>JAWNPG010000040.1:10387500-10925000 GCA_035045145.1 Drosophila meridionalis | reverse complement strand
CATTTCCTTGATTTCTGTTTATTTTTTTTTTATGCTTTTGCTGTCCGGCTTCGGCTGCGTGTTAGGGCCACGTCCAGCCACATCCACAATTAGGCGGCACATTCTTTTTAACGCTTAATTATAGGCCGGCCTGCCTGGTGGTCGCCAGCAGCAGTCGATTCTATATTCTCCACTCTACTTTGCTTCTCGTCTCTTTATTTTCATTCTGTTTGGCGTCTGATTGTCTTTTGGCCATTTCCTCAATGGCTGAAAACTTGCGGCATTAATTTTATATTTCCTCAAACAAAAGATTCTAGAGAGAAAGAGGAAGAGCGAGAGAGAGAGGAAGATGCAGACTTTAGCTTTTATTGACTACTGATGGACAAGTATAGCATTTAAATGCCAGCCTACTGTGCTGGCAATCAGATAAAAATGTTCAAGATTTTTTAACAAAGATTTCAACTTAAAATTATTGAGGAAAAATAGTTGTAAAAGACGTGAAGACAGCAGCTGCCCGGGAAAATGTATCTAAAGCGAAGCTGATAATGGAAAAGCTTAAATAGTTTAGCGGGATTTACGAAATATGTGAGGAATCTCGCAAAGAGATTGCCATTTGAGCGTGGACTAGAGGAGCAGAGATTTAGTATGGAGACAATTGAATTTTAAGTTTTTATAGTTTATATATCGATAAGTCGAATCTACTGCCTCTAAAAGTTTTTCTTAAAAGTTAGAATAAGATGATGAAACTAATCATGTTCTAGGTTAAAGAAAGATTAATGAAGTTTGAACTAACAAATCTATTTTTTGTAGTGGAAATCCCAAATTTCGACTTCTTCTCGCTAGGAGTACAAGGAACAGAATTTCAAAGGGTTCTTCTATCGTTCATCTTTGAGATAAATGGAGTGTGTGATGAAATTGCAGATTGTTCGGTCTTACAAATTCATAATTAACTCAGATGCAAACGGCGACTTTAGAATTCACTCAAAACCTAACAAAGGGCTATAAAATGTCAAGCTTAGATGAGTAGATGTTGCAGAGCAGCATATGTTATTGGTTATATAATCGATATTCTAAGATACTTTCAATCTATTAAATCTTTCTTATATATTGTTTTCCATTCGAAGATATTCAAATGGCTTTGCTGCGCAGATAGAATTTTGAGACAATGCAAATAAAATCATATATAATTCAGGGAAATGTATTTCATTGTTGAGTATAATAGAAATGAAGCATATCATCAATAGCAAACAATAGCAAGAGACAGAAAACTATCTAAAGTGAGTCTAATATTTTATAAATGTTTGCATTATTTATTATATATCTATTGTTTATCATATATTTAGTGAATATGACAAATCAACAAATTAACAAGATCTATTGAATTGGAAGATCCAGATCTAGTTCACTTCTATCCTCACCAGCCTTCACTTTTGATTGTTGTTGTTTCAAAGAAACAGACTAGAAGCTGCCCAAGCGATATATATCGCTTGAAATCCATAACAATCTTCCTCTATTAGAATTACTTTTTTTTATTGCCCACCCAACTTGTGCGTAACTAATTGAACCGCTTCGTATTTGGAAGACGAGAACTCCTAAGTATTTGGGTCGCATTTCAAACTAACCTGGTTAATAGCTGAGCGTAGCTTGTGCTCAATACTCAGTTGCTGCTGCTTCTACTCTTCTTCATCATCCATCATCATCATCATCATCATCATCGTTTTCTTCTTCTTCTTCCACTGACTGATGTTTCTTCAATTGAATTGAATTTCCAAGCCATATCTGAACCACGCTGACCTTCAGCTTTCCTCATATATGGCAGATGGCGCGCGCGCTGTTTACACACATCGCAACACTTTCAGTCGACAAACTGATTTCAGATTCTTTTTAATTCATCAACTGACAACAATATTTACGCTTTCATTTTGATTTAATGCGCTTTTAAATGCGCCCGCTTGCTGGGAAAGCCGTCAGCAGAAAATTGCAATCTAATCAGTGATAAATATTTTCCACACTTCTCTCGGCGCACTCGAAGCGCTTGGAATGCCGCCGGAAAACTTAAGACAAGGCGCGCAAAAAAAAAAAAAAAAAAAAAGCACGAGGCAAAACTGGGTTATGCGGCAGCCAAAGGCGGTCAGCAACGGCAGCAACCGGCAAAATATTACAACAACAACAACAACAACAACAACAGCATCGGCTACAACTTCATTAAACAGCAAACAAATCAGGGAAATGAAGCGTGGGCCGCAAGA
The DNA here is from genome assembly GCA_035045145.1 of Drosophila meridionalis. NCBI lineage: Eukaryota > Metazoa > Arthropoda > Insecta > Diptera > Drosophilidae > Drosophila > Drosophila meridionalis. Next base: position 10,922,772 of record JAWNPG010000040.1, on the reverse strand, counting down.
GCTGCGAGGCGCACAGACATCGAGCCTCAATCCCTGAGCCGCTGTGATTGATGGCATCGATTGATTGAAGGCAGGAACTTTAATTTATGCGCACAGTTTTCCCTCACTCTCACTCAATGTGTGTGTGTGTGAGCGGATGCTGCCCAGCTCAGCTCAACTTAGCTCCAGATGGGTTTTTAATGAACCAAATTGTGGGCAGGAAGTGGCCGAAAAAAAGAGAGAAGAACCCCAATGTATACCGAACTCTTTCGATTCGTTAAGCCTGTCAAATGGGCTTTAAACAAGACAACAACTACAGCAACAACAACAACAACACTTTCACATACTGCAGTCTCTACCTCGACTAGTTATGAGCACTGAGTTCATGCTGCTGCCAAATAGCTGCAAATTCTTGTCTATTGCTGCTGCAATGCCATAGACTGACATTACGTGACTCCATCAGGCGCATCTATTGATGCAAAATTGTCTAGTCGTTTCAAACATTCTTTTGCATTTGCAGATGTTTCAAGGTTATTTAGGTTTTGAAAGGTTTTATTCAGCTTTTATAGATTTGAAAGAGTTGAGATTCTAAAGCATCTTATTGGGCCAACAAGCCATTTGAATAGGCCCCTACGAGTTGAAGTGAATTGAATTGAATGTTTTATCATAAAATATCACAAAATTTCGCTTTAATATATAACAAAATGATCCCATAAAATATAACAAAATTATCATATAAATTATACTAATGTTGTCGAATAAAATATATGAAATTTAGTGAACTCAGCTAGAGAACACAACATATAAATATAATAATATACATGTTTAATATTTTATGTGACTAAAATCTACACAATTGATCAGATGATATGTTATTCCTACAAAATATTTAATATATATAATTTTCTAGCTTTAATAGACTTTAAGTAAATATTCAAAACGCAAGTCAAAAAGTGAATATCTATTAATAATAGGAAAAATAAGTTCTGATATCCAGTTCCTTGCCATTCGGAGTTTTCAAAAATATCATAGGAAAAACTGCATAAAAGTCTTTCATGGATCATATTCTTTAGATTTAGTTATAGGAATTGTGCAAAATATAATTGTTACTAATTCTCCACGCCCTCAATAGGCTTATGTATATGTCTAAGAATACTTACACATATTATATTCAAGTAGATATGCACAGAACCAATATACTCCTTTTCGCCTTACGAACGAGTATGAATATGATTAGTCTGTGTTGAGTGCGATGTACAAGAATATCATAAGGAGATGCACTTCAATTAGCATTAAAAACTTCCTTTATATGGTATACATAATGATATATGTGTATGTATTTATATAAATTCATGTGCATATATGTAGGTATATATATTTATATGTATGCTTGCTGTAAGTACAGCATAATTAATCCACTTAAAAAACATTTGGAATCCTAAATGGCGTACTTAAACCTGTTGTTTTGCGCAATTGCATAAATCTTGGACATAGATACAGGTCTATGTGTGTGTGTGTGTGACTATTAGATGTGCTTGTGTGTGTGTGGGCTTTTGGCACTTGTAATTCCCATCTTCAAACCAATAAACACGCAGCAGGAAAACGTTAAACGGCAATTGCTGCTGCCAAGCGGACAACAACTGACTGCAACAACAGCAACAGCAGCAACACTATCAACAACCGCAATAGCAGCAGCAGCAGCAGCAGCAAACATTTTGTTGCTTACGTAATCAGCAAGCTGGCCAAAAAACAAAACTTTGGCTAAATCGCTTGCTGCCAAATTGCATTGCCAACGTTTGTTTTTAGTTTTTTTTTTGAGCTTTTGCCTCATTTGGGCGTCGTGTGAAATTCATTTTGGCCATGTGGCATGCAGCAAGTGGGTGTGGCCTAGTGGCAACAGCAGCAGCTGCCTTTTTGGTCAGGTGGCATCTTTGACACTTTGAGTATTGCCAATTTGGCAGCTGTGGCTGCCGCTTAATTAGGCTAGGCTAATTTCTTGGCCAACCAACTGGCCTAAAGACCGCAAACACAGCAACAACAAAGTCGAGCTGAAATTGAAGTCAGATTTTTTGTACGAGTGAAAGTTGCGAAGCGAGTGGAATGCAAGAGGTGGAAGGCGACTGCTCGACAAATGCAACCAACGAACGATCTGTGATAGACGGAAAATTAACATAATCTATAAATTGCTTACAGATAAATATCGAATATCATAAATTCATTAAATAGAGAGTTTACTGTGGCAACGACCTTGCCCGGCCGCAGCAGAGGTGAATGAAAAAGTGAAAAACTCCAATCCGAAGAGTTATGAGTGCATTGTGGAAACAGTTAGAAAGAAAAGCAAAACAAACAAACAAATGAAATGAAATTTCAGTTCAGAGAGCGCGCTGAAAATCAACATTTCGAATTTAAGAAACAGAGACAAAGAAGAAGAAGAAAAGTAGCCGAAAAAAAATATCTGTTAAAATTTGCATGCAAAGTTACTTAAGATAATTAACATAACAAATTGCCGCAAATGAATTTCAAATAGGCGCAGACGAAGCGTAAAATTATATGTATATAGAAGAGAACACAAAAGAGACAACTGGAATGGAACAGTTGAGCTGTATGACTTAAGAATGGCAGACAGGGCGACGTTTATACAATGGCAAACAAAGAGCTAAAACGTTTAGAGCTCCATTGTATCATTGCATAATCTAACGATTATTCATGCTGCGAATTATAGGTATAAACGTAGCTCAATTGGCTTAATAACTAGTTGCATTTACTCAAAATTCGCACTAAATGCTGCTGTTCTAGGCGATTCTCATGAAATTGAATATGCTGAGTAAATGGTGATTCATAAAATTGATTAGCATAAAGAGTTTGAGATATATCAATTATATATGTAATTATATAATATAATAATGACAGAATTGGATTGTCTGGGAGTTATAGGGGTTGTTAAGATGTTTGTCTTCTTAATCTAAAATTGAAAACCTAAATATGTCAGAAAATAATGAAAATGTTCTTCAATGTGATCGAATTATATGTTTATCTTTGCAGACTTTTACTGTCCGTCTCTATTGATTGTCATTCATAACCCTTATCTGACTTTGTCAAAATTAATTATAATTTAGATTTTACTAAAGTCTTACTCCGAATTTCACGCTAGTCGAACTTTAAAACATTATATAAATGACAAATTATGCCTAATTTTACAAAAGTTCCACCTTTTTGGGTTCGCAGATATAACTTATTTCAATTGGTAACAGGCAATTTATGGTTTGTATTATTTGATTTACAAATTCGATAGTAAACTCAAATAGTATTCATATTCTATAGTGTGTAAGCTTGACATATCTACAGCTCAGTCAAATGTTTGATCTTTAAAAATTATACCTCTTTAAACTAGTGTTCACATTAAAAATGTTGTTATTATCAATAATATTTTTCAAGGGTTTATTGCTAAAAAATTCCGATCTTGGAATTGACTACCCGAAAACTTAAAAGAAGAGATTAATCTAAAAATTATAATTTATGAGAGCACACATAATTTTATGAATTTACATTTTATGAATAGTCAAAGTACGGCATTAGTCAAGTTTACAATTTAATTAAATGTAAATCGTTTAAATTATATCTGATTTTAAAGGAATAGAAAAGATTTCAACTTCTTAACATCATCATGTTTATTAATAGAAGAGATTCGCATCAATAGAAAAAGGTAAACTTCTATTGATACGAATCTCTTCTAATGATAAATATGTTGAAGTTAAGAAGTTGAAATCTTTTCTAAACTTGGAGCTGAAGTTCGAAAACGCTTTAAATTGTTAAGTCTAAGCAGATTGTTTATTTATTTATGTTTTTTGTCTTCAATGGATCATTTCTATCCAACTATCTATGGGAATCAGCTTCGTCTAAGCTTTCAAGATCAAAGTATTGACCTTCTCTTCAATTTGGAAGATCTGTAACTTAGACAATTGACATTGTTTTCTCGACAAAGAAGCTCCGTTCAGCTCAGGCAGATCTCTTATATAATTCCTGATAACTGACGATCAAATCTATCTTATATATCTACCTGATCACACATGATCAGCTCTTGTCAAAAATATACTAAACCAAATCATCTCTCCTATCCCTTTCCAGACCGAAACCAATTGTGAAATGTATCGTGCTGTCATGGAGGAGGTTGCTCGCTTCTTTGAGCGCTATCAGCAGCAGCAACAGTTGCAGCAGCAGCAACGTCAACAGCAGGCGAATCGACACAGCTTAGGCGGCTTGGGCGAGCAGATCTCGCGCTCAAAGAGTCTGCATCATGTGCAGGGCCTGCAGAGCGATCCGAATGGCTGCCTTGTGGATGCAACTGGTGGCAGCAGTTGCAACAGCTCTGCTGTCTCAGGCTCGAACTCCGCCTCGTATCTGCGCGCTCGCAGCAGCACAAATTTGATGCTGAACAAGTCGATGCTGACGATGAACGAGGAGCACAGCTACGAGAGCATTGCGCCCGCAGGCAGCTACAATGCCTTCAAGGACTTTACCTGGTGAGTGCAAAAGTAATTGAAAGAGTTGAAAATTTGTTAAATTAAATCTCTTTTTTTTTTATAGGCGCCGCTCACCCAAGAAGCTGGGCGGCTGTAAGTCTCGGCTGTCCTCGCCCGAAGCAGCCGAGGAGAAACTCAACCAGGAAGCATTTCGTCTGGCACGCACCATACGCAATCTGTTGCACACTTCGCAGCAGCAGCCGGATCTCACGATGCTGCCACACGGCGCTGCTGCGGGCCAGAGATTCAGAAACCAGAGCCAGAAGAGCAGCTCTGTGTTGACGCTGCTGGCACCGCCGCTGCACAACTCAACTAGCCTGGATGCAGCGCTCAACCAACCAGCTGACAACAACAACACCACCAGCAACAACAAGAACATCAGCACCACCAACAGCACCACTCCGTCTGCCGTCAGCCCAGAGCTGCTCTTCTTGCGGGCCAATACGATGCGAGACTCTCGCCTGTCGCTGCGCAGCTCTACCGATAGCTCTGTCCATTCCACCATCTCCTCGACGGCCTCGTCCTCATCGAAAATAGAAACCGATGAGGAGAATCACACAGCCAACAGCAGCAGCAAGCAGAGCCCAACAGCTGTGAACAGCAATGGCTCCAGCACAGAAGATGAGAGTGGCTTCAGCTCGATTAGCTCCTTCCATGATGTGGGCCTGCCACTTAGCTCCACCTTGATGGCTGGCAATGGCTGCCGCCTCTCGCTCTCCGCAGAGAGTCGCAACTCGACGCTGAAGTCGGCGCTGAATGTGGTGGGCGTGCCCCTGCAGCCCCAACACTCGCCCAGCAGTAGCAGCAGCAGCAGCACCTTGAACTGCCAATCGCCTGCGAAAACCTATCGAAACGCGAATCGATATCAGCGCTTCTCAACGCTCTCCAACGAGGATGCGGCCGCCGTGCTCTGGGTCTAGATCTACACGCATTTCACACCTTCGTACCCCCGCTTAAAATTAAGTTTTAGTTATTGTTCTTCTCTTTCGTTAGTGCCTCTCGTTTAGTTCGTAGCCGTTCCTTAATGTTTAAAATTGTATACTCTATGCAAGTATGATAATGTTTTTTAAATGTATTTAGTTTCAGTTTCTTATCATTAAAAACTTCGCATTTTTAAATTTAGTTTTTTGTAAAGTTTACCTTAAGTTTTGCAGTATTTATATAATTTGCAGCAAAAAATAAATATTAAAGTAAAATCTAAAAAGTTTTTTAAATGTTAAATGAAAACAATCAACGAAAGGTCCTCTAAGGAGCTTCTTATTAAGAGCGAGACGAATACATTTCTGGTCTACTCAGGCTAATCAAATGCATAGTAGACTGCCTTCATCTCTTTTTCACTCCTTGCTTTGCTCAAATTACATATATTGCACTCACTCACACTTGCATTCAATATAGGAAATGCAGCCACACTCTACCAAAGCTAGCAATAGTGATATCTCGCTCTCTCTCCCACTTCTCTGCAGGCAGCTTGCCGAACACTAATTTCTCGCTGCTTAACACTGGACAAAAACATTGGCAATGACTGGTAAAAAGGAAAGCGCAAGCAAATGCTTTAATTGGTTCTCAGATGTGACAAGTTTTGTATTCGATTCGCTAATCTAAATTATATAATTATTTTTGAAATACTAGTGAACAGCAGATAACAACGCAGCACGCTTTTGATTTGAGGTCAAGTATCTTCGACATCAACTCCTTAGTGTTTTTTGTCAATTATTTGGTTTCGATCTGCATTCTTTCTAATCGTTAGATTTCCTCGTTTCGGCACGTTACGTTTCGCTCCAAACTTTTCGGTATTTCCGCAATATTCCGGCAACCGCACTCATCGCTAATATACATATCGTTAATTATTTGCTACTCTTTAAACGGGGTAGACGGGTGTTATCTAAAATCAATATCAATTAGGATGGCCAGCGCCCAAATGCAACCGTTCGAATCGTCGGTCTTTGAGCCAAATAAATTTCTACAAAGTCGCTTAGATCAATCACTCCATAACGAGAAGCACGAGTTGCTAAAGGAAAGGGACCATGAGCTGGAAGGTATGCCCGGGGACCAGAATGAACAGACATATAAAATCGAATACAAACATCCGCTAGAGCATGTCTGGACGCTATGGTACCTAGAGAACGATCGCACCAAGCACTGGAAGGATATGCTCAATGAAATCACACAAATTGATAGCATAGAAACATTTTGGGGGTTGGTATCTGTTCCTCTCTCTGAGAGCTTTAATAACTCTATATAGATTGTAAGAAATTTTAATCTTTCAGCTTATACTATACTATTAAAACACCGTCAGAACTTAAGATTGGAAGCGATTATTATATGTTCAAGCAAGGCATACAGTGAGCTATACTGAATCCTATCTAATACAAGATCTTAGCAATATCTTTCATCTCTCTACAGACCCATGTGGGAGGATGAGGCAAATATAAAAGGTGGCCGTTGGCTCTTTACTGTCGGCAAGAGTTCGAAATATGCCTTGGATCGCATCTGGTTGGACATATTGTTAATGATGGTCGGCGAGTCCTTTGAGTATGCTAGTGAAATCTGCGGTGCTGTGGTTAATATACGTGCGAAAAGCAATAAGATATGTGAGTAAACAATCAATCAATAATTATATCAATTAAGATTCCAATTCTCGTCCGCAGCTGTCTGGACGGCCAATGGCACCAACGAGCTGGCCGTCTTAGAGATTGGTTTTAAGCTGAAAACCTTATTACACCTACAGTCGCACAATTTGCAATACCAGCTGCACTCGGATGCGATGTCAAAAATAAATTCTGGGGTCAGATCAGTCTATAGTCTATAACGATTATAAATTCGATAATTACGTATGTTCAGCATATAAGACTAGCGTAGTATAAGTGCTCATTAGTTTAAGAACCTAATTGGATATATTTTTGATCCAAATTGTATTTTGAAATTCCAGCAACAAATTGAAGCAAGTCTAAAAAAAAAAAAATTCTCGTAATTAATTTATTATTATTAATAAAAATTATTGTTAGCCGTAGATTATCAAAAGCACATTGAATGCTTTCCAATTACCACCTCTCCGCATATACATAAGAAATTCGATTTGTTTTTTAGGTTTCATATCATTGTGTCGTATATTATATCTTAAACATCATCATGCTCTCTTACAATACAACGTTTTTGGCTGTACATGCCCCTGTCTCATATAATTTGAATGAGTTTAAACATTAATCGTTACGTACTTTTTGTTTTTTAAAAAAATTTACTCAGTAAACATTCACAGCTTTTGCAATGCCGAACAAAGATGAAATCGAACCGATTTTGTTTTTCAGTGCGTGAATGCGATTTCAAGTCACTAATACGATTAGTTACATTATACGATTACATTGAACATATAGATAGATTACTATATATAAACATATATATGTATTTATATATGTGCGAATACGAAAGAACTATTTACAATTATTCATTAACTTGAGCGCTACAAATACAAATTCATTGAGAACGCCTACAATAACGCAAACGCTTCAACATTCGCGCGCGACAATTAAATCTTATACAAATTCTAAAATTACGACCTTAAACTGATTGGACGCGTGATTTTTTGTTTTTCTGGTTTGGTTTTTTTTTTTTTTCTGAGATTACGAATATCGAAAGTATGAATTATGATTACGCATGTGTACAAGCGAGTGTGTTTGCAGCGAGACGTACTTAAAAGCCTACACAAAAAGTTCATATGGAATACGCTTATTGAGAGAGTTGAGCATTAGCCAGGGCCAGGCTCAAGCTTCGCCGGCTAAATTCGGCCCACGACGGCCTTGTTTTTGCGCGTGGGCTGCACCGATAGAGGTGGCACGACCAGCAGCTCCGACTGCGTGGAGGGCGAATTGCTGCGCATGCTGGCACAGTCCTCATCAGCTACTTCCTGTTGATAAACATTGGATTTAGTAAATACATACATCTCTATATATCATTCGAGCTTACATTAATGTTGGTGCAGCTGGCCAGACGCATCTGCGCCAGCTGCGAGGCGGGCGTCAACGAGTTGGTGCTGCCGAACGGCGAAGTCATCATTGTGGACACCGCACGTTTCAGCTTGTTGGGGGTTTTGTTGAAGGAAAAGGCGCGTCCCACCTGGTAAAATGTAAAGTCATGTTTAGTTGGCTACGCTTATCTTAGTTAGTTAATCAACACACCTTTAGACGCGTCTTGGCAGCCAATTTGAAAGCCTTGCTCAATGTGCTGACATTTACATCGCTGATGTCCACCTCCAATTCCAGTGAAGTGCGACTCAGCATCATTTTGTCCTGCAAAGAATATAGACATTAGTCAGCTTATAATATTATTATTATATCTTCTGAAACACTCACTGCATCTGTGCGACACGTGTGCGCTGCAATTTGCATGCACAACTTTTTGAGATAGACCAGCTTATCCGTTTCCTCGTCAATGATGCTGAAGGTGTAGAGCTTCTCTTTGTCGCCACGCTGCAGCAGACCAAAGGCGCGCGGACTGTCCGTAACATCGATGACAAAGCGTATCGTATTCAGCGATATCAGTTTTATGTGCTTGTGCGTTTTGGCCGTGCTGGGCGATTTGGCCGTGTTGAAACCCCGCGAGCGTCGCTTGCACAGCTCTATGGAATCAGAAAACAGGTAGAGCAATAGACTGTCGCCACGCCCACTCAGCGAATCGGACAGCTCGTTGACCTCACACTTGGAGATGAAACTGCGATTGGAGCTGACCAAGTGCGCTGGGCAGCCATCGATGTCGTTGAATATGTCAAAGATGGCCATGCGCGACTCCGTGCGCCGTTTGTCCTCGTTAATGTGCAGCGTCACCTGCTTGATAGCCTTTAACGCCTCCTCGAGACGCGCATGATCCGCATTGCTGGCTGCCGTGTGCTTCAATATATCATTCAGCAGCAGGCTAATGCTGGGCAGCCGCTGCACGGGTCGGATCATTAGATCCTGCAGGCTCTGCCGGCCACACTCCGGTTTCGTTTGGTTGATCTTGAGGAAGGCGTGGAAGCGTGGGTATTCGCGATCACAGTACTGCAGCTGTTCCTTCATCTGCTCGTAGAAATTCACATAGGGTGGATAGGCCTTGATCAGCTCATCGCGATGCTGTATAATGATATCCCCGATGAGGCAATCCTCGCGCCAATTGGCGTGCAGCTTGCGCAGATGCTCCAGCATGCTCTGATGCACCTCGTGTATGGGCAGAAAGTTACCAAAGATTGACTTGATCTCCGATTTATTAAGCAGCGAATCATTCGTTTCGGCCAGCTCCTCCAGTTTGTTTTTGAACAGCTGCAGGGAGAGAGAAATATGGATTGGAGTATGCTTTGGAGAAGATTCATTGCGATTGCTCTTACATTCAGTATGGTATCTAATATGCCCACATAGTTGGACTCTGTGGTGAAGAAGTCCATAAAATGATTGAAGCGCATGGATTTCTTGGTGGGCGTGGCTTCGCTAACCTCTGGCTCCACATGCAGCAGCTTATCATTCTCCAGTTTATCAGGACTGGTGGTGCAGTCAAAGAAGCTATTCGAAACGGACAACAGGCCAGCATCCGATACCGACGACCGTCGCTTGCCCGAGCCCAAGGGTGTGCCCTCCAATTGAATGCGCTGTGAGAAACGCTTCCGCTTCCGCTTGTTAAAGCTGATCGGCAGCGAGTCGCGACGATCTGTGCTGGGCGTATTCGTAATGCTATCCAAGTACTAAAGATAAATTGATTAGAATTTAAAGCTGGATCAACAATTCGATTGCACTTACATCGCCGAATAGATAGTCCATCTCGTTGGCATAGCCATTCTGTATGGTATACCAGAACCAGTCCGATTTCAGAATGTGAGTATTATGATTCTTGGGCTCCGGCTTCGACACAGTCGTGTGCTCGTCCACAACCTGAGGGGCGGGCGATAGATAGTTGGATCAGTAAATCAGTTCATTAATTTGAAGCATACACGATATGGAAATGTGCAATGTGAGCAATGTGATAGAAATAAAAATGTTTTGTTTGTTGCCAAATGCATTCAATACAATCTTAAATCAAGCGTCTAACTAATTAAAATCTATTGTACAGTTCACAAACGCAGCACCAGCAGCAGAGCAGAGCAGCACAATAAATTATATAGAATATGGATTCTGTATCTATATCTGACAATGATTTTGATTTCAATAATTTCAAACAAAACATTTTTAATGCACATTTTTGGCAAACACTTTGAAACGGGCATAAAAATCGCAAGCAAAACAAAGATCATAAAACAATAGAGTAGAAAAATATGGAAAGAAGCAAATAATATATGTGTACATGGAATTGTTTATCTCGCAAATTCCTGCCATCGAATGTACTGAAACATTTGTGCAAATATTTGTTAGTCTATACCAAACGCCCAGCCTTTATGTACATTATGTTTTTTTTTTGTTATTATTATAATCTTTTTGCCTCTTTTTATTTTTTTGGGCATTCTTGAGGGCATTTTTAACATTTATTCAAGCGGAACGTGTGCTGTTGATTAATATTTATTGTGCTGTTGTTGTTGTTGTTGCGTGTGTGCTCGGAAAACAGTTGGAAAATAGAGATAGTTGCGTTAGAGATACAGATAGACAGAGACAGTGAGAGAGCGATAGAGTGAGATTAATAGAGGAAAAATATGATCAAACACCGCACCCAAATTATGGCTTAAAGAACTACGAAAACATAACCATAAACAATTAACATGTAATTTAATAAAATTTGTTGAATTTGGCCTGAAAATGATTAAGAAGTAAGACGTGATCCGCAGCTCGTTAAACAGCTGAAAAAATGTTGAAAATGCGCGACGAATCGAACAAAAATAGCACAAAATGTTTCAATGCAAAAGGCACAGCGAGAAGCGTACGAAATAGAGAAGTTCACACGAAAGATGAAGGCGAATGGTAGGGGGAGTAAAGAAACTGCTTGGGTTCGATGAATGAAATGAAATGTGATCAAGTTGAATTAGAGAAGTCTCTAAAGTCTATTTGATATATAAGTTATATCGACTGATTACATGATCCCCAAGCAGTTTCTTTATAAAGCCCTAAACAGATTGTTTAATCAGCTTTGATTGTTTAGCTTAACAATGTCCTAGAAAATGTTTTTGCTGTGCCGTTTCAAAGTGTTTCCAAGTTTTTAGGGTTTCGGATATTATCCATTTAAGTACCATTTGCTCATCGGCAGCGAACGTCGACGTTGGCAGCTTGGCAGCATCCACGGGCACAGCGATCAATGACGATGCGGTTATTGATGAACATGATGATGATGTGATTGCGGTTATAGATGAGCTGACTTTCGAGGGCAACAAGACTGAAGCTGAGGCTGAGACAGAAGCAGAGGCAGTCACAGTCGTAGCGGAGCAGGCAATGGCGTTGACTGTTTCTTTGGCAAGGACATTGACATTGTTAGTTGTTACTGTTAGGGAGCAGCTGACAGCAGTTGCGCCGCCACCCACCGGGCCGAAGAGACGCTTTGCTGTTTTCTTAGATGAAGATGCGCTGCCGCCGACGCCAAAGCGTTGCAGCGGTGCCTTTGGCGTCTTGAAGCCGCTATCCAAGGGCCCAGCATCAGGCGTCGCCTCGCGCTCCGCACGGCGACTGCTGCTGCGCGTGATGCGATCGCAAATGCTGCGCAATGCCTTTACAGGCTTCCTTATAGACTCGTTCAGCGTGCTATTGATGCTGGCCAGCGAGCACACGGAATCATCCGCCTCAACGGTCTCGCTGCCCAGGAACGTGGAGGCATCGGCCACGGCAATGGAGCTGCGGCGGGTGCGCAGCGTCTTGATAATCGGCGTGCGATCAGCCACAAAGCTCATGGAACGCTTTAGAGTGCGCGTTATGGAGCCCGTGCGTATTAGCTTTGGTTTCTTGGTGCTCGCGGGCAAGGCAAACGAGTCCACAGACATCAGCGAGACGCTGTCGAAGCTATCCCGTTTGCGCTTCAAGTCATTCTCGGCTGCCGCAGCAGTCAAGTCGTCCGTTTCCATGTCGCATTCGTTGATGGTGTCGATGGTCAGCAGCTTGGCAGGCGCTATCAGTATGGGAGACAGTCGCTCCTCATGGCTTTGGAAGTCGTCAGCAGCCAGGGGGCTGCCATTGCAGCTGGTGGGCGTGCCGGAGGCAATAATAACACTCGACTGCTTGCTGCTCTTCGGCGTGCTGGCCTGCACATCCTCTTCGTCCGCCGAGTCGGGCAGCGGCAGCTCCTCCGGCTGCTGCATGTCGCCCAGCTCGACAAACAGACGCTCATCGAAATGTATGTCATCCAATTCTCCAGAGTGATTCTCCTTGTCAGAGACTGGCTGTTGCTGCTGGTGCTCATCCAGTTCGTCGTCCAGCTGTTGCAGCTGCTGCTGCTGCTGCTCTGCTTCATCAGCTGAATCTGCTTCGGCTTTGGGGGACTTGGGACTGCTGCATGTTTGGGGTTTAGTGTTAGTGGTTTGGTTAGTATCAGTGCTAGTGCTAGTAGAGCTAGAGCTAGTGCTTGTAAGGACAGCGCCCGTATTGGGCATCACCTGCAAGATATATACACAAGAATCAGCCATAAGACACACAAACAAACAAAACGTTTAAGCCAAATGCCAAAAAGGTGAGTTGCATGCAAAATACAGCGAGTGAAGAAAAAAAAAACAATTTAAATAGAAAAGTGCCGCAATTATTTTGGGGCACAGCACTCACGACATGCGAGCACTCGGGATCGTCCAGCTCGGCACAGACGCCGCCATTCTCCAGCAGCACATCGACCATGTGTTGGTGCTCCTCGGCGGGAAAGCCAAAGAAGCAAATCTTCTGACCCTCGAACGCCTTCAACCGATGCGCCTTGGTGAAGTTGTCCTGTGTGGCCTCGAAGCCCAGCGAATTGCGAGCGGACCAAGCGGCATATACCCAAGCGGGACGTACAACAGTCAGACGAAAGGTTTTGGCGTATCTGCAAATGTTGAAAAATGGTTAATATATAAAAAGAAATATATATTGTAAATTAAGTGAAATGAGCTTTAATCTAGCTTTAATATCAGCTAAACTTGACTTGGGAAAAAATTTCTCTATGAAAGTTGTTTATTTTGTTGTTCTTGAATAATTATAGCTCTTGAGCAGAGATAGATCTATTTAATGTAGCTTTCAGTTAGAGGATAATTGTTTATATTTATAAGTAATTTATAAAGTAATTATGCTTTGACTGATGTATAAATATTGCTATATTAAATATATTATATTAAAGCTCATATATAAATGAAGTGTCAGATTAAAACTCATATATAACTAAGACTAAGCAGTCTGCACTTCTGCACTTGGTGAATGTAGAATAGTTTAAGTTGCATTAAACCTCAGATTGTTACAATCTTGACTTCATAACAATATTGAATTTTCTTTTATATATAATTTTGTAGATATACCTATAAATACAATTTCAAGATCTTTAGAGTATATATCACAATTGAAGCTAAGACAAGTTTTCCTGCAGCTTTTCTCTTTAGACTACATAAGTTATTAAATTTCTTTCGCTTTTAAGCCAGCTGATTTTACTTCTTTAAAGTTTTTTACTGCATTTAAAACAATTTATGCCTTTCTCTATATATAACTACTTACTGATACTTTTCACCGCCACTGTGATTGCATATCAGATGCGTGGTCTTTGTGTTCAAATCCTTTTTGATGCAACCGCCCATGGAGTGTATGAGATTCACCAGCTTTGTCTGCAATCGAAGAGATTCTTAAGTATATTCCAATCATTTTGGGGGATTAATTATTCTGTTACACTCACCAGCTCATCCTTTTTGCGTATGCCCGTGAAGCAAGTGACTACACCGCGCATCGCATAGTTGTAAATGGGCCTGGTGTTCTGGCCCAGCGTCTGCTTCATCTCGGCCGCATACTTCAAAGCGGGTGGACCCAAAATGCTGCAATGCGGAATATATATATGGAAAGAGAGAGAGAGAGGGGAAGAGATGTTAAGAAAGAGAGATCGTTAAATATTTATGTGGCACACTTTTGAGTTATGCAAGGCGATTTTTGTAATGCCTCAATTGACCTTGGCCGTTGCGGCGCTGTTGCAGTAGCCATATATCAATTATTCGAATCACTCAAGACTATAAATCGGTTATAGGCGCCTTCAATTGCACAAACAAGAGACAGAGACAGGCGAGAGCACAGCCGCGCGATCAGGCAATCCACGAATGACTGCAACTTAACAATTCCCCCGTTCGAGAACAGTTGCTCTGTTGCGATGCGATGCGAGCGGTGCGACGCGTCGTTCCCACACACAAAGACAGTGACATATAGATATAGATAGATATACACACGCGACACCAGGTGGCAATTGGGGCTGGGGTATGTAAACAACAATCAAAAGCCAGACGAATTCCCACTGAACTTTGACTGGAACAAGCAACCTCAAACCCAACCCCAACCCCAACTCTAACCACAGCCACAGCCACATCTCATACAGCAATCAATTTGTTTAAGGGCTTTTTGTTTATGACGAAGCACATGCCAGCCAGGCTGACTGTACAGACTGTACGGGCGTACAACTGGCCACGTACCGGAAGTTTTTATAAACAAATCAATCGAGCGGAAGTGGGCGGATGCTGCGCTGCCTCTCCCACTGCCAGTCTGTGTGTGGCTCGCCTTATGTATTTATGATATTTTTAATATTCAATTTAATTTATGTACATTGCATTCATCATTCATTCATGCTAGGACATACGCTACATTCAGCCAATCAAAATGGGCTCAGCAGCAGAGGCAGCAAAAATTGTATAAACATTCAAAGTTCCAGGAAATCAATTTTTGGCAAAAATTATGAATGGAATGGATAGAGGTAAAGATTGATATGAGACACACTTAAGACAGAAGATGAATAATTTGAGAGCTGTTTGAGTTTGAGTAGAATTGATCAATTGTAAATACTTTAAAAAATCTGAACATGTTTAATAGTTAAATCAAATCTAATTGAAATTTCCTTGCGTAAAAAGCTTTTTTATGTTCTTTAGTGAAAGCTCGCCAAAAGCTCGAATATTTTAAATATTTTTCATAAAAATAAATATATTATAAGAAAGTGATATATGTGGACTCAGCAACTAGCAGGCATATAGCAAATAATCGATTCGAAGAAGCAGAATCTCGAGATATTTAAAATAAAATCTAAACTGGGTTAAGGAAGTGTGCATGTTTCAAGCATGACTGTGTTAAATAAATATAGAAAAAAGACTAGCGAAATATAAAATAAAATATTGAATTGAAGCAAAGCCAATAAAAAGAGATATTCAAAATAAAATTTTTAATTGAAGCAAACAGAAGAATGTTTCAGTTCAGATTGGTTCAGATTCAGTTATGAATACTGAATATTTATAATAAATACTCAAACTTATTCAAATTCAGTTCTGAATGTTGAATATTTGAAATGAATACTCAAAATTCTTCATTCCTTTACACCTGAATTGAAATTTAGATTTCAAGCACATCAATTTGCTGCATTCTATATATGCAACTCATATTATAGACACTTTACACTAAAAGCTTTTGATTTGCTGTTTCTCACACAGTCGATTGCACAATGCGTTTCGTTTCAGTTTGTTGGCAGCATTACGAGTAACAGATTTGGAAACTTAAGACTTGTTTCATAGAGCACAACTAACACGCACTTCAATTTCACTTCGATAAGGCGAGACTTCTCACAGCTTTCACGCAGAGTCTGACCGCAAACACACACACACACGCACACACCTGTTCCACCTTACCACAAATAGGTTTCCATGTGTGTGTGGAAGCAGCACACACAAATGTTTAGTTTATATTGTTCAGAGGCACAGACTGATATAGATATATATATTTATATTTTATTATATATTTATTGGTAAAAACGTTTTGATGATTCTAACGGCACAGCTGAGACTAAACAAACACACAACTGTTGCCGCGCTGTGAACTGTGGAAAATGATTGAACCAAATGCCGAGTGGCAGCGGCGGCTGCGACGGCGGCTGCGAAACGCAATGGAATGAAAAATTGTGGAAATAGAAAATGCCACTTGATGGCACACACTCAAGTGCCAAATGCCAAGCACACACACACACACAGAGACGGAGACAGAGGAAGAGAGAGAAATGTTTCTGTAAGCTGCGCAAACATAGAGAAAACCCAAATGACAATATGATAAACAAAGCAGCTTGGCGAGCAGGTGCGACATTTGAATTTGTGCAAATATTTTACAAATAAAATATATACCTACATACATATATAAATACATATTATATATCAATGGAATTTCGTGAGTCCACATATGACTGAGCAGAAGGAAAACCCAGGCGCAATGCTTACTCAATGCAAAACAATGCGCAGCGCGTGCTGCCCAGCTGAAAGATGAAAGACGAGCATTAAAAGCTGACCTCCATATAGATATATGCGCATATATAGTATGTGTTTATGGATTATGGACAATCCATGAAGAACTTGTTGCTTGTAAAGTGCGCTGATCTTTAGCACCCAAACAGACGCCCACCCACCCTTCATATATATGTATGTGCATACATACATAACACTCGAACTTTGCGAGGGTCAAAACTATAGAGCAGTCAATGACAGCAAAGCGTTGCAGCACCCCCTAGCCCCAACCCCACCCCACACAATTAATTAGCCATGCTGAAAACTTATAAATTATATAGACGCACAGCTTGTCTGTATACATATACAACATACACATATCGAAATATATTATTATAAAAAATATGTATAGTTTATATATATTTTTATTTTCTGCGATTTGAGGATTTTCTCATTTGTTGTTGTTGTTTTTTGTCAAGAATTTCCGACTTGTTGGCGACGCTTTTCACACTTTGCCATCGTGTTCCACATATAAAACATTTTTTATAGAATCGTGGCGCCAATAGATTGCTGCAATATGACGCACCCCCGCAGTAGCCGCAGCCCCCACCCTTGCCTATAACTCATATACATATATACATTCGTATATATGTAGATAACCACCTCTGCACTCATGTGAACGATTCATTTCGATTTCAGTAGAAGTACGCAAAGTTTTCGGCTTAACGAATTCCTTAGCCAATAAATAAATAAGAAAATTTTGTCATCAATTTTCAGTGGGCAAATTTTCATTAAGATTTTCGTTTTTGTATTTTAATCGCTGAATGAAAGCTGCCCCAAAATAGGCAATGCCCCAAGGGGGAAGCCAGCATGCGAACGTATTCTTATGATTCAGTTTCTATATAAATATATATCTCTGAGTACTTTTAAGTGCATACGATATCGCATATTTAGCCAATGCGACTGTGTCACAATTAACAAGATCTTTTGGCATCAATTTGTGCGAGTTTAAATGGCTGGGTGTGGGAGTGTTTGTGTGTGTGTGTGTTTGTGTTTGTGTGTGTGTGTGTCTGTGCAATTCTGAAAATCCATTCAGGGAATTTTTCTCAACAGCTGGCTGCCCCCAATACATGCATTTTCGCGGGAAGCACCAAAAAGTTTTATTGAATTCTATGCACAGACAAAAGTCCATATGCTATATAGCAATTAACACAGACTTCTATAGAAAGGCTTCACTTTAATTGGAATGAAAGAAAGAGATGGGGCTACAATTACATACATACATAACAATACATGCATATATAGTAGTAGTAGTAGTGATATAACAGTTTGATAATGAACAACAAAAACACTTAAATGTATTCAACAATCAATATTTTCAGAGAAATTCCTAATACAATTTATGCGTCTATTTGTGGAGGAGGGGATCCTCCTGTAATATGACGATTTAATATGAAAGAGATAAGAATATAGTTTTTTTTTCGTATTTAATCGAATACGCAATATATACATGAATATATTCTCAGTCAATAGAAGAGCACAAAAATAAGCTTTAAAACTGAAGATACGACTTATATTAAAGATATTACATAATTTAGTGGACGCATCGGGAAAAGCTAATGATTTTATATAACCCGGATATGAACCAGTATATATTCAAAATTTTTAAGTCTCCAGGAACAATAGTGACAAAATGAAAAGATGTAATCCAATATACTCTCTCTTTTAACTATATAAACGAGCATAAAAAGTGAACTAAAGTCTTTTATTCAACACTAAGAATCTTTTAATTCCAACCAATCTGGCAACACAAAATTAATATATATCCACCTTGTTAAGTTGGCCGTGCCTCGCATAAGCTCATGAATTTGCATTCGTAATTTGTTTACAAATCCTGAATGAGTAAGGTGCTCTTCCGGCAAATGACAACGAATATATTTCGAATATTATTCTCAACTAATTGGCAACTATTTATAAGAATTGTGATGAATTTATTTTTGTGCAAAGTGCCATAAAAAAGCATCCACTTATATGCTTCACTAGCTAAAAACAATTTTATAGCAAAATTATAAAAAAAGAAAAGAAAAGAAGAAAATAACATCAGAAAATGATTAGCAAAAACGAAAGAAAACACAAAAACAAACGAAAGGAAACATGAATGAAATTTTGGCAAATAAATAATACTCGTAATGCCCCCTGCCTGCTCTCTTCCGTTTCTTCTCTAGTTCTTTTTTACAGAATATGTGCGAAAAACAAAATAAAAGGAAACGAACTGATGTTTAACATGAAAGCATAACAAAACAGGCAATAGAGATGGATGTTCCCCTTGCCTTGCCCCAATGCCCTAGCTTTCAGCTTCCATCTCCTATCTTCTATCTTTCCTCTTCCATCTTCCATTTGCCGCAATTTGCGAACCCACAACAAACGCATTTGTTGACCTTGAATATGATCGTAAATAAATAAAACAAAAAAATTATTATTATTGTTAATCTCTAATGAGGCAGAGACCATGCATGTTTTTTGTGTTTCTATACCCTGGCATTTATTGAATATGGTGAATGGGGCTAATAGGCTAGTATGAAAGATCTCTGGAGATATGATATAGTTAGGTTAAGTTTTTAGGTGAGAACTGAGAACTCGGGCTAAGCAAACATAGTCAGTACTATTTATGGATGAAATTATTCAACTATCTGCTTGATTGGGTATCTTCCAGTCGTGCACACCCCATTGAATTACTGTAGTTATTTCTGTTGTCTTGTTTGATTTAAATGTGGCTATTACTGCGCAGCGGGCAAATTAATCAAGCGTGGTAGAAACTGTCGCACAAGCCTCAAATTTGACAACAATTTGTAGCAAATTTGCAAAAAACCAAAAATAGATGCGACACAGAGTGTGATCAGTGGAAATATACCCTGTAATTGATAATAAATCTCAGAGATGTCACAGTTATGTTTGGCATGCTAAAGAAACTTCTGCTCAAGCTATTGTTAACTTATTTAAGCTAATGTTAAATAAGTTTTCCAAATGAAAACTTAATTTATAGTCTTCTCACTTCTGTCTACTCGCAGTTCTAATACGCCTGCCACCCATGCAAATCAATTTTTATAGGGTATACTAAAGAATATTGGAAAGCGTGAATTGTCAACGGATTTTGGTTTTGGCGCTGTCAATCTCAACCCTCTGCGCAGGCAGAAGGGGGCGATTGGGCGTGAGGTGGAGCCGAGCGCACATGCGTATGTCTCAATTTCAAATTTGGCTGCGGTTGGTGCTCCACTCGTGGCACTCCGTGACGCCACGGCGCGTCTTATTCAATTTGCTGACATTATGTTCAAATATGTATTTATAGATGCCAAAGATCTGGCTAAAGCAAGCTATACAAAATATATATATATATATAGAGAGAGAGAGAGAGAGAGAGAGTGAGTGAAAGGGCGAAACTTACCATTCCTTTTGCTTGTGTATGGCATCAAAGATCTCGTCCTCGAAGTCCTGCAGCACATAGAATGTGCGCCATTCCATATCGTTGATGATGTCCTGCCCCGTCTCCGATTGTATGACGGGCATGCCAAAACTCTCGGCTGCCTGCAGCGTCTCCGCATCTCTACCAGCCTCGCCCACCAGGCAGATGCGTGTGGGCAGCTTTGACATAATGGACATTTCTGCAAATTTCAGAATGGGAAACGACACACAAGGCATTAGTACAATCTATATATAGCCTGAAGCTTATAATGCTTAAGTGTACAAACAGGGCACAAGTAGTGCGACAGAGCGCAAGAATTTTGTTCAGTTTATCGTATCTGAGATATACACAATATGTTTGGAATGTATTGAATAAAATAGAACTATTGTATTACTTCTAATATATAGATATATCTTTTATTAAATCTATAAATATGATCTACATTAAGTAGATTTATATAAGTTTAAGTTTAAAGACATTGTATATGTATATGAATGTTGTTATAATTGAACCCATTAACAAATGTATATAACAGGCAGCAGGAGGCGTGGCGGACGCCTTACAGTATATATATTCTTAGTTAGGACAAGGAGTTGCAGAAATGTAGCCATATCCATCTGTCTAGCAAATGATAGTAATATGACCTCAAAAAATCAGATAGAGTATTTGTTGGTCGTGCACTCCCGACTAGAGCAGTCGTCCGATATTGAAATTGTATAATTTCTGTTTTACATATAAATCTAACATTATATAGTCGTATAGCTTAATATGATCGAAATGTAAGTTTTAGCTTTGTTTTCCCCAGAAAGAATTCCACTTGAGGTACTTTTTATTTAGCTTTATGAATGCTTGGTCTATTTTTGAGTAATTTGATGGTATACATAGTATTTTGGCTAAAGTATGGTTATTAAGAGATATTACTATAAAGAAATTTCAATTATATATCAAGAAAATCGATCTTCTATAGTAATGATGTATTCAGACATACGAACAGAAGTCTAGGGCGAAAGAGGAATATCATTTCATCTAGGTCAGATAAGCTAAAATTTAAAATACCCCATTTAACTATTTTTAATAGGTGCAGAGTCTACAAATACATTAACTGTAAGCTAGTATATGTTATATATATTCTAGTTAAATATAGTTTCAATATAAACAAATCAATTATAGCCAGATCTTCCATTTGCAATGGGAACTAACAACTCTTTAGATTTAATGACTCTGACTTGAAGCTAACATTTGATATATTGCGAATATATAATAGATAAACATGTGATTTGTTTATAATTGATGAGCTCGCTTGCTTCGTTGCCTTCAACCCTCGCACACGCCCTCTTGAGTGGCGCACTAAAAATTGTTAAGTACACTTTGTTCAAGTGCAGAGTCGCAGCACCAGCAGGAGGCGGAGCAGTTGTAGGAGTGGGAGGAGGAGGGGGAGGAGGAGGCGAACAAATTCAAAGTTTTTGGCTCTATGATTTATGGCCATCACAGTTTCTGTTGTTGTTGTTGTTGTTGTTGTTTATTTGTTTGTTTATGCAAATTGCGAACTGTTGCGCAAAAAGAAAACAAACAAAATGCAAGACAAAATAGAACCAAGAGGATCTCGCTGAATATATCTCTGGGTCAGCAGCCATCCACAGCCGAATGAAGGGCAGAGTCGATTGCTTAGACGCAATTTTGCGAACTGTTGACATCAATTTTAATTGTGATCGCCAACTGCTGATTGCTGCCATTAATATTATTGTTTGTTGTCTAAACCTAAACCACCCGACGCGCCCACCACCCCCTCGGTGACCTTCGGCTCATTGCCATCGCCGTTTCGACAAGCCAAAGCGAAGAGCTAGAAAATGCACCCAACACAGCCCATCCGCCCACACGATGCGCTCTACACAAGTTGCTCAAGTGCATACAAATTTTCCAACAGCCTCCCCCCCCCCCATCTACCCCTACGGCTGCTACCCCAGAATTGATTGCACATGCAGTTGTGCATTAATTTTATCCAGAATTGTGCAGCTGTAACTGATGCCAATTGCGCTTTTGTATCTCTCTGTCGAAGCAGACGCGTCGCCACTTGGGCAATTGAACAAAGTCCAGACTATCCCCTGCATCAGTTTTGCCCCCTTTCTCTCTCTCTCTCTCTCTCTCGCTCTCCTTCATTCAGCATCTGCTTTCACAGTGGGAAATGAACAGGAGTTGTTGCTCTTGCTGATTTTGTTGTTGTCGCCGCATGACGCATGAAATTTTTAGAATAACTAAGTCTTACAATGGAAATTTATGGTCTCTCTATAAACTATATAGTTTGTTGTGTTTACAAAAGTTAACACCTTTCAGCAGTGGAATATATGGGAACTATTACTCTTCAGTGCAGCAATTCGTATAATATCATATGAAACACTGGATGCAGTCCAAACAACTGCGAAATTAATATAGGGGTAGATCACATAGAGGTACATGTATATCAACACATATAGTATATATATTATAGTCCCACAGATATTTATATACATAGTATATAGTCTCACATTTATTTATCGTGTTATTATTAACAGCACAGCTACGAATTCCGTGTTATGCGACTGCAACAGCTATTAAACGTTTCAATTACATTTCGTAGAAATTGAGCTAAAACATATTTGTTCTTGTATAATCATTATAAGGAAAAGTAAAAATTTTAAGTCTGGCAAAAATGGAATTAAAAAGTTAACATTAATAAGAGAGTTCTATTCTATTCTATTCATTCTTTGTCTCTGTTAAAAATCTATTCAAAATTGCATTTATATACATATATCTCTATTATATATGCAAAATATTTGTTCTATATCACTTTCTGCTTGAATTCAGAGTTTCGCTCTCTGCTCTGTTTGAGTTTGTTTGCGCCAAATTCCTTAAAGTACAGAAACACGTTCTGAATTTCAATTTCAATTAAATTGCATGCCACAAAATTCCCAGACTGAAGTCGTTCGGTACAAAATGTGTTAGCTGCTTGTGAATTTCTGTGAGAACAACCCTGAAGACACCTCAGCCGTTACCTGGCCCGTGTAAGGAAATACCTGTAAAGTCCTCATACACTTGACACAGTGCGGCCTGTTTGAGATTCGTCTGTTTGACTTCCTCCTGGGCGGCGTAGGTGAAATACGACCAAGCCTGACGGCGAACCGTGACGAAATTGTGTTGCCTGTTGCAGGCGTTGCCAAAGCTGAGCTGGGAATGTCGAGTTGTCGCTGCCACTGGCAAGTGCAACATGCTGAAGCTGCTGCTGATGTTTAAGGATCAAACTCTGAACTGCAACTGAAAGATCACCTGACAGCGCAGTCAGGCGGAAGCCACAGGTGTGCGCCCCCGTCGCAGCAGCAAAACACCAATGCAAATACACGACACTGAGGGCAGAGTGCGAAACGACCCTCACAGGTGGTGGCTGAGGGACAGAGGGAAATAATGGCAAGCATTTACTTCTGTTCCTTCTTCTCGTTTTGGGAAATTCCCTGCGCTGACCGCTGGCCACTCTCTGCTCTCTGCTCTCTGCTGTCTCTTCTTCGTTTGCTTTGGCCCCTTGCCAGAGAGACCCGATGAAAAACTAATTGAGTGGCATTTGCATGATGAACAGCGTGGGGACTCTAGTTTTGATATTTCGCTAAAGGTTTCTTCTTGAACAGACTCATCAAAGTGGAATCTTGTAATAAAATTACGTTGTCAGCTGGCAGAGCCTTGGCTCAGTACATTGCGACGACGCAGAGGCCTTCACAAACTTACACACGCACCTAAACATACATACATATATGCAGATGCGTTTGTGTGTGTAAGAATGCCATTAACATTGAGCCGACAGCCGAAAACATTGGCATGTGCGCGCGCTCTGTTAAGTATGTATACCCGGAAAGAGGGAAGAAGGACAGCCAGGGGAAAGCAGACATGCAAACGTGTGGTAGGTAAATCATCACTAGGCTCTAGTAACAATAACAAAAACTAGCAAGAGAGTGAAAGAGAAAGAGAAAGAGAGACAGAACACAGAGGGTGAGCGCACGCAATTTGTTCGTCGATCTACCTACAGTTAGGCAGGCAGGCAGGCAGGAACTTCGCCGCGGCGGCTGCGCTTTTTAACTGTTGTTGTTGTTGTTTCTGGGTACAGTGCCGGTTTGTCGAGTGCGCAGCGGGGCGAGGGGTGCAAATACATTTAGCACACACAGTTTTTATACGCGCAAATCATTCAAAATATGTTTCACACCGAAATAAATTTCAGAAAATTAAGCAAAAAAAATGTAGCTTAAAATTCCCTGACTACAACAAGAAAGTACTAGCAAAGATATTTATTTGCTGGCAGTGACATTTTTTATGTGTGTGCTTAACGCCTGCGACATTGAAAAATTCAAAATTGAAAGACAAGAAAATAGATATATTTATATTGCCATAAAGACAAGCCAGCGGATATGAGGCAAAACAGCTGCTGTTGCCCCACTCTTCCGTTCCATAATTCTCAAACTCACCTGTTTTCGATTGCTCCTCGATGGTCTCCATTTCGTTTGAATTGCATTCAATTTCGGACACTCGCACACACTCACACACACACACACACACACACTTAGAAACAGCTTTTGTGTTTGATTTTCTTTGTTTTATTATTTAATAATGTTGGTTTGTTTGCTATGATTTACTCATAGCTTGAATAATGCCCAATGCCAAAGCATCTTTGTTTTTGCACAATTAAATTGAACAACGCTTCGGTTAATTAAAAAGCGGCGCGCAAAATATCGCTGCCAAGCGCCAACAGTCACAATTTACACACACACTTACGCGTACACGCACACACTCGAATTCCACTGAATGCAGCAGAAACAGCAAACGGCAGCAGCGGACGGCGTCTCTTTAATTTAGCTCTTTTCGCAATCCTGTTTATAATTTATTTAGTACACACACGCGTTTAATTGCACAAATGTAGATTGTAATTGGTATACAAATAATTACACAGGGCCTTGTACGTGTTTCAGTTCTTACTTTCTTTGCGGCGCGTCGGAATTAAAAATCAAAATCAACGGTCAAACACGTCCGGTCGCACGGCTGTTCGTCTCGCTTTATTTTACATAAATGTTAATGCTGCCTCCTCTTCTACTCATAAAGGCACTGTACCGCCGCGCCATTAACAGACAGTGTTAATGTTATACTCAAAATGGTACTGTACTCGTATAAAATGTATTATCGCTAAATGTTTACATTCGATTGGCGACACAGTGTTACCACACGTAGTAAATTAAAAACTTAAGCGCGAGCAACACTTGTTGCTGTGACGTCACACACACAAGCGCAGTTACGTCAATGCAGCAATATGCCCAGCAATCTGTCAAACAAACCACCACCACTAACGCAACTACAACAACAACAATCTGACATTTCGTCAATAGGTCCATACATAAATACGTCATTTTTTCACTTGCACGCAGAAAGAAAAGCAAATTCGATTGATTTTTCTTTTTGTTTTTATTTTGGTAGAGTTTTACCGCCCTTTTAGGGGGAATATTTGAAAGTGGATTTTGAATAAAAAAGAATGCTTCACCAACCGCCGCCGCCGCCGCAGCAGCCGACGCACAGCCTTAAAATCATGTCCGGGGCCGAGGAGAATCGGCACTATCTGCGCGCCTTCATACAAACCTATCGGGACATGCCCGTCCTGTGGGACACTTCTCTGCGGGATTACACGAATCGCGAGAAGCGGGCGGAGGCCTACCAGCGCCTGGTGCCCATTTACCATTACTTGAAGCGCGACGCGACCGTCGAGGACGTGAAGAAGAAGATCAATACGCTGCGCACGAATTACCGCAAGGAGCTGAAGGTCGTGGAGAGCGCCATGCGCACGGGCAGCCTGCATACGCCACGTTGCTGGACCTTCCAGGAGCTGGACTTCCTGCGGAATACCGAGAAGTTCCTCGCAGTGAATCCCACATTCAAGAACGAGCCCAGCTTCTCCTTCAACGAGAACTCCAGCTCCACGGCGTCCTTCATGGAGCACAGCAGCGGGAGCAGCCCCTCCCCCCTGCACTACTCTTATCGCAGCGCAGTGGGTCAGACGCCGAACATCTCGGAGATGTTTCACAAATCGTTTGGACATGTACAAAAGGTGGACCCGCTGCCACCACCTCCCCCACCCCCAGCAGCGGGATCGGGCCTGATGCACCAGCAGCCCGACTACTCGATTGCAGCTAAGCGGGCGAGGCAGACTCCGCCCTGCAGTAGCAACGGCAACAATTCCTCCTCTGCGACCACCACTACAGTGAGCACTCACAACACGGACGAGCTGCTGAACATAGCCTGCGAGTATCTGGCGGGCACCTATCCGGAGGAAGAGTCCATTGCGCGCACCTGGACCTACAAGCTGAAGCGATTGCCGCGCGAACAGCGCCTGCTCGCCGAGCGGTTCATCAACGAGATCCTCTTCGAGGCGGAGTCCAACAATCTGCATCGGGGCTCCGTGCAGATCAACAATAGCTTCGAGCCGTACGTGCGCTTCGAGGAGCCGGCCGCCTGCCACGAGGAGCAGGACAAGTCGCAGAGTCCCAGTGTGCACACCTCGTCCGAGTCGACGCCCAAGTCGAAGCTGAGCGAGCCCGCGAATCCGGGCATACGGGAGTTCTAGTACTAGGATTAGGACTAGCAATACGATTAGCCTCTAAGTGTTATCCTCTTTTTTTATTGACATTGATGGCACTAAAACAAATAAGTTACATATGTGTAAATAGCTACGAGAACATGACGGACTAATCCACGCGCTGGTAATCCACGAGATTGCGTGTGAGCCAAACGTAGGGCGAGGCGCCCGCCAGGAACAGGCAGGCGCCAATCACAGGTCGATGCAGTATCCAGGCCACCGCGGCGATGGTCAGCGACAGCGAGAAGGCGATCAAGAAGTTCCCAGTTACCGGATAGTGCGAGTCGGGCGCCAGGCCAATCAGCAGGGGCACGCGGAGCACTGCAAGCGAGAGCAGGAAATGAGATCATTAATATATATATATAGGTTAAATATGTGTATTCTAGCAAATATATATAAATATATATATATGTATAGATGACCTTGATTTGTCTACTCACATACGACCCTCAGCAGCTTCGTGTTGCAGGTGACGCCGAAGAAGATCAGGAGCCAGCCTACGAAGCGCCACCACCAGGTGTGCAGCACCTGCGTCCGGTACTCCAGTCGGAACACCTCCAGCGCGCTAATCTCGCCCGGATAGACGAGCAGCACGTGTACCCCGCGGCTGGTGATGTAGGGCTTCACTTTGTTGCCCTGCAAGCGACCCACCACGCTGTACAGCTCGCCCTCCAGTCCCGCATAGGTGAAGAGCAGGCGCAGATCTCCGACTTCCGGATTGAACACATCGCTGGTGTGATAGTAGAGCCCCAGATGCAGCTTGATGCCGCTGTCATCGGGCCTTATATCCGAGGTCAGCTCGTTGTAGTTGTTGAACTTGCTCTTCACGGCCGACCCCAGCTCATATTTGCCTATGTAAACAGCGTCCGCCACCTGGACGGCGCTCTCGATGGGGAAACGTTGGGGATTCGTATGGCCATGGGGATTGTAGAAGTGGCGCGAGTCGACAATCTTGTCGCGCCACTCCCGGGTGTAGTAATAGCTGCGCGAGTCCGCCTCTGTGCCCACGCTCTCGCCGAAATTGTGCTCCACTGTCTCCTCCACCCATTGGTACATTTGGACGCGGCGCTTCAGCTTCACTGCCAGCAGCTGTATGTTGTAGTCAGGTTCGGTGAGCGGCTCTCCACATATGATCGGCCCCGATAGATGGACAATGCGATTTTCAAAGTTCATCTCTTGCTCCTCCTCGGTGAACTGCATCGAGTAGATGTCTGCGTAAGCCTCATCCAGGGCCAACATCGTGTGCACCGCTCGCCCTTCGTTCCAGTAGAGCACAGTGGAGCCGGCTATGAACAGGCCCAGGCCGAAGGTTGCGATCAGCCAGTTGGCACGAAAAGTGTCGCTTAACGTGACCATGTTCAGTTTTTAAATTAATTCATTTAAAATACAAATAAACAGCATCAAATGCTGTGTTCGAACTTCGAATATTCGGCTTTGCGATGCAGTCACAAGCTGTCAATTAGCAAAGTCAACGCCGTTCCTCGGGGAACATCTGTTAATGTCAGCTGTTCACATCCTGAACGTAAATAATGGCAATATATTGTACAGAAAATACAATTATGCACAGTCCTATGCCGTTCATTTGCAAAGCAAACGCCGTAAGTAAGTCAACAGCTGTTTGAATTTCGAAAAGGGAACGTTGAGCAAATATTATAAATAATAATAAGTGCAATTATCAATATTAATAATTATTAACACTAACCATATATTGTATGACTGGTGTTATTACTAAACAAAACAAAAATATAAGAATCATTTATTCAAATTACTCGCGCGCAGTACCAAGCCGGCAATTTGGAAAAGCGACGCCGTTCATCGGCCGTCAGCTGTCAAAGTCAGCTGTTCGAAATTCGAACACTCGACAAAAAAATTTTCTACAAATTAAAATAAGAATGTGTAGTAATAGTTTAACTGATTATGAATTCACAAAAGCATTTAAGCATGGCAAATTCTGTTCGGTTTACAAGGCAAATTGTACCGCCAACAATCGTGTGATAGTTGTTAAAAAGTATTCGCTGGACGTGGACGATGATGCCGAACTAAAGCGACTTTTCGCCGAGATTCAATGTTGTCGACAATTCAATCATCCAAATATCAATAAGATTTTGAATAGTTTTATTGTCGACACCGATGTGTATGTGCTGCATCCGTATATGTGTTTTGGCACATGCCAACTCCTGCTTGACACCATATTCAGAAACGGCTTTCCAGAGACTCTGATATCATTGATATTCAAGGATGTCCTCGCCGCCCTTTCGTATATACACGCGAATGACTTTGTTCATGGATCTGTGAGAGCTTTGCACATATTATTGGACGGAAGTAAGGCAGTGCTATCGAATTTCCATGAGAGTCGAAGTTTTATAAAGCATGGCAAAAAGAAACCCGTCCTGCATGGCATCTCGCACGAGAAGCATCTGAATTGGGCTGCTCCGGAAGTTTTGGATCAAAATGTTAATGGATTTACAGAGAAATCAGATATCTATTCCGTGGGCATAACGGCGTGCGAGCTGGCTAACGGTATCCAGCCCTATTCCGAGACACAACCCACGCTCATGTACACAGAGAAAATACGTGGAAATGTGCCATCCTTACTGGATAGATCGACGTACACCATGCTGCTGGATGATCAGGGCAAAGTCCCATTTGAGAATGCGACAACGCGCAGAACCTACGATATCTTCAGCCAACGTGTGCTCTCCGACGACTTCCATCAGTTTGTGGAGATTTGTCTGAATCGCAATGCCCAAAATCGTTGGAGCGCAAAGAAGCTGATGACGCATGCCTTCTTCAAGCAATGCAGACACGCCTCCATCACGGACCACATCAAGAAATGTCGATCCGAAGTGGACACCAATTCCATAAGAGATGACAATGAGGATGATGATGCGGGCATAATCGCATCTTTCGATGATCGTGCACAGGAATGCCGAGAAGATATACAATGGAGTTTCTAATGAATGAACTTCCATATAAGATATATAAATAAGAAACATAATAAGATAAATAAATAAAAATGATTTTAGATAAATATAAAAGATTTGTTAATATTGGAATGCATTTACTAATAGGCTAAGCTAATAATATATTCAATAGATCTATGTAAATGAATACATATCTATTGTATCTAATCTGATCCTAGATCTACCTTCTATCAGATTAGTTCAGATTGTTCATAGTTCAAGGTATTCCAATTGTATAAATTTCAAAGAGCTGCACAACGGTCCACTTTATGCAGTCAATACTGTACATAATCGTAGATATTTCATTCCAATACAAGAAATTCAATTGATGTCCATAATTTATTTCACATAATTTACTATATTTTATAAATTGTGGCTTTATTTACAGTACATACTCTGGGTGTTATATATATATTTATCCATTATATAGTTGCTCGATTCAAGCCAAAGCTAATGCGTAAGTTCGCCTTGTTATGCCATATTAAAATCTGCGCTCAATAAATCCAAAACTTTCCAAATCATAAATATCACTTTTTGCCTCTAAGAATACAAATTATAAATAATAATCGAACAGTTGGTCTTGTTTTCGTTTATTACGTATTATTAAACAAATTAATAACAATTAGGCGTAATCTGTTCAACTAAAAATTAAAATTATTTAACAAATAACTAAATTAGAAATTGCTTTTTGAAACTTTCAACTTAAAATAGAAATTTAACTAATTATTTGGATAAAAAAATCACGCACAAATTGCTTTAAACGGGATCTTTAGTTTTGTTTAACGTATTTGGACATTTCAATTGAATATATATATATTTGTAAAAAAAACATAACTTTCTCTGCTTCTAGAGCGCATAAAATGTACAAATTTTAATTTATATATATACTTTATATATATATCATTGAGTTATATAGCGAGCTATCACTGTGTTAAATAACATTTAGGTTAATTTTTTTTTTTCCATTTAAATATTAATATTTATATATGAAGCTAGTATGTGAAGCATAAGTATTAGCACAAGTCTGTTTGCCTAACCAAAATCGGTTGTTATCCAATTATATATATATATCTATCTTATGCTGTGGGCAATGCTCGGACGCATTGTACTGTAAATAAGTTGGGAGCTTTAAAAACTAAATTAAGGTAAAGAATTCTGTTTTCTTTCTTCTAGCCTGCAAAACTTGTAACTGCTTGGGTCGGATTTGTATATGTAAATATATTAGAGGGCTCCATGAATGGCCAAATAAACCCCATTCTGGTTGTCTTCTTCTAGATTTAACGTTGACTAACATGCCACACAATCAAATAACTTTTATCGCCACGATTTTCGATTGTTTGATTTGGTTCCAGTTGAATACTGTTCTCCATGTCATTATCATCTGCAAAAGTCAAGGAATATAATTAGTAAACCAGGAATATGTATATATATAGGCATAATGTACACTTAGTGCTGCTGCGACAAAACTACAAGAGATTTGTTATTTTGTTTTAGATAATTTACAAAAGCATTGAAAAAAATTTTTTTTTGCGTTAATATGCAGCATTAATATCATCACATGATGATATATTGATCAAGATTCTATATGATGTATTATTTAGTTTTGATTAGTAATTGTTTTGAGTTTTAGATAATAGTTTAGTGAGAGTGCGCGTTTTGTTTGGTAGTTTGTCAAAAAGCCAGCAATTTATAAAAATATTAAGCAAAATTATAAATTATATAACAAAGTATAAATGTAAATTAAAAATGTTAAGCAAAACTAAAAGAAATATTAATATTAAATAAATTGAATCAACGAAAGTTCAAGAACCGCAAATAAAAGTTAGATCTAAAATCGTATATACATCGTAGATATTCTATACCATGTATCAGGTTTGGGTTTTCTTTATACAATTGCTGTCTTTATATAGCAAATCAGAAGGACAATTCACAAGGACACCAAACAGAACAGTTTACAGTTTGTTCCACATAAGTGAATTCGGGTTGTGGATTTTGTTTGAACATTGTGACAAAAAGTGCGGAGACAAATTTATTGATTTGATTTGTCGAACGTGATAAACAGAAATAAATAATAGGAAAATTAACAAAATATGGATAAACCTTAGACAAATGCTGCATTCCAATTAGATTGTCGGCCTATGGGCGGTTCGCTGCGCGGAGCACTACAAATTGAAGGTACTACACGGCCGGCAAAGGTTAAACGAAAAGAAAATGCAATTAAGTCAACAACAATACAACAATACGAAAACGAAGCAAAAAGAGAAATTAATTTAAACAAAAAGAAAAAAGAAAACAAAAAAATTACGCAAATCATAAAACGTTTCAAGTTCAAAATCAAAATGAAAAGCAAAGCTTACGTATCGACTTTCCAAACTATCAAATGCGCTGCATTATCACTAGCATCGTATTTTTCATGTCCTGCAGAGGAATATGGAACGATTATACTATATACTGCATTTATATATAGATGTTTAGTTAGCTAAGAGATCGCTGACTTTTGGGACTGGCTACAGTTTCGATGGCCTCCGACTCCACTTACTTATGCGAAAATCAATATAGCCCTCGCCTCCGCACATGACCAACATGTCGGGTCGCTTGTTGGTAAAGGTGAGCGTGCCATTCGGCTGCTGGAGCATGGGCACCGACACAAAGAACTTGACCGCATCGCGATGGCCATGGAAGGACAATTGAGCATTGGCCATGCAGCACAAGGGCATGTGGCCATGGGGATCAGCTGCAAGCAGGAGAGTCAGTCTTAATCAGTATGCAAATATATATTAAAAGAGATTCTCAGCTCACATGACTTTTGCTGCATTTCGGCCAGCGGCACAGATATGATGACGCCATTGCTGGTGCCTATCCAGAGGCGGTTGCAGGACACCATCAGCGCTGTGATGCGCACAAAGCTAAAGCCCAGCTTGCCAGTGCCCAGCATCTTGGACACATAGGGCTCAATGTCCACATCCTGTTTGTGCTCAAATGTGTGTGTATTATACAGACGCAGTGTAGAGTCCAAGCTGTAGAAGAGTAAAACATTTAGATTAACTAGATTTGGACATAATGAAGCTGCCTTACCGTATGGACACCCAAACGCCGGCACCTGTTGCCGCCATTTGGCGCACCTGGCTCTCCTTGCGGGGATGCGCGTCCAGCGAGTGCACAATGTTTAGCGATATGGGATCAACAATGAAGATCTTGTTGCGATGCGCAGCCCAAATGCGCTCGCCGGCCACACAGAGGCAACGTATCGAATGATTGCGATCACCGACCGTAACCAGGTGATAACTATTCAGATCCCATTGGCCATCTGTTTGGCGGCGGAACACGGCTAACTGAGCATTGGCCAGCGCAACAACAACACGCGCCTCCACATGCACAATCGCCAGCACAGCATCGGGCAGGAGCACCTTGTGCAGACACTCATGCCAGCGGCCCACACTGCTGTGCACATACAGCCAGCCGTCCTGGGCGCCCATCCACATGGTGGGACCCACCGAGCTCATCAGGGGCTCATCGCGCTCCTTGGTGCCCAATATGGGATTCAAAGACTTAATGCTGAATTGCACATTATTGCTGCTGCTGCTGTTGTTATTGTTGACATGATTGTTGCTGTTGTCCGCGTTGCTGGCGGAGAGTCGCTGCGGTGCACCCGGCAGCGCTTGGCGTATCTTGATGGCCTCCACATTGCCCAGTGGTTCGGTTGCATCAACGGCGGGCAGCTGCTCATTGGATTTCTCTGTAGCCTCTTTGGCCTCTGCCACGCCTACGACTGTAATTGTCGCGGGTACCTCCTCCGCCTCCTGCGAGTTCTGCTTGCTGTTGCTGTTCTGATCCGATTTGGGTCGCACACGCACGAACTCCACCTTGCCACACAGCTCGGTACCTTCGCCGGGCCGCTGCAGCATCTCGCCCGCCTTGACCACCTCCGATTGCTCCAGCAACGCATAGTCGCTCTCCATGGCGCCCTGCACAGAGGCAATGCACAACAGGTGCGATGCACATATGGGAAAAGCGTCCAGCACTGTGGCCGACTGATTCGCATCCACCACACTGACCGTGCTTGCGGCATGTGTGCTGGTGCAGATCCATACAAAGGAGCTGAGCTGTGTCTCGGGCTCCAGGGTCTCAAGGCTGGCACGCGCCATTTGGCGATCCAGCGCCTCGGCGCTCTGCTCGGCCGTTGGACTGGTTATCTCTGCTATTTTGAGCGTCGAGCGCGGCGCATAGGGCGAATCGGCGGGTATAAGCGATTGGCCATCCTTTGTGAAGCCACCTTGCAGATTGACCCCTGCCGCGCAGAACACCTTCATGTGCGGCGATGCCTCCGCCAGGGGATTACAGTAGACGGGCACGGGAACACCGCCTGAATGGCGATTCGGATTGGCATCCTGATTGGTCTTGTTGATGGGCAAGCTCCAGCCGTAGGCATGCAGCCGTCCGTCCTCCTTTTGCACGTGAGCACGCAGCTGTCTGTATTGCTCGCGCCGCCTGGCGCTGATGCGCTCTGAGGTGCCCTCCTCTGCGTAGTCCTTGGCCATGATTAGTGCGTTGGCAAGCCCGGCGCTGGCTGGATGCGGCGGCGGCTGTGAACCGGCTAGGGTAAGGCGATTGTCGCTTCCTCCACGGCTGGGTGATCCATGGCTGTGGGCAGGACTTCCTCCGCCTGTGTGACGAAACATCGGCCCCCCTCCAAGACCGTCAGCGACGCGTTCCGTCGGACGGTTGGAGGGGCTGTTGAGAAAGTAAATGAACAATAAATACTCCGCAATATACAGTGTGGAATCTAAGTGATACACTTACGTAAAAAGATTACTAAAGTACTTCCAAATGCTCTGCTTCGACTTCTTGTCCAAGTTGTCGACCGTGCGCGAGGCGCGTAATATTTCAGTTAGGCGCACTGCTTCCTGCAGCTCCATTAGCCGCTCCTTGTACTGATTGCGCTCCATCAGCACCATGGCCATCTCGACACGTGTGAACCGCTTGCGCTGCGCCAGCGGCACATCATTCTCCTCCTGTTCGGTGTCTGTTGGAGAATGATATAAGATTTAGAATTAGCTGTATCAATTTGAATGGGACTAGAGCAACTTACTCTGTTGTTTCACCTGTTCCTTGGTCTTCTTGAGCTCATCTTCCAGCTCGCTAATGCGCTGCCTTAGCTTCGTACGCGACTGCTGCATCGCGTTCAGCTCTTCACGCACGATTTCTATTTCACCCGTCAGCTCATCCACTTTGACAATCAAATCATCCTTGACAATGTTGAGTGCATTTCTGTGTGGGAATAGATTTATTGTTGAATAGATTGATTCCTTTGATTTAGGTTTAGTTAAATCTTACTTGGTTGCTAGCAGCTCATTATTTTCCATGATGAGGTTTTCCACTTCTTTGCCCATACCTGCAAAAGTATTCATAAGTTATTAGTTGATCAGATAAAAGAAATATTATATGTGGAACGCATGTGAATATCATGTGGAAATTGAATTGTCAGTAAATAGCATGAAAAATAAATAAAATTAAGTAAAAATTACATATGTGGATGGTATGTGGAACTTAAGAGGATCAAATAACATGCATGATATTAATGAATAAACAAGAAACATGATTTAAGTGATGCCAAATTGATGTAGATTCAAATTAAAGTCAATGACCGAACCGAAAAGTATATTTAAATATGAAAACTTAGGAAACAATAAACTCTTTTTTTAACCCAGGAGCCCAGAGTTTCATGTCTAGATAATCCACTAGCACCAACAGTGAAAGTAAAACTGAAGTTTGAAGAGGGATAGACTAGAGACACTACTTACATAGCAAGAGACTCTACAATTGATAGGAACTATGTATATAGATATATCGTAACGCACGGGAAAACTTACCGAAATAGTTGTCGTTAGCTTTGATAGTATTTTGTTGTTGTTGTAGGTGTCGGTGTTTGAGTGTTTGGTATTTGTACAAAGAGAATTGTTGTGTAATTTTTTTGTATTTTTTTTTTTTGGTAATTAGGGAAAAGGAATGTTTGGAATAAGTAAATTGGTTTTGGCATAAAAAAGAGAAATTTGAAATATCATTAGAGGTCAATAAATATGATAGTTTTTATTAGGCTTTGAAATATGGTGACAACAGTATCTAGAGCACATCAATTCCAACACATATCACAAAACACGTTTCGCTAGAGTATCCATTGTATTCTATATGCTCATTTCTATATCTTATTGTTTTTTTTGTATCAGTCGATTATCGTATGATATTTGATGTATTTACAGGTTATATAGATGAATCCATATATGTAGGAATTATATGGTGTTGGTGGTGGAGTTTGTTGTTGTTGTTCTTGGAGTTGGTCTTGTGTGTGGTACCTACCTGAGGATGCATATTCTCCGGGATGTACCCAGCTGCCTGTTACGGAAAAGAGAGACACAGAAAGAGTGTGAGACAAGTGGCCATTGGATTCCAGTGAGTGAGTGTGTGTGCATTTGTATCAGTTGTGTGTGTGTGCGCGTACAAGCAGTAATAGAAAGAGAGATAAAAGAGAAGAGAACAAGTTTTTGAGAAAACTTTGAAGAAGACGTGCTTTAAATAGAGTATCAGGTATCCGACGCTTACCTGTAACAATCTCATTCTCTTCGCTCTCTTCGTTATCCTGGAAGGATAGCTCTTGGTACAGATTGTTGTCCGAGCGTTGCTCCTTCTTGGTGGTCGAACGACCAACTGGGTTGGGTGAGGGTTTTGTTTTATATGTGGATTCGTTTTTAGTGAAGTTAACACAAACACAAAAGAAAATAGAATATTGTTTGGAAAATTAGTAGAGTTGCAGGTTAGCTAAAGGTTCAACCACTTGGTAGACGCCTCCACCTACCATTAACGGGCACATTTGGCACAACGGGACTCATGTCGGGACTCTGTGGCGAGGTGGCCTGATGCTGTTGCTGCAGCACATCTGTTGCCGCGCCTCGTTCCACGGTTCCAGCCAAATTATCTAGTTCGTTCTGCAACGATGGCGGTCCCGAATCGTCTGACTGGCTGCCTACGCTGCAAATTGTCTCCGTGTCCAGCATCACCGAGTTCTCCAGCGAGGCAAAGCCATAGGAGACGGGTCCTGAGCTGCGCGCCACTGGATTGAGACGTGCCCGACTCACCTCCATACGATCGGAGGCATTGCTCATTTGTGAGTGCGTTGAGCCCATTAGCATTTTGGTGCGTTCCATATAGTCCACATGGTTCTTGAACAGCTCCGTGTAGCGCTCGTGCAGCCTGGCATATTCCTGCAGCAAAGGTCAACAACTGGCTTATTATGGCTGGCCTACTACTCACCTTCTTGAGGTCTGCCTCACGCTCCTCTAGGCGACTGGCATGCTCCACACTGTTCTTGTGCTTTAGCTCCAGCATGCGCACAATGCTCTCCAAAGACTCCAGACGGCTGGCCAGCTCTTTGTTCTCCTGTTCGGCCAGGTCCTCGGCTTCCAGCAGCTGTTGAGTGGAATGTTTAATTGAATGTTGGTTACAATTGTGCTTTCAGACACTCACCTTTTGCTCGGACTGCTTGCGTGCGCTCTTCTCGCGCTCATATTGTGTCACCAGCTGTTCATTGTCCTCGCGCAACAGCTCCACCTCCACATCCTGTTCCTGATTGATGCGATAGGAGGCATCTAGGCACTCCAGCACGTTTACCAGCAACGGCATCAAGTTCTTAACCACATCCTCGTCGTAGCGATTGATCATTCGCTCGAACTCCTGGTAAATGCTGCCAGCCAGCTGCTGCACCTGTGAAGTGAGGAGAGAGAGAGTGCATCAATTTCAAATGCCGAACCAACAGCAACAACAAGAGCAAGACAAAGTTAGTGCGAGTAAGATAAATATAGATATAGACAGAGTTAGAGTGAGAGTGAGAGATGGGCGCACTTTAAATGTCTTAATTAAAACCGATCATAATTGCGGTTTGCGGCTGCTTTGTTTTATGAATGGAACACTTGAAAACGCGAATGAAAGCCCAATGAAAAGGCATGCTTAAGCGTTGCCAGACCCCGCACTGACCCACAAGATGGTTAGGTAAGAGCAGACAATGGGAAAGCTTGAAAGGTCAAAGTTTAAAACTTCCCATGCCATTTGGTTAGTAAAAAAAAACGCCAATAAAAAACTTAGTCGAAGTGCAAAGCGTAACAAATTAAAAGACAGACAGATAGACAGAAAAAATAATATATAAACAAATTAAAAATCGTGCAGTTTAGTTGAACGTTTTAAGTGAGACAACAAAATATTAAACAAACAAAAAAGAACCAACAAATTTCCAAACTCACGATGCTGACAACCTCTCCATTCTGAAAGAGAAAGAGAAAAGAAGAGAATTGGGCACATATAAAAAACTCAGGTTTAACAAAATTAAAGTTAACACATAAAGATAAATAAATAAACAAATCGGGGAACCCATAGAGTGCGAAGGCCAATGACAAATGCGAGTGCAAGAGTTTTATATATAGAAATGATATATGAGTATGAAAAATGATATTAGAATTAAAATTAGAATATCAGGTAGATTATGGGTAATACAATATAAATATAATGGTAAATAATTATAAATATAGAAAAAATAAGTTATTGACCGACTTTATAGAAAAGTTAAAAACAAATTTCATTTGAAGATAATATAAATTTAAAAAATAGTAAATTAACTTAAAAACATTTTTTTTATATTTAAAAAATTTGGTAAATTTAAATATTTTTTAACAGCTAGGCCATATATTTTAAACATATTAATTGAGATTAATATTAAAAAATATATATTTTTAAGTTCATTTTACTATTTATAACACAAAATCAAAATCTTTGTATATAAAGTCGGTCAATAACAGTTACTTTTTCTTCCATAAAAAAGCTTTTTATTAATTTCCGGCTCAGAAATAGATTTGACCCATAGTTTTCTTCTAAATTTTAAAAGTGATCCACATTACACAAATACAAAACTTGCTTGTTTATTTAAATATAAAATGATTAAATTGTAAAAAATCAATAAAAATAATTTTATGGTCGTTTAATCAAGATTGGGTTTTCCGCATTTGAAACCAGCATAAAATAATCTTTGCTTCAAGGTTAAACTCTATACATATACATATGTATATATAAATATACATGTATATATAAGTCTAGCATACCATTATGCATAGAAGCTATTTCTGCTCTCAAGTCAACTGAAGTACAACCAGTTTTATTATTCAGCAGCAGTTGCTGTGGAAATATATGTCTCACAGCTGTGACGGAGTCGCCTGAATGAGTCGAATTACCTAACTCAATATTAACTCAATTAACAGGTAGTTCAAGTGGCAGCTGTCTAAAGGGCCTTTGGTTTGGGAGGAAGCTCGATGAGCTCATGTCTGAAGCATTTGCATTGAGGGCAGCCCGATTAAATCCCTTGCGAAGCTGATAAAATGCAAAAATCAATGACGCTGAAAGCAGCGTCAAAGGATTGCCAGAAAAGAGAAACGTGAACGAGTGTTGCTCGACTAGCTGATACCCTATATACACTTTAAGCTGCATAGCATGCACACATAGTAAGAAATTCTTACTAAGAATTAATGATATAATATACCCCGTAAAAAGCTTTCCTTTTAGAAGAGTACAAGGCATACAAAAGGGCCAGCAGTTAGTAAATGAAGGAGCGAAAGGGATGGGGAGTAGGAAACATAAAAATAAAAATAAACTTCTGAGCAAATTGCGTGAGGCGACATTAAATTAGGCAAACGAACGGTTTATTGATTTCTACTCTCCACTTCCACTCGCTCTCTCGCTCACTCC
The DNA here is from genome assembly GCA_035045145.1 of Drosophila meridionalis. Classification (NCBI taxonomy): domain Eukaryota; kingdom Metazoa; phylum Arthropoda; class Insecta; order Diptera; family Drosophilidae; genus Drosophila; species Drosophila meridionalis. The sequence continues at coordinate 10,883,108 of JAWNPG010000040.1, read as the reverse complement.
CGCTCTCTGCCTCTTTTTTGCAGACACGCTTTGAACTCCTTTTTCGGGCAGCACTTGTGAATGTCAATGACTTGCCGCGACTCTGGTCAGCTGATGCATAATAAACAAGCCGCAGTCAGCGAGTGCAAGAGAGATAGAGTGGGAGTAAGGGAGAAGGGCAGAGTTATAGATAAATAGCAGACATATGTAACACTGATTGTGCGTGGCACTTCCTGTGAAGCATGCCAAGTTATCTACTACTTATAAACTGTTGCCGAGATATGAATGTGGTCTTATCGCATAAGCGTTGCCCGCATGAATCACTTAGCATGGAGCATACCTTCTCGGACATGACCATATTGTTGTCCTCGGTGCCGTAGACCGTTTCGGCGCCCGACTGCGGTCCACAGTTGTTGAGCATTGTGTCATCGTTGTCCATCATGTTGATTGTTGTTGGTCTTTGACTCTCTCTCTCTCAATTTTGTATCTCTTCCTAATTACGCATTCGAGTGTGGGTGAACGTGTATGTGTGGCTGTGTGTGTGTGTGTATGGGGTTGTCACACGTCACGCGTTATGCAGCTTTCAACCCCAAACAACAACAACAAATACTATCCAGCTACTGTGTGTGCTGCACCCACACAGGCACACACATTCGCATACATATACACACCAATACAGGTGCAGTGGTCGTTTTATTTGTTATTTGTTTTCGTAGCGCTCGCTGAGTTGTGTTTTTATTTTGTATATTATAGATGTCGCTTGATTATTTTTAATATAATTGCATTTTCTGCCTGTTCTGCGTGTCACTTATTTGCGTTTTTCGCTGTGGCTATGTTTGGCCATCAGCCTCTTGCCCCCTCCATTTGCGACGTATTTTTGATTACTTTTCATTTTTTCTCGTACGTTTTTCACACATTTTAGCTTAGTGTCGCACTCAAATTTTGTGACAACTGCATAACCACATGACTGGACTATAAATTAAAACACTTTTATCAATAAAACACGCCGTTTTTAACGCATTTTTTCAATAAAATATGTGGGAACATCAGCCGAGCAACCGATTTTCGTGATGAATGAGAAATGACTGCAGTGTTGGCAAACGCCTGAGGCCCGCAAAGTGACCGTATAGCAAAGTGAATAACTATTGCACGTATCAACTATCGATAGGTCGATGATTTTTTGACACGCTGTCTTTTGACATTTGTGTTGTTGTTGCTGGATTTCGATTTCGTTTTATTTTTTGCATTTGCATTTAAAAAATAAAATATGGTGTTTGTTAAAAACTGGGAGGACTTTGAAATTGCCGCGGAGAACATGTACATGGCGAATCCACAAAACTGTCGATACACCATGAAATATGTGCACAACAAGGGCCACTTACTGCTCAAAATGACGGACAATGTGAAGGTATAAAAGTTGCTGACCAATAAATAAATTGAACCCAACTAAACACATATGTATTTGTGCTTGCTTGCAGTGTGTGCAGTATAAAGCAGAGAACATGCCCGACCTGAAGAAAATTGAGAAAATCACAAGCAATCTGGTTGGTCATATGGCATCCAAGGAGTAGCTAAAGCAACAAATCGGCCACGGCAGCAATTTGGATCAAATGGAACAACAACAATAATATACACTATTCGCTGTTGCTGGTATCTGAACTGTTTGCTGTGTGTTTCATCCTACACTTGTTTAGTTTATAAGCGCACTGGACCCGCGGCAGGCTACGATGTGGTAACAAGAGTAGTTTACTGTTTAAATAACATTGTTATAAATGTTAGCTCTGTGCACAGCAGCCAGCTGAAGAAATGGGGTGCCGGTGCTTTTTTTTAAATTTATAATACTTTTGTATTTATTGTAATGTAAATGTGTGCATTATGGTGGCATATTGAAATAACTTCACATTTCCATGAAATGCTTTAAACAAATTAAATGGTGTTTTTTATAAGGAAATGGAATGTCTTTCAGTTATCGATTAATTATTATTGGCGACTAATGTGAAACGAGCTGTAGAGGGCGCTGCAAAGCCGTTAGCTGTTTAAATTTATGATTGCGTTAAATTAGAATGTTTTCGTATTACTGTGCAACTTTTTGTACTTGTTGGCTTGAACGTTTTTGGAGGCTGAATACGTTGGCTGAAAAATGTTAATTGCCTAGCCATTAAAGCGATTAAACAGCCAAAGCAAACAATTGGCAATGCACGGCTGAGTCAGTTAAGGTGAGTGCGTGAGCGAAGGAAAGAACTTTGATGCTGTTGTTGCTGCTGCTGCTGCTGCTGCTGCTGATACTGCTGCTGCTGTAGTCGCTGACCGCTGTTACTCACTTAATAAGCGGAGAGTAAATATTTAAATATTTGCATATGAGCCACTCGAGTTTATTTGCCACAGGAGATTGACAGCAATGCGAGTTTGATGCCTCACATCATGAGATCACGAGAGAGAGAGACAGTACTCAGGGAGGAAGAGAAAGAGAGAGGGAGAGAGAGCGAGACTGAGAGAGAGGGAGAGGCAGATCAGTAGCCAAAGTGTTGTTGACCGAATGCCATAAGAAGTGTTTGCCCATGCAGAAGATGAGAGATGAGTACCTGCAACTAGGCAACTCAGTAGCCACTTTGGATTAAGGCACCCATCGACGTTTGTTTGACCCACAGAATGCGAAGCGGTTGCTTTTGATCGGCTGCGTCACAGACCCTACAGTTGCAGCTCAAGCGTCTGCCACTTGGCTTTGATTAGTGGACGTCGAAGCCGACGCTGCTGAAGAGATCTTCTCACCTGTCGTATTTCCGGCCCCACAGGCCGTAGACAAGCTCATTTGGCTTCTGTTTGCCAGTGGGTCCATTCACTATCGGATGTTTGTGCTTTTCGAATGGCTTGTTTACCATTGCATTCATTGCAATCACACAATCACACTCGCACTCGCACTCACACTCACAATCACAATCACACTCACAATCTCAATCACAATCTCAAACACAATCTCAATCATAATCAATTGGAAATGCAATGACATCGTAAACCACAAACTGTCTTCTTGGCTCATAAATTTGAAAAGCCACAACAATCGCTCTGCGCTCTGCACTCCTCCACCTATCAGAGGCGAACAAATCAAATAAATAATAATATACTATATGATATCATATGATACGAACGAGCGTGCAGCCGGGCTTCGGCTACTGGTATTTGAAAACCATAAACGCAACATTCAATCGATCGTTACAACTCGATAAAGTAACACCACCACCATCCGAGTTTAATTAGGTGCGCAGTCTACACTATGGGCCGCAAAGCCCATATTTTGTCTAAAATTTTGACAGTTTTATAGTCCATTAGACAAAGTATACAATATATATTAAACTATTTTATTTCAGGACTAAGCAGATATTGTATATAGAGATATATACATAGATCCCTGCAGTCCGTTGGACATGACTTAGCTTATAGATTAGAGAATCTAGAGTTGACTTAATTTATGATATTTATGATAAACTCGAAAATTATTGAAACTTGCTGCTCCTGTAAGAAGCCCATAACAAGTTTGTTTTTAATAATCGATAACTTTTTCATGAAATGGATCAGAAGAACTATATTCATCCGTAGTTTTTTCAGTACATCTCATAAATTCAGATATTCTTCTTGTTAATATCATCTCAATTGGAGGTATAATGGTAATAAAGCATATATAAATTCTTGAGCAGCATTAAGAGTTGAGTCAATCAATGATTCTCTCTGTTTCTAATGTTCTTGAAACCTATAACACCTAAGTGCTACTGTAACAATCCCATATAAAGCTAGTTTTTAAAAGTCGATAACCCATTTCATGAAATCGGCAAATCAATTTGATTTAAACTAAGCAACAGAATTTACCAAATTTGACCTAAAGATATCCATGAAACTAAGATAAATATCAAGTTCTTAAGTTCTTTGGTTTGGAGTATCTCACTTTTTCTCTGCTTCTTTCTTGCTTTATACTCACTCACTTGTTGAATTTTTGTGCACAATCAACTGCAGCTGTCCCATAGTACACAGTCGACTCTACATACGCGGAGTTACCCACGATAAACTTGACAAATAACATAAATGCTTTTTATTGCGGGTGGTTCAGTTGGGCCCGTGGTTGCGGCTGATTGGGGTGGGGGCTTTACGCTTTCGTTCCATAGACCTGGGTGTACTTACACTACTAGTCTTACGCGGCGATGCATTTTATGACACCCACTGGCGTCAATTATAAAGATATTTAAGTACAGTTAGCTAGCAATTAGACAGGGTCTTCCAACTGTCCAAGGCGAGCAAATCCCTGAGATTTCTTTGACATGTGTGTATAAATAAATATATATATATGTATATAGTAGATATCTAGAGCTACTATATAAATTACGGCCATTGATAGTCGGTCATATGACAATTAGTTGTAAATTAAGTCCACGAGCAAGTGCAAAAAAATTAGTAAAGTTAAGTTATATTTAGTAATCAGTTGCGCAAGACTTCAATAAGTTGGAGGTGGGAATTACATAGCAACTGCGTTATACAAGATCGCAGGACAAGTAGGCTATATATGAAGAGAGTTTCGATTTTCCTATTTAAGAAGTACCTGATAGGGAGACAGATAGGCTAAGCGACTGCAGGATAGGCATGGCATACAGCCAATATACTCTTCTTACTTTAAGAATGAGAAAGAGTTAGGATTAGGCAGATATTTGCGAAGTCTTAACTATGTTAGAAACGAGTCTTAACAACTACAAGATGTTTTTCGCAGTCAGGGACTACCCTTTGAAGTTTTTAGACTTAGAGAATAAGCTAAAAATTTCAAGTTTAGACTAGGAATTTCAAAGTAAGGCTAACAGCTTCACACTTACAAAAAACTTCAAGAGGGACTACCTATCCGGGGCGATATCTATGTCTGTACAATAACATCAACAGATAAAGATATGAGAGTAAGCTAATGTGAGCTAGATGAATGAATGATTATGAAATGAGATGAGGCTGGTTTAAGCTACTGCAATATATTCTCTCTCAGCTTCAAACAAATCAAATTCCCTGCTTCTAAAGACTCTTCAATGATTTCGATTTGTCTACTTCAAAGGTGCCGCATAGCCCAAAGCCAATATACTCTTCTTACATTGCGAGTACTTTAGAGAGCAGCAAGAAGGCATTGCTATTGCTGTAAGTCGGCTCGCTTTGCACTTGAAGTTTGCATTGCTTCGAGTTTCGCTTCGACTCGTCGTTCACTCGAGTTAGGCAAATAGAGCCGAGTTTAATTATGACCATTAGCCACTGTTGAGCGGCTACCGTTTTAAGTCAATATACTAAAAGAAAAAACAAAACACCTCTCTCTTGATGGAACGTTTTCTTTTTTTGGAGTGGGCCGCTGGGCATTCAAAATTGTCGCTTTGCTGTGCAAATGGATGACGACTCGAATCGCACATTAATGACCAAACTTATTGACGCAAGCTCATTGACCGAACATTGCGATATGCCGAATTTGCGTGATTCACCCAACTGTCAGTATGTAGGGTGTCATTAAAACTAATATTGATTCGGTTTTAAGATTGTGACAAAGTTGAACAAAGATAATTTTGAATAGGTTTTTATTATTAAATGTGAACATTTTCCTATAATAACTAAAAATAAAGACTATAATAACACGTTTTAGAGATAAGTTTGAATGGATTTTTATTAGAAAATGTGAATATTTTGGTAGAGTGACAGTAGATACATATGTATACATATAGTTATATATATGTATATGTTATATATATTTTCATAAAGCCAATTTTACTATATACATGCACTTTCAATAGGTTCATATTATAAATAGACTTAAAGATAAGTAGATAAAGTTTTTTCTTATAAAATAGAAGTTATTTATATACTAATTATATATGAGTTATATAAATTTGTTAAGATAAGTTGAAATATCTGTTAAATATTTACGTGATTCATGCGCAATCAACAAAGATTATTTTTAATTTAACAATTTTTGTTAAGTACCTTTTACGTAGCCTATCTGAACTAAGCTCTTATAAGTCTAAATTTAGAATTACTTTAAGGAATTTGTTAAATTTTCATCAGATAATTTTAAAATATATATGAAATATTTATTACTATTTCGATTATCATTATATTGTTATTTATATAATATATAGTTATATATTTAATCTATAAAGTCTATATTTGGTCAATTAGAAGGCGAGATAAGTAGATGTATAAGATAAGTATTTTTTATATAACTGCGGTCTATTTGTAGTATATGAGAAACTAACGCTTGGTAACTCTTTAAAGTTGTCTGCAACAGTAACTTATTGTTTATGATATCATATAATACCATTTAACCTTTATATGCCATCCATATATCAGCCCCTGCTATTATTAAACACTGACCCTTACAATAGATTCGACAGTACTTCCTGGTGTTCCACCCAAAGCATGATTAACCGGAAGAGGCTATAAATATATATACATGCAATACCTGGACTTTGATTGACGTCAAAGAGTGGCCTTAGTAATAAGCACATACATCATTCAACATTCATCATTATAGAGCTAGGTGACACAATGTCTATAAGGAAACAAAATTTCATTTCATTATAATTGAATCACTTTGCTCGCGATACGATTTTCAAGAAATCGCACAGTTATCTATATCTACCTTTATAATAATGTTGTACGGACGTTAATTGGAAACTGAAATTCAACTCAAGTCGGTTGTGTAAACAGATTTGTCATGCTCTATCGAAGAGTCGGCCCTCTTTGGAGGAGTGGAACTCTCTTGAACTCTCTAGCAGATATGGCAGGCAATAATTATTGTTAATAATACTGTACATATATACCAAATCAATATATACATATGTGTATGGTTATATATGACTTTTGCCTGGCTTGGGTTATTTATAACGAGGTATTTGGAAGGCTGGCCTGGTTTTGGTTGATAAATCAACGTCTATGATTAGAGCTTAATACCATCTTGATAGGCGGCAATGGTGGCAAATTGATAAATCAAATATTTTTACTATAACATCGCGCATCGGGCTTATCGAGGGAAAACCAATTTGGCAATCTACATGAAATCGTACGCTAATCGAACCCATCGAGTGGGTATTTCCGCGCGCGTTTTTAAACGCGCCCAAAACGCGCCCAAAACTTCCATATTCCAAACTTTTTAAGTTTTCAAGCTTCAGCTTCCAGCTTTTGGATCTTCGCCGCATTCACGCAGATGTTTACCCATTAGCGTTTTGGGCGACTAAAATGTTTGCGCTGTGGCGTCGCCTTCGTGAATGTCTGTCTGCGTCTCCCCTCCAAGTGGGGGTAGTCGCGGAAGGGGCGGGGCCCGAGCGAACGCCGTGGTCGGTGCGCAGCATAAAATGATTTTCTCTAAGCATTTTTGGCACTTTATTTACCTTTGAATTATTGCAAATGTAAGTACGGCCCAGAGTCGCGTAAGTGCGGTAGCTGTCAGTGTGGACAATATGATTGTGGAGCTTGAAAGCAAACCACAGGCACTTGAGCCCGGAGGCTGGAGGCTGGCAGCTGGAGGCTTGCCAATGGCGCCACACAGTCCCACCCGCAAACATTCATTGAAATTCTCTTTTAATGGAGATTAATGCGCCCAGAGGCGCCCCCGTTGCTGTTGACTTTGCTAAATGTTTTTCGAAAACAAAAAACTATTCATATATATTTATTCATTTTTTGTTTTGTTTTTATTGTCATTGTGCTTGGTCTTTTTTTTTTTGGCAGTCGGCTAATTAGGAACGTGGGAACGAGCTGCCGTTGGCTGACTACGTGGCGTATGCGTAATGTAAAATTGACAGATGGCATAGATTAGGCAAGGTATTAGTATATGTTGTTGATAAAATACTTGGAAAATTAGGTAAATTCAATTAAATATTTTTTATAAATAAAGACATTTTTTAAACTTGGCAGATTGAATCAGAGACTGCTTAGGACATTTTTTTACAATACTTCGGAGTGAAAAATAGTAAAAGGAAAATTGTTTAAAAGTCTTTCTTCAGATGGAACGTGTTCTATAGATATCCTAATTTTGTTAATAGAATTGCAATGTTGTTAGGTCCGACTATATGGGAAGTCTGACATGGAAGAGCTTATCCAGATTTTGCTGCAAATGTTGATATGAATTCCTTATTCTAGATTTACATTTAAGTTTTTCATTTGAGAATCCTTTGACAAGGCTCAGCCGACAGCTTAGTTGCTAAACTTCATTACACTTTGCAGACTTGTGTTATTTTATAATAAATTTATAGATTCTAATGAGCATTAAGTATATTTTTACATAACATATGAACTCATAGTGAGATGAGCTCTTAGGAGTAAGAGTATGTAAAGGACTTACGCGTTCTATAACAAACTCAGGCCACATATAGATTAAGACTGAATATAATTAAAATTACTGCCACCATAAACGAACTAGTACAATAATCACAGCCACAAAATCTCTACCTCTATAACAGACTCTAAGAAGTAAATACACCTTATCAAAATACTTTCCTCTATAGATTCCCAGCTAAGAGTTGCATTAGGCAATCGCTGCTTAAGCTTGCACCCACAACCAAAGTCTGCTGTGCCCCCATTGCTTTAGAACCACTTCAAAGACCACAAATCAAGCAATACATCTATAACCCACATATCTATAACTTATATATACATATAGGTAACTCGCCCAAAATAAAACGATTAACAAACAAATGGAGCTGGGGGGATATGAACTCGACTATTTCACATTTATGAGCAAATCAATCAATTTCAATGCAATTTCAATTAGAGTGCCACAAAGTAGGGAGCGATAACGTCTAACGTCTAGAACCAATCAAACTGACCATAAAACATATTCGATCTATATATATGTATATATACTTATATATATATATATTGATTTTGAGCGCTTTCGAATTTTTTGTTTGTATCAATAAACAATTTTAATATTTTTTAATTAGGAATACATGTTGATTATATAAATTAAATCGCAGACTGCGATTAGATTACGGCTCGAGTGACACAACGACGCTTAAAGTGCAATTTAAACGACTTTAAACAAATTTCTATAATTTTTATTTTCAATACTCCGTAATGCTATCTACTTCTGATTATGCGTGTGGGATCGGCTGCTAGCGCTTTGAATTAATTGAAAATTGATTATTGCCAGAGGAAATGACGATAAGCGAATGGGCTAGCTAGCTGCTTGACTGACTGCCTGCCTGTCGAATAGGTTAAATCGATAAGAAGTCGGTCAACGGGGTTTTAATAATTGAAATTTAATCCATCATAATAGACGTCAAAGACGATTGAGCTGAATGACCAAGAACTCAACAATGATAAGCTAGAGGAGAAATATGGAGAAAACAAGTAAGAGTTGAGAGTTTAGTCGGGAATGATTGACTAGCAAATACCCAAAGAAGATACCGATAACAACAAAGACTTGATATATCAAATAAATTCTCATTTGATTATTCTTAATAAGAAATTGTATTCATAATGGAATATATGATATATATGAACTGTGTATTCATTATACAAACCAACAGATCTTTAAGTTCACATACACTTAAGTATTCTTTCAAAAACGAACCCAAAATAGACTAATGTATGTGGAATATATATTAAAAATTTACGAGGTAGGATATACTAGAACATATAGTTTAAATTTCAAGACTCTAGCTTTTGTAGTTCTCGAGATTTCTGCATTATAAATGATAGGCTAAGTACCTCAACTCTGCCTATTACATACCTTCTCATAACTATAGCATAGCCCTTTTCCACATTTTCAATGGGTATAAAACCAGATAATAAATTATGAACACAGTCGGAAAGATAAACAAGACCTAACCGAAAAAAAATTAAATATTGATATCTTAAATTTCAGGCACAGGCATTTAGCCAGGACACTGAGGCAGCAACTGAACCAGCAGCAGCAGCAGCAGCAGCGCCGTCATCATTATCTGGCAATTGAATTTACAAAACAAATAATTACAGAAATGCAGTACAAATATATGAGGAAAATATGTGACTCGAGTCGCAACCTCGTACAGCTCACATGTTGTGTATCTGATCAAATACGGAATACAAATCAAAATGCGATTTTCAAGCAGCCAAAAGGTGGCCTTATCTGTAAACTGTTTATATATACCTTAGCGACTGCCGTGTTCGACTCGACTCGACTCGATTCGACTCGAGCTCGAGCTGCGACCTGGCGCTTTAAGGAAGTACGCGACGAAAGGTTAAAAAACTCTTGCTGCAACAACAACGACAACAACAACAACAACATCGACGTTAACCGGCAGCAAAATGTATCTGAGCAAACAAACTGCCGTGCATTGCTACACATTTTCTTCCACTATCCACAGTGGTTGAGTGGTTGGTTGCTGTGGTTGTATATGTAGTTGTTGACTGCCTGGCTGGCTGGCTTGGTTCATTGGTTCACTGCCTGACGGCTGATGGTTTTCAATGGCATCGAATTTGTTTACGCTGCGCCTAATGAGCCAACTTTATTTGTGCAGCGCAGCAAGACGCGACCGCCGCTCTTAGAGCCGCACAAGATATCTGCAGTTCAAGATAAAGATACAGATACACTAACACCTTTTCATTATGTATGCATACAGATAAATAAAAGATACCCAGAGGCACTTAAACTACGCTAAGACTGCGCAATGATTAAGCAGCTCAGATGAATGAAGAGTTAAACTGGGCAGACAGATTCAAATCTTACAAGATTTATATGATCATAATCATTCAATCATTAATTTATATACCCGTTCATTCAGATATCAATTCATACTTTCAAATATTTATACGTATATATATTCCTACATGCATTAGTTCACACATTCATATATTCAAACATTCACTGCTTCATATATACAATTACATTCATATATCTCTACATTCATACATTTACACATTCATACATTCATATATTTTGACATTCATTCGATCAAACATTAATATATTGATTTTTTCATACATTCAGACATTCTTACATACTCATTCATACATTCAACTGATGCATACATTCATAGTTATTCATATAATTTTACATACTGCTCATACATTCAACTGAAGGAAAAATTCATACTCATTCATACATTCACATACTCATTCATACATTCAACTGATGCAGAAATTCATACTCATTCATACATTCTTACATACTCATTCCTACATTCAACTGATGCATACATTCATAGTTATTCATATATTTTTACATACTGTTCATACATTCAACTGATGGAGAAATTCATATTCATTCATACATTCTTAAATACTCATTCATACATTCAACAGATGCATATATTCATAGTTATTCATATATTTTTACATACTGCTCATACATTCAACTGATGGAGAAATTCATACTCATTCATACATTCTTACATGCTCATTCATACATTCAACTGATGCATACATCCATACCTATTCTTATATTCGAGCTCATTCAGACACCCATTCGTTCGTATATTCCAACTCATTCATGCATCCATTCATTCATACTGATTTATACTCCCATTCAATTATACATTTATATATTCATTCACATATTCACATTCCTCCCATTCATTCACCCATTCATGGTACCATATACATAGAGGGCATTTCGTAGTCCCCTCGTTACAGTATTTCCTAAAATCTCACCACACAACTGTTTCAATCCATGCCTGCGCAGACCCCTAGGTAGTAGATTGGCATTAATTTGCAATCGCGTAGCCATCGCTTACCACTTACCCTTTCGATTTCCTCTGTAAATCAGCCGTTGCTTATCATTCACACCCAAATTTTGTTTGGCTTTGGCTGTATTATCAACAAACTCAACTGAAATAAATCTCATAATTTCGTAATACCTGTGGGCAACTGTCCTGCACACTCATATATAATATAATTTATAAATAAATAAAATTCTCTCAATAAACTCATTTATCAGTTTTTAATAAGTTTGCTCTGTATGAAAACCCCAGCAACAACAACAGGCAAATCAATTCGCTCACTTAATGAAAAAAACACAACTCAATTATAAACTTTATCGAGAATGTTTTGGGAGGGGGAAAAAAATGAATAAAAAAAGGCAGTCAAATGCGCATACGTTAAAAGTATTTTTCAATGTTGAAAGTGAATTAAAATGTAATGTCAATAAATGAAATTTACTTTATTATTGCCATCGTTCCGCTTCTTTTTTTTTTTTGAGATATGCCCACTTCCAAAGTCTATATTGATATAATATGTAATGCTAAAGATAAAATATATATATATGTGGGGTGTAGTATATATATTGATAGTGATATATGAGCAGAGGAAGAGCTGATTGCTGCTTAATGATACGCAGCTCTTTGGACAGGTCGAATATATGGATAGCATTATTTAAAGAGTTAATTGAAATCTGTAAAAAAACGGAAGTCCATAAATAGTACAAGGTGAAATTTATAGAATATATAACTTGAGATATTGGTATAATCAATAAGAATTAGCACGTGCGTGTAGCAACTGATTACCCAATGATTATATATAAAAAGCTGTATAATCCTTAGGTTTTTAGGTTAGGTTCGAACCGAAAAATTTAGATTTCATTTAGAATTGGGATTTCTCGACTTGATAATGATTTTAAGTCAGCTTTTGAACTATCTGTTTTATGATTTTATTCAAAGTCTTATTATAAATGAAATATGTATATATATTAGTAACAATTTAAAAACGATGTTCGATACAAAATAGTCCATGCAATGTCGGAACAGCTTTGTTTATCTCTACACTCAATGAAATTCCATTAATCAAAGTTGCGCCTCAGTTTGCATTGTAAATGGTAAAGAAAAAAAAACTGGGAAAGAAAATAAATAAATAAAAAAAAAACATATATGAACTGCAGGCAGATAATTATTTTTTATTTTATCTGCATATAGATTGACTGTGAGTGAACGCAACTCGGTCAACATAATTAGCCAATGCTTAAATATGCAGCAAATGTAGCTGTACCTGCAATGTGTATCTGTATCTGCAACTGTAATGTGTATCTGTATCTGCAACTGCTACAGCTACTGCAACTGTATATGTATCTCAGCAGTGACAGCTTATATCAGCGTTGAGTTGTAAAAATTATTTATTGATAACGCAATTTAATGCCAATTATTTGTACATAAATATTTGTTTAATTATCAATTGCATGTTGCGCTCAATTGATGTGGGCGTCGACTGTGGGCTGTGCGCTGTGGGCAGTGGGTGGGGCATCATCAATGAGGCGCGTGATTAATCGACATCGCGATACTGCGCATTGTTTTCGAAAATGTTTACAAAATCTTGTCAAATTTGTTGGCCAAACAAATCGTTTAGCTTTAAAGTGACTTTCAAAAAAGGGCCAACCCCCGGAGCTTATGTAACCCTTAAATATGGGCCAACCCTTAAAGATCGCACCACTCCCGCTTACACTAATGATCTCTGAAGTTTTTGTCAATTGTGCAGTGATATGATTGACAAGGGTGGGCTATAGAGCCTGCCCAGGGGGTAGACTTTGAAACGCCCCCTCCTGCTCCGCTCTGCTCTGCTCTACTCAACGACCACAAGCTAAATTGCTGCAGCATATGCGACAATTTTTTCGATATTTGCTATATAATGCCTGATTAGAGATGTGTTAATGCTACGAAGAGTTCACTTCAATTTGAGAAGGAGCGAAATTGCGCCTTGAGCTAGAAAAATGTCACTCAAATTGGAATGTCTTCTAAAATCAAAAGTAAATCAAAAGCTAAAACAAAGAATAAGTCTTACACATACCCAAATTTATGCTATGTAAGCTCTGTCTCTCTCTTTCTCTCTCTCCCTCCTTCTCTGACATCATCTATTGTGGAACAACAGCAATCATAGTGCTGGCCAGCAGCCAGCCAGAGAACCAACTCCCCTTTCGCTGACTGTAAATGCTAGTTAAATGCACGTGGATGAGTAGATAAATATCGTATAATGAAAATAAAATAGGGAAAGGGCTAACAACAACAATGGCAGCCGAATGGAGAAAAACAAGCAGAGCAGCTAGAACAACAGCAATCAGTCGCAATCCACGTTGCAGTCATCGCACTAATTTGGAGCTAGTTTTTGGGTTCCATTTCGGAATCGTGTTGGCCAAGTACGTGGCCAAAGAAAATACACTTTAGCACGTTTCTTGTTAGCCAACAGTTTTCTAGCTGCCCCTCATGCATGGCATGATATAGTTCTTACCCACACAGACACTCTCTTGCAATACAATAAATATATAGACGTATGTATGTATGTATATGTGAATTGTTTTCAACTGGAGTTCCTTTGGCTCTTGTGGCAGCTGCATCGTTCGTTGTTTATTTTGGCATAGGTGAATAGTTCAAATTAAGGCGCAGACATTAGATGAACAACAAAAGCGGGGATAGAACACAGAGTTGAGCCATTGAGTTGGGGGCAAAAAGTAGGTTGGATATCAGTTAAGAAAGATGAGAAGTTGGACAAAGTTTTGGAGAGTTGTAACTACTTCTAAATAATGTGTAATATGGGCATGGAATATGTGTGTATGTAGAGGAAAATATAGATAGAGTTAGAGGAAGTTTCCAAAAGTAAATTATGCATACATTTCTAGGTAAAAACTTGCAAAAATATCTACTGTTTCTTAATTGTTATATGTATATCATCATCTTAAGAAGCTCTTATGTATCCACTTTCATCAATCAAAGGCAAAAACCTATAAATGACACATAAATATAAGAAATGAAGACCGATAAACAAGCTTCTCCTATTCCATCCCATCTCATCTTTAATAAAAAATGCATTATGTGGACATTAGCTGTTGGTAGGACAAAGTCGCTAGAGCAAGTTATAAAAAGTCAATGCGAAACGATGATGGGAATCATTTATATCACTTATTGTGCGACTACCGATTTGAGTGGTCATAACAATTGAATATCAATGAGCCTCGGCTTGAGTGACTTTATCGATTTTCGTGGACTTAAAGCGTGGATTTAACTGGAATTTCAAGCCTGCGAAACATGAATGTCAGTCAAGGCGAGTCAGCTAACTGCCTCCTTAATTGCTGCTCTAATGATGTGCCAGGCTAACCAGACAAAGACAGAGCCGCCGCCCAAGTTGATTATGAAGTCCAGGCAGCCCAGACCCAGACCCAGACCCACATCCACATCCTCACCCAGACCCAGACGCAGACCCTGTCTGCTGCAGAGCTGGCTCAACACTCCATAATGATGGCAATTATAGCTCGTTTTTCCAACAATTTATATGAAATTTTGCAGCCAGGAGCGCCAAATCAACTGGCCACGCCCACCAGCAGAGACACACACACACGCATATATCGCACACGACATTTTTTCCGGTGCCAGCAAATGGCAACGCCCAGCGCATGTTGCCAGCTCGCTTGCACTCGCACGTGTGCGAGCGAGTTGGCATGCGCTGAGCGCCTCCATCTTGAAAGCGTGCTGCGAAAAGAGAGCGAATGTAGTGCGAGTGAGAGTGAGAAAGACGATGGTGGAGAGAGCACACGTAAGTGAGCGCAGTAGGTGCTAACTAGTATTTGGTGGTGGGCAATTATCAAGCTGTGTGACTATGCACTGTAAGAAAATGTTTGGTTAATATTATTTATTTATTAAATTTTAATAATATACAATGGAATAATATATTAGAATTTATAATATAAATAATTTAAAAAACAGAATTTTTCATAGTATTTAATATATAATTTTGAATTTGTAAGAATTTTAAATATTATATAATTATTTAAATTATTATATTAAAAAAAAAACATCATAATTACTACTAATGTTTGTATTCTATTAATAAAATATAAATATTCTTTAATAATATTAATTATTATTTACCTGTATTAAGTGCTTATGAACTAAATCAGCAATTTCGCTCAGTATACAAAGTAACTGCCGCAAGGCACTGCTCTCATTGCGTTGCTGCCAACCCACCCTCCAATTGAGCTCCTCTCTCGCTCTCTCTATCTCTCATGCACAAACACACATACTGGCAGTCGTATGTACATTGACGTTTCGGGTTTCGGCACAGCCCAATCATTGCGATATGCGACTCTATATGACACGGCAACGGGCCGGCGTTGAGCACAGTCGTTGATTAGCGCTCGTCGCGTCGAGTTCGCAGTCAGAGTCAGAATTTCGAGCGCGCGCTTTGACACTTAAACGGAAGCGAATCGCACGCATACGCCAAGTGTTTGCAAACTGTGTGTTTTGTTAGCCAAATATAAAGAAGAACAAATATTAAGCGATTCAATTAACAACAAATATATATATATAGAAATATATAAGCTAGTAGCACAAGTGTTAGCTAGTCGCGCGCGCAGACAAAGCATGTCCAGTGCACAAGTGTCTCAGCCGCCGCCGCCCACCACGCAGCAGCCGTCGCCTCAGCAGCAGCCGCAGCAGCAGACGCCCCACATTAGCCAGCTGCTCATTAGCCACATAGCCGCCGCACAGCAACGTGCAACCACAACGCCACCCGCCGCCGCTGCCGTCGTCGTCGATTACGATCAGTGCAGCAACAATTCGTCGCCCAGATCAAGTGGGACTCACAGTCCAGCGACCGCTGCAGCTGCATCCAGCCCCACGCATTCCTCGGCCACGACAGGCAGCCCCCACAGCGCCTACGCACCCACACATAGTCCAGCGGCGGCACAAGACAGTGCAGGGGAGCAACAACAACAACATCATCAGCACACGCAACAGCAGCAATCCCAGCTTCCGGTTGCTGCACCCGCCATGCCGCTGCTAGTGGCACCCATTCCCATGGCCTGCCAGGGCATTGGGCCACCTCCAACGCATCATCCACACGCTCATGCACCGCATCCGCGTCTCTATGTCGATGGCGGCTTTCCGCCGCATCATGTGCCACATCCCGCCCTGGTCAATGGCGCCTATCCGCTGCCCCGTCTTCCTCTAACTGCCGTTATGCTGCCCGCCAATGCGCCAGCTCCGGCAGCCACACAATTGCCACCGACCGCGCCCATTCCCATTGCCAGCTGCTCGCCGCCCGCAACGACAGCTCTGCAGCAGGCTCAGCCCAAGAAATCCTTCTGCATTGATGCATTGCTCGCCAAGAATCAGCATCAAGGCGCAGATCGACCATCTCCAACGGCGGCGGATATGATTGCGGACGATCATCGTTTGGCGGCGCTGCACTATGCTCGCGATCAGGCGGAACTGAATCATGCCTTTGTGGCAGCATCGAATGCAGCTGCGGCAGCCGCTGCCGCCGGCATCAGCGAGCAGGAGGCGCTGCAGCGGATACGCGAGTCGCGGGAATACGATTCACCCAGTCCCGACGGCATGTCCAGGTGGGTTACGGATTTTGATTTTGGAGATAAATGCTTAGAATTTTAGATTGAAGTCGAATATTGAGTTGGTTTGAATAGAAATTGGAAATGTTTTAGGAAGTTAATTGAACATATTTATGAGATGGGTATTTAAAATCATTAGTTTCTTTAAAGACTTTAAAATTTTAATGTTGAAATGCTTTCTTAAAATATGAATAGATCTCAGGAAGTGTAAAAGGTAGATGGCCTAAAATACGCTTTCCTTCTTCATAAAGCGTTTATCAGTTAAATAGATCAATTGATGTATGCCGTATATATTTATTTAATATATATTAAAAATATATACATATAAATTTATAATATATATACATATTATATTATATTTATAATATATATATAATTTATAACACTATTTATAATACCAAATCGAGTCATTTATCTTTTGACATACTCATCTAACTTGGCTAACTTCTTAGACCACTCCCACCTCTAGCTTAACCAAATATGTTATTCAAATCATTTGCCAATTCTGCACGGAATTTCCATTAAATACTCGTTCACCTTTAAGCTTATACGCCGTCCAGGTGTTTCGGTAGCTGGCGTTCAAATCCCATAAAATGCCAACAGCGAATGCTAACAATGCTTTTGGGCTTTAAAGCGGCTTTGTTAGCACTCGACAACATGGCCGAAAAGCCAAACCAAGCTGGTCACGTTGGCTTCATTATGATTGCGATTACGTATACGCCATGTGCGGGTGTCCGTGTGTGTGTGTGTGTGCGTGTGTATGAGTGTGTAAACAAATTTTATATATTTTTTTAATTGTCGCGTAACTTGTTTATTGTAGAGCTTTGATAATTGTGCAGTTTACAGGGTGTCTAAACATTGAACTCTTTCTTTTTGCGCTGCAGATCTGAATCTCCCAGCTCATCGCATCGCTCCAGTCCGCCCATCAGTCCAGGCTGCGAGGATCAGCAGCCCCAGCCCGCGCACCACTCACACCACTTGGGCATGCGTATGTCCGATTTGCATGATGAGTTCAAGAAGCCCATCCCGCCGCACAGTCCAATCAGGCCGCAGGACTTTCCCCTCTATGCGGGCGGACATCCGTATCAGCTGTTGGCACCGGGTGGTTCAGCTTTTCACCGACCACTCGATCCGTCCGGCAAGCCCATACCTGTAAGCATGACACGTTCTTCAACTACATTGAATTTTAGGTTAACTTGAAGTCAACTTCGTTGCTTCTTCTTCTTCTTCCGCTTTGCAGATACCCATGGGTCACAATTTCATGCCTTCGCAGCTGCAGTTTGAGTTTCTGGCACGCGCTGGCATGCTGCACCATCGCATACCCGAGCTGGCTGCCTATCCGCATCACGCGATACTGGGCAAGACGCGACGTCCGCGCACCGCCTTCACCTCCCAGCAGCTGCTCGAGCTGGAGAAACAGTTCAAGCAGAACAAATACTTGTCGCGGCCCAAGCGCTTCGAGGTGGCCAGCGGCCTGATGCTGTCCGAGACGCAGGTGAAGATCTGGTTCCAGAATCGACGCATGAAATGGAAACGCTCCAAAAAGGCGCAGCAGGAGGCGAAGGAGCGGGCCAAGGCGCAACAGCAGCAGCAGCAACAGAGCACAGCCAGCGCGAGCAGCGCGAGTTAGTTTCACCTGGAGCCATAGCAAAAGCATTTCTAGTCATTGGCATTGGAGCAACCGTCCACCTGGTGAGACACCCTGTATGCGAGCAACCCAACAAACAACATGCAACACGAAAAAAAAATGAAAAAAAAAAACATTTCATGAGATTGCGCAAAATTAGCTACGCAATTAGCTGAAATTATTTTGGTCATTGTTGTTGTTGTTGTTGTTGCTGTTGTTGCTTTGATTTTTGTTGTGTGGGAATTAGCAACAACAACAAAACGCACTGTGTGATATATGTAAACCAGAAATATATATATATAAATATATATATAAATTAAACACTGCTACATAAAAGTATTTGACAACCCTCCCCGCCCCCTGCCCCCTGTACATACACAAAATAAACAATCTATCAATTAATTTAAATTACCTTAAAAATAATACATATACATACATCCATATATATAAATTAAATGAGATTAGTTTAGTTTAGTTTAGTTTGTATATGGTCACGATCTTATTTCTTACGTAATTGTGTGTAAATAATTGTAATTATGTAATTTTAAACCACAAACATTGTCGCGAATTGCGACGGCGCTAGCAAATTTTATTACATTTATTTTGAAAAATCGAAAATGATAAATAAAATGTGCTTTAAAAATGTCAACGAGAGTTTTTACTATAGCTGAAGAAGTGTGGAGATGTTGAGAGAGAAAAGATGGAATTAAAGAAATTGAAGATTTGTGAGGGAAAGAAATTTTGAAGTATACCAAAAATACAGACAGAATTAATCGACTTTTGATTCTTGAGGAACCCTTTGGATTAAAGATAACTAAGTTTACATTACAAAAGTTATATAACTTTTTCAAGCATTCAAGTATTAAATAATATAAAAAAACAATATTTTATCTGATAATCAAGAAAGAACGAAAACTTATAAGCAATTATACTTTTTAGATTTCAAAATTTATTTCATATACATTTTTTTGAAGATCTAGAATATATGAGTTTCTCCTTGTAAAAGTAAAATTTAATTATTTTTTATGTTTTATTTAATTTCTTTTAAAATTTTTGTAGAATTCAAACATAGAATTTCTTTCAGCTGTTTCTCATCTAATCTCTCAAGAGATTATGACAATTTGAATTAATGTGGAAAAGTTTGGTAGCAAAGATTAAGTTATTCAATTAAAATTCTGCACAATTCAAATATCATGTTTTTACTAAATTCCAAGTAGTTTGACGTCTTTTCAATTGATAAAATGCTTAAATCCATTTAAATAGACTCTTGAAATCAAAATCTCATTATTTATTTTCAGTCAAGACTCGAATCAGTTCAGATTCGTCACAAAAAACAATGCACTCCATAGGTAGTTCAGCTCTCGAGGCAAAAGTATCTAATCGCTTTGCGAGTATTTAGAGCTATCTATATATGTGTCCCCCAAAAGAAAAATAGTAAAAACTATTAGAGGTGTATTTATAAAAGTCATATAAAAAGGCAATCAGGTACAAAAGTTTTTAATTTCATGGCTGATATCAGCTATCGGGGCAAATAAATCAAATGCTCGTAGATAATCAATTTAATTGTTCAGACAATAATTATGTCTAAATTTATAATGTCACTTAAAAATTATTTCGCTAATTAAAATGTTGCCTGGTGCTGGCAACAAAAACAACCCATCCACTTATATAAAATAAAATCCAAAATCATGGTGAGCTTCCATTTCCGCAATCAGAATTCGTTGAGAAAAAATAAACTAATAAATAAATTGTTTGAGAAATGTAAAAAGTGAAACACTTCTTGACATCTTATCGGAGTGCTGGGAATTTATTAAGTTCTCGGTGATACGTGGCTTAATCGTAGCTAATGAAGCTAATCATCACGACGTTGTTTAGACCCAAATAGGGCGTAATACCCCATCGACTAATCGGCCAGCAATCAGTGTTAATTGGAACAAAGTTCTCGGTTTGCAGTTTGGCATGAGGTGTACTTTTGATTAATAAATATATATGTATATATATGAATTTCAAAAATAACAATTCGTAATCGTAGCTATCTATCTCGCTCACTCTAGCAGTCCTTAGCAAACAACTCATACAATTAGCTATATAGGATTATAATTGAAATGGGAAATGAAAGGAGATTGCGAATGGAACAAGACGAGGCCACTTCATCACGTAATACTCAAGTAGAGCAAAACGCGACCTTAGCTCATAAATAGACAGGAGTATTGTCAATGAGTGAGAGAGAGAGAGGGGGAGAAGTGGAGAGAGTGTGCATGCCTTGAAGTATGCTTTATATTGTTGTTGTTATTATTGGTTGTTTGATATGCTCGTATTGTTGTTGCTGTTGTTATTATTATGCAGCAGTTCTTCGTGCTAGCTGATTATGCGTCTGATGGGCTAATAAAAATTCATTTCGTTATCCGTCAGACACTCGCAGACACTTCACACAAAACAACGCAACGCACTACGTCAACATAAGCAGGAGATGGGAGAGAGAGAATAAGAGTGAGAGAGAGAGGGCGAGTGAAGCAGAGTCTGAGGCAAGACAATTCAATGAATGAATGAATTTTTGGTTGATATTGTTCCTATGTTCAATGTGATATACAGTGGGTGAGTCAGTTTATAATTAAACAAAAATCAGTTATTGATTGAAAAAAATTACTTAGACACAAATATTGAATCTTTGGGAATTTTGATACCGCTCTTCCGTTCCTCCATTTATAATTTTTGTTATATTCAAATTTAAAAACTTGTGCTGTGATTATGACTTGGACTGCATATCTCTCTCATGTTCTCAAATCAAATAAAATTTTATTAAGAAATTCCATCTAGAAGAAAAATTTAGTTAGTAAGTTGTATTGAAAAACAAAGGTTCAGCTTATATGTTATATATGTATATACATATGTAACTATGTGTGTGTGTTTGTCTATCAGTCACATACTCATACTCATACACATACTCATACTCATACTCATACTCATACTCATACTCAAACTTTATATTGATTCTTATGTACATATATATAAAATTGATTGGAATTGCAATTCTACGCTGGCTGCAGGGTATATTCTAGTCGGACACTGCCGACAAATAGAATCCTACTCCTTTTTTTGCCTTATACGCCGATGTAAGAACTTTTCACATATGTGCAACAATATTATATAAATTTCAATAAAGACCTTCTCTAAAAGGTATATTCATAACCTCCCAACATGGCCCGATATAATAGAGACTTCACAACACTCCAACCCAAGGGTATCCTCCATTCCATAGAGCATTATTTTAAATTAAATAATCAAAAGTCAGCCAAATGAACTTTATCTCAATTGAACTTCCAGCCTCAGTAACATTCTCTGAACCATATTACATTATACTCAGAATAAGCCAATCAAATCTGGCTTGAACCACTGTGCAGTGGCCTGCGGTCTGATGTGGTTGCTGATGCTGCGCTATTCAGTTCAGATGCCTTGAAGTGGCCAAGTGTTAAAGTTGAACCAGTATTGAGGCAAAAGCAGCAGGAGCAGGCGCAGGAGCAGGAGCAGGAGCAGCACAAAGGATTTCCAGCTATATTGTGCGGAATGACAACTGTCTAATTCAATTCATGAGCTATTAGCGGGTAATTTGTAACAATTGCAAGGGCAGAATTTTCCTTTTATCAACAGGCAGCCAAAGGGTGACAGAGTTCAAACCCCGAAAACCGGAGTCTGGGCATTCAGTTCGAGTTTGAGTTTGAGTTTGAGTTTCGGCAATTGCTTAATTGTCGGATGGATTCTTTCGTTCTCGCATCTGTTGCAAATTAAATTTCAGTTATAATTTTCTATAAACACGGGCCGCGGCAGACAATAGACCAGTGTGTGTGTGTGTGTGTGTGTGTGTGTGTGCGTGTGTGTGTGCACACCCAGTAAATTGCCATTTGAATTGAGGGTCGTCGTCACGAAGCCCCCCCTCGTCTCTTATGACTTTGTCAGCAGTTGTTGCTGGTGTTACAATTTGGTTACCCTAGGGGTGTCTGCCACGTCGTTGTTGATCTTCATGTCAACACAGATGATCACATTTTATGCTTAATTTGTGCGTATGTGTATGTGTGTGTGTGTGCGTGTGTGAGTGTGCGTGTGTTGTTTTGCTGTGTTTACTTTTGTGATTTGAGCATTCAGCGAATTTCTGCTAATATTCAAACGGCTTTGGCCAAATGCATTTTCCACATTTTCCGCCAATTCCATTCGATTTTATTGTCAAATATGCGCGATTATTTGTCATATGTTGCATTTTATTATTGTCAAATTTGCATTCGGACGAACAACAATGAACATAACTCTGATATAGCTCGTTAGTTAGTTCGTTGTCTAATGGCAGGGTGTTCGCAACGGATAGAAAAGGGGGTTGCCCAACATCCAATGGCAAAGGGGTTGAGGGCGGTTTAGCATCAATTTGCTGAAATTGATATGCCAATTTATGTGACAATTTTATTTGAATTTACAACAAATTTTTAGAGCTTTGCTTTACGAGCTAATTATAAATCAAATATCAATTGAATGCGATGATGAAAACAGAGAGGGTGAAAGACGTATTACAATTTCAGGCTGAAAATGGTAAGAGTCTCGATAGGCAACATCTTACCTGAATAAAAATTGTTTGAAATAAACTTGTTAAAAATACAAAATAGTTTTTGTTTTTGTTTTTTATTTATTTATTTATTTTTTTTTAAATTTTTTTCAATCTAAAACTCTTATTGTCTTCAGAGAAGAAATTAATTTTGAATTATATAAAAATATTAAAAATATTTTCGGTAATTTATTCTAATACTATTAATATAACTCTTCATATAATAAATGACAACAAAGCTTCTGAACTTTATATATACATAACTTTATATACTTCTTTGAATATTCTTAATTAATGTACTTATAAACAGCTTCTGCACTGCTTCTATATTTAATTATATTATGCATCCTCTATCTTCTCTAAACCATAATTTACCATCATGGTTATGTACATTTTTTTTTTATAACAAATATTTTCTCTTAGTTCTTTGAGTATTCTTAATTTTTGTCAGCTTATCAAATAATTTATTGATTTATAGCGCACGCTGACAAAAACTACAACGCATATTGCTGCTTAATGCCATAATTTCCAACTTGTTTACACAATCCATCTGGCTATATTTTCAATACCCACACACACACACAGATGTCCATGTCCGGCTACAATCAGCAGTTCAAGCCATCAATCCATAAAAGAAAATCCGTGCGTGCGCGCCAAAGTAAACAAAAATGCAAGCGAGAAACGAAGCCAAAGCCAAAGGCAAAGCGAAAGTCGTAACTGGAGTCGGGGCGAATGCTCATCAGGCTGGCACAAAGGCCATTAGTTTACTAAACACACACGCACACACAGAGATAGAGATAGAGAGAGAGAGGGAGACACTCATCGATATGGCTGGACAATGGCATAGAATTTGTCAAATGATTTCGA
Source organism: Drosophila meridionalis (assembly GCA_035045145.1). Classification (NCBI taxonomy): domain Eukaryota; kingdom Metazoa; phylum Arthropoda; class Insecta; order Diptera; family Drosophilidae; genus Drosophila; species Drosophila meridionalis. The sequence continues at coordinate 10,858,742 of JAWNPG010000040.1, read as the reverse complement.
TTTAATCGCCAGGAAATTTTGCAATCAAAATTCACGAATATCAACGCTAATTGCCAATGGTGCAGTCGTGTATGCCCACGGTCCACAGTCCGCAGCGCATTAGATCCCTAGAGACAGAATGAGCTAGAGATAGAGGCAGAACCCATTGAGTTAGTGCAAATTGTCACCATATGCGTCAACACGCAATAATTCACCAGAAAAGTAATCCAAACAATTGACCAGACGAAGCACTGACATCTAATGGAGGGGGTGTGTCTGCACTCTGACTCTCCGCAGACTCTACCCTCTCTCTCTCTCTCTCTCTCTCTCTCTCTCTTCTCCCCTTGCCCGTAACTTTGACTGCAGCAAGTGCTACCCACCCTCAGGCCATGCTCTGCCTGCTCGGTCACACTAATGCCTGACTCTAGCTGTGCTAGCTGGTGTTTTGGTGCTAATTGAATTCATTGCCGTTGATCAAGTGCTGCCAAACAACAAATCATCCCCGGAGGCTAATGATACGGACGAGCGAGCTAACTGACTCACTGAGACGAACTGCAGTTCAGTTGGCAAGGAGCAGCAGCACTTGCCAAGAGCAGAGGCAGAGGGTGCAATTGTCAGATTGCTGCGGGTGTATTCCATCTCTAACTTTCTCTCTCTCTCTCTCTCTCTCTCTCTCTGACTCTCTAGCGCTGCGCGTTAAATGAAATTAGAAAACCTTATGTTCAGTTAATTAGCAAATTTAAGGGCAGTGTGTGGAGTTTGCTGGAGAGGCTATTAAGGAGAAAGTGAGCAAAAGCTGGCAAGGCAGTAAGATGCTTATATATGAAATGAAAGTCGGGGCAGAGGAAATGACAGTGATGGGGCAGATAAAAACTTGGGCGATGCTCTCTCTATAAATTGTTCCAAAATTGCACTCCTTGAAAATTTGTTCACATTAGGATTTTTTGCCTCATCTTTGTAATGTCGTATTCCCTGAATTTAATTTCTATTACGTAATATCCGTATGCATTACACGAAACTTTGCTATGTAAATAGCCTTTTATTATATTTTCTAGTTAATGTATACAAATTATATACCTAACTATAAATTACTAAAAACACAGCTATACTTAAACAACTTAGAATTAGAGGGAAAGTCGAAGTGCCAGTCGGGCTTGCCTGACTAAAAAATAGACTTAACGCAGACTCGGACTGCTGAAGTCCTTGATATTTTTACATCGTTATAATAATTTATAATATTTAAATTTAAAATATATTATATTTACATTGAATAAACATTAAAAGTATAACTTTTACATTTTCGCTTAACATACTTAACTATTTTAATACTTACCAACAGACAGAAGAAGAGGAGAAGCTCCGCGCTGCGCCGGACGACTGACCACCAGAAGATGAAGAATGCGACTGAAGCTGCGCTGCAGCAGGCTTGCCTTTATATAGGGCAGCGACAGCTCCACTCAAGTCAAGCTCAACTCTTGAGCCTCTCTCTGAGTCAGTCTTCACACTCGATCGTTAGGCGACCAATCAGAGCACTTTCTGCTGCTGCAAGAAGCAGCTCTTCTGATCTTCAGCTGCCTTTATATAGGGCAGCGAGACTTCCACTCGAAGTCGAGATCAACAATTAAGCCTTTCTCTGAGATAGCGTAAGCTAAACTCTCTATTAGTTAGCGACCAATCAGAGTATTTTCTGCTGCCCCTGCTGCATACATATGCAAACTAACATCTCCTCTTCAGAACCTTAACTCTTTTTCAGCTCTTCTTCTTTCTGGTCTATTGATTAACTTTGCAACCTCTAGCTCAAACGATGTAGAAACCAGGCCCTAAAAACTTATTAAATTATCGTAGATTGGGATTGACTTAACGGAATTTAATGAAACTTTTAGCATTCGAATTTTTTTAATCAGGCTCAATTGTAGAGGTTTTAGAACTCATCAAACTCTTAGCCTGTTCTAGTACAACCTGATGCCAACTTCTACTAAATTCATGCTTAATCTTAAGAACTTTGCCAAGTCACATCTCCACTCTCCATCTACATCATTTGTAATGCTTAAGGCACCTTTCAGCCTGCCCACATCCATCAACTGCTGACAAATTGCCAATTGGTAGCTAGAGCTGTCGCTGCAGCCCTTTCGGCCCAGTCACAGCGACTTTTGCCGCGTTAATTGCGACAATTAAAATACAAATGTTTTGCCACAGAACTCGCAGCGTATGCAAATGAAGCCATGTGTTAGCATTGTGCTTACCTTTTCGGAATTGTGCTCTAAACTCTAAACAAACATTGAATAACAACTGCAACAACAACAACAACGGCGAGGATACAAGTAACAACGGCGAGAACAACAAACAAAAATATTAAATTGTAATCCGCTTAAATGAGTAAAAGGCATTAAAACGCATTTGCATAATTGTTGAAAATGCGCGAGCGACGAAATCAGCCAACCCCTCGGGTACGGCCGCAACGGAGGAAAAACTTTTACGGTTTCAAGGCAAACGCAAACGCAAACGCAAAGGCAAAGGCAATCCAATCAAATGTGAGCGCCGGCTGCCCTCAAGGGCCTGCGCGCCGGGCAATGCTGGGCATTGCACGTGAGGACAATATTTAAAAATGTTTAGCATAATTAATGCCGGTCCGCCGTACGCTTGGGTGGATTTTAAGGCTTCGATGCCGTTTCAGACAAGTGCACACAGCGAAAAGTTAACGCATACGAGAAGAATCGGGGCATGCCTAATCAACCCCTAAACATCCGGCGTTAATTTGCGAGGCGCTACGTCTGCGTATGCCGCAGGGTCGCATTATTCACACATACGCCTAAATGAACGCGGGCACGATTCCCCTCTCACCTCACCACCCCCTGGCGCTGAACGTTCCCTAGGGTCGGAGTCTTCAGCACGCTCCCCCCTACCTGAAAGCCGCAGCCAAAAACTGGGTCCAACCGCATCGTGTGCGTGAAATTGAATTTATTTTATTGCCACTAATTGGCTGAAATACCTGAGGGCGTTTAGCTTTAAGGGTAAGGGCTGCACCCGTGTGGGTGTTACGGATTTGGGTTGATTTTCTATTTGTTTTGTTCCCAAAACTTTGCCATAAAGTTATAGTGAAAGTTTTTTTTTTTTGGGAAAAGCTAGCGCTGAAGTGTGCAAAATATTGTGAATAAATGTGAATAAATGTTGCATGAGAATTAGGAATTTTAGCATAGAACCTGAGATCTGTTGAAACCAATTATATATTAAGTAGACTATATATATACATAGATTATAGAGCTGACTATATACATACATATATACATATATAGATTATGGACTATATATATGTTTTCTTAATATGTATATCATACTATATATTGTATCTGACTTCAATAGCTAGATTTTTATTCTGCACCAATCCTATTCCGTTCCAGCTTTATTCTGATCTATTCTCATTCTGTCATTCTGTAACAGTTTAGTTATCTTTTTCATTATATTCCAATCCCATGCTGTTCCATTTAAATTTGGTTCTATTTCCCTTCTGTTCGATTATAATTCTCTTTTAATGTTATTCCAATCCCATTCAGATCCATTTCAATTACATTCTATTCCCAATCTGTTCCATTTTAATTCTCTTTCATATCCTTTGAGTTCCATTCGAAATCTCTTCCATTTCTACTCTGCTTCATTTCCACTCTGATTTAATCTACATTATGTTCTATTCAACCATGCCATTTGATTATACACTCACTACTCTCTTCTATTCATACAACTTCAGCTTATTATCTATTCCACTCACTTCTATTAATATATAATCTCGACTTTTGTCAAGTTTTTCTAGTACTATTCCATTTAATTCCTTTAACTACTTGCACCATTCCATTATATGTCAGTCCAATGCGTTAGCCAAATCCCTATTCTATATAATCATTATATTTATCTTGTATTTATTGTTTCCCAACCCATATAATGCGCCATTTTATGCCAATCTTAGCCAGTTTTGCTCACATTGCCAGCCAAACTCGAAAAGTGTATCACTCCGAGTAGTTGCCGGACGGACTCTCAGCGTAACCCGTAAAATACACATTTTCTGGTGGTAGAAAATCCAGCAAATTGATTTTAGTGGGTGTTTACACAAAGCTTAGAAGTACTTTCCAGGCGAACTTTTCACAATTTCCCTGCGAGCACTGCCAAAAAGCACGCCCTCTTTTAACTCAACCACCCACGCAGTCGATGTGTGTGTGTGTGTGTGTGTGTGTGTGTGTGTATAGGGCAAGTGGCAAAACCTCACAAATGGCAAATGGCAGCATTTAGTATGATTATCAACAGCCCTTCCTCGACGCCGGGGCTCCCCCTTCCCACAACCACGCCCCACATTCTAAGAGCTTTGGCGGCGGCGGCGACTGCGACTGCGGCAGGGTTGTTCCAGGCAGCAGCAGCGTCTGCTGATGGCGACGGCGTTGATGTTGATGATGGCAGACAGCGAGGCAAGTGCGTCCGTCCCCGTTGGGGTTGGGTAAATGCCACTTGCCGCTAAGCATGGGGGTGGTGCCACCCCCGCCCCACTCGCTTTGTGTCTGTGGCAGCGTTTTATATGCCATTTCTTTTATTGCTTTAATATGTTAATAGCTTTTACGGCTATTGTTGTTGTTGTTGTAGTTTGTTGCTGTTTTTCTGCCTCTGCTTCTTTTATATTTTAAGTTTTTTTTTTTTGAAAATTATTTTTGCTGCCTTCTTGTGTGGGGCTGATTTTGCGAATCTGGCTGAAGGATTTGGTACATTATCATCTTTTATAGCCATTATCGTGCAGAAAAAAAAGCGATAGAAGCTGAATCTCTTCTTTGTTTTTTTGCGAGCTCATATTATGTAATGTGTGTAGTGAGTGCTTGAGATTTGGATAGTGAGAGTGTGAGATTTATGGAAGATTTCTTGGAATATTTCGTAGATGTTTTGTCTTATTAAAATAAAAACTCACATATGTGATGTAGAACGGAACGAAAATGGAACTCAAAGTTAATTAAAATGAATTTAATGAGTTTAGTCAGACTTAGACTTAAACTGGAATCAAAGGAACTAGATATGAGTAGGAGTAGGAGAAGAAGAAGAACAAATATGAATACCACGAAATATGAAGGGCATATATGAATAGTATGCGACGGAATATGAAGGGAAGATAATGGAACTGAATCATATAATATGAATAGTATGAGTAGTAAACGACGACATATAAAGGAAACATAATAGAATTGAAACACATAACATGAGTAGTATGTATGCGACAAAATATTAAGGGAATATAATGGAAGTGAAACAGGTAAAATAAATAACTTGATTAGGATGGGACGAAATATACAGGGAATATAATGGCATTGAAACATTTTAAATAAATAGTATTAATAGTATGCTACGAAATATTATGGAAATGTAATGGAATTGAAAAAGTGTAAATGAGTAGCATGAATAGTATGCGGCGAAATATTACTTGTAAAAGGCATAGTATGAGTAGTATGCTACGACATACAAACGGAACATAATGAAATTGAAACATGTGACATGAATCGCATGAATGCGTAGAAATAAAGAGGGAACACAATGGAAACGTGAAACGTGAAACTTTTCGTATCAATAAATATTTTAATTTTGAGCACAAATTAAGTTAAAGACAAAGCTTCTTCTCTTCTTCTACAATATATTTGCCATGCAGCACACCTACTGCCGTCTGCAGCTCGAACTCCACCCAGCTCTATGGCAATATAATCTCACATAATGTTGCTGCAATTTGTATTGAGCACGAAACTTTTATTTGAATTTTTGCCAAAAAAGAAAAGAGAAAAGAAAATGGAAAACTTTGTGAACTTGTGCGCTATGTGCTAATGCTGCTGCTGCTGCTCTGTCTGTGCCTGGCTGGCAATCCTGGCTGCTCCCTGCTGCCTGCTCCCTGCTCCCTTTACTTAATCTTAGTCTAACAAATGGCCTGTCTTGTCTCGTAAATCACTTAACAATTTGCAAAATTCTGTACGGTAAGGCAAGTGCAAATCGTGCTAAGGTTTCTTGATTTTGGATTTTTACATGTGTACGCATAAGTGGCCCTAAATCGCATTCATATGAGAGCAGCCCACTTATATGCATGCATACATATATCTACCCTCTCTCTCGCACACTCTCTCCCTCTCTAGTCCAGTGTGTCTCCGGAGGGGGGGCCGCTTTTTTGTGTGACCTGCCATTTGATTTATTTATTGTTGGTTTATGCGTGATCTTGCCTCAAATTAGCATTTATCATTTCGGGCCATTTTCTCTCTCTCCTCTCCCCCATAAAAAAAACCCCATTTTGTACAAGTTCTTTGTACATAAAAAGGGCAGCAAATTGTTTTGAACAAGTGCAGCGTAATTTTTCAAATGGTTTTTCAGGGTATTCCGCTCTTGATTGATTGCGATTATGCAAATGCCAACGAGAGACGACTGCGATTGGCTGCGCATATGGCAGAGGAAATGGATTATTTGGCGGCACCTACTAAATACAAACTAAAGCCTTGGCGTCACAATTAGCGCACAATAAATTCCAAATAATTATGCAAACGACGCTGCGTAAATAGCGTTACATAAATGACGATATAGATAAACGCCAACGCTAATCCTAAACAGTAGCCAAATGACTTTGCCTATGCCTCTGACACGCCCCCTCCCCACTGCACCCCCCTCTCTCTCTTGCTTTGGCGGCAATTTGTGTCACTAATTGCGTGCAAATGGCGATGCCTTTTGCATTTTGGGCCATGCATATAAATAGCTCCCGAATGGACAGTGAAGCCGTTCCAAGGGGGGTCCAGGCAAAAGGGGATCTTTAGAGCAGGTGTTAATGAGGCTAGAGTATTTATTTATGTGGCATTAAATGTTGGGCTAGCAATAGTCTGTAATATGATATATGAAAGATATGGAAGATAGAAGATGGGAACATAAAATGGGATGAATATATAAAGAGTTCGGTATATGAGAACTAAATTTTATAAACTTATATATAATATAATATAATAAAATAATATATATATCCATATATCTTGAGAAATATAATAGTAATTGAACAAAATTCCCTTTTTTTCCCAAAATTCCCTACTTGAAGGTCAACTATATATTCCAAATATGTAGTCCAACAGTTCAAGCAGACCAACGGACATAAGAGAAACAAAATGATAAAGCTCTTTTCTGTTCTTGATAGAGTATAAAAAATATACCTATTATTTATTACTTTATTTTTTGGTAAAGCAGTTTTAAAACATTTCCAGAATGTGAACAAATTTAAATACAATATACATTAGATAACTTACTTTCAACATATAGAAATAGTATATCTACCTAAACCGTGTTCCCATGAAATAATAAAAATATATACCAATTTTTCTATCTATCTCACATTATTATCAAATTCTGATGAATTTTTCGGATTATCTAATGAATAATCGTCAAACAAAACATAGTTCCCATGACTAACATTCCCTATATACATATATGAATCCCTTGCCTAACCCTTTTGCTGACAGCTAAGCCGACGCACCTGCACCTTCATCCGCATAGCTTTATCCGATCAGCCTTTATGGTAACTGCCATAAACGAACGTTATTTATTAATACAGGGAATGATCTAAGCCCGACATGCTCGATACGCGCCAGCTGATTGCGCTTATTATTATTATCCAGGCTAATAATATTCTTAATACTTTTAGCACAATAATTTCGTTTAATTTGTTTATTTATCTAGCTGAGCTGGTTTATAGCCTAAGCCAACAATAAACACATTTGTTTAGTTAATGAAGTCGATAAGGCTACCGGGCCATCATAAAGATATAGATAGAGATATGTGTATATATAGACGACGACGACGACGGTAGCGACACTTGCTGTTAAGATTTATGAGCTGTGCCGCATATCTCATGCCAGACAGCTTTAATTGAAAGCAAAGCGTATAATTTTCAATCAACGAACAGCCAAAAAAACGAAATATATATAGAAAGAGAGAGAGAGAGAGAGAGAGAGAGAGAGAGGGCCCGATAAGGCTGGGCATGTTGTGGGTGTGGGCATGGATTATACGGTAGTCAGTTGGCTGACTGTTGGTAACCATTGATTGCCATTTATTTGAATGTTTGCCCAGAGCCAACGATGATGACGATGACGATGACGATGTTGACGATGATGATGAAACTGGATATATTTCTATTGATTTTAAAATTATGCGCACAAACAAAAGTATGAAATGCTGTCAGCATTGTTGCTGCTATTGCTACTGTTTGCTAAAGCTGCTAGGGAGAGCTGCTCGATACGTGTCCGTCACACGGCTCTCGATAGGGTAACCATTTTGACTTGCCATCCCGATGTTGACTTGCTGTTTAGATTTTCAATTAAATTTGTTGACAGAGCGCCATGGACGAGCAGCCGTTACGTATACGTAATATAAATTGATTATTTCAATTTATTTAAGCGCAACGATAGCATTTAATTAAAAACTCATCTGTGCAAACAGTGCTTGCTGCAAGGCAACCCACAGTTGCAACTGCTGCTGCTGCTTCTGCTTCTGCTGTTGTTGCTGCGACACGGCTCATTACAGCTCAAGTACCAGACGGGCACCGTCCGCCTGATAAGCCGCACCTCGCACCCAACTTTATCAGGCCTTTACATCTGTTTCTAATTGAAAATGCAGCTACTGTCGTTTTGGTGCTGCCTTTCAGGCCTCTCTATCTGTTGGAGCTACAGAGCTACAGACCGAGCAGGAGCCACAGCCGAGTCGAGTCACAAATGTGACACGAAAATTGACGCCAATCGTCGCCATTAGTGTCAACAGAAGCAGTCTCAGCCCGGGGCTGGAGGCAACTGTGTCCAGCTCACGTAAATACCGATTCGATAAAAGAAAAATGGGCAGTTGTACTCCAATATACCTGCTCAATAGGTGCAGAGATAGGTAGATAGTCTACAACTCCCTCTCCTCTCTCCCTCTGTATCTATCTATCTATCTCTTTCTCACTCAGTTTCACTTCACTTCAAGTTTAAATAGTCAATAGCAAAACAATAAATTTTCTTTAGCTCATCAAATGCAGTGGAAAACGTGAGCTGTTTGGCTTTGAGATGAGTGCGTGTCGTGACACGAAAAGTGACGAAGAATGGGAACTCCTGGGATGAGCTGAATTATAAGGAAAATTACTAAGGTTATGTTGAGCCTTTTTAAAATCTTTAACTATTTCCATAATAAAAATTGGTTTAAGTTGTAAAGAAATATTAAAAATTAGAAAAATGTTGACAGAGAAAAATATGTACTATTTTGATATAAAATAAAGTATATAATTCAATTCAATGACAGTTATTCTATTTTTCAATCCCTAAATAAAAAATGTATTTACATTTTTTAATATTAAAAAATCCAATAACATTCTTTCACTTCATATTCAAGTATCAACACATTAATCGAGTGTCAGCACGATGTCATCTCTAGCCCCGCGTGCTGCTCTGCTCGAGTTCTCTGGGAGCTGTCAACTGCTTTGCTTTGCGCCTTTTGTTGACTTTTTCATATTTCTTAATGATGACATTTTAATTATTAGTAAAGTGCTTTCAAATACTGATAAGATATCGCATTGGATATTTATGGCTAGGTGTGTGAGTGTTGCGTGTGTGTGTGAGTGTGTGTTGGTATGAAGTGTGCAACTGTTTGGTGCGAAGTTCAAGTTGCCAACATGTCTACATGTATTAGTGTGTGTGTTTGAGTGTGTGTAGGTGCGGAGAGGAGGGTGTGTATGGGCTCAGGCAGCTGCTGTGCGGGCATTGATTGATAATTCTGTTTATAGACTCGGCTACAGAGCTATAAAAGACTCGTAGCTAAACCATAAAGTTAATAATCAAAATATAAAGAAAGTAAAAGTCGGCATAAATATAAATTTGTAATTATTTGACACAGAACAATTTTATAAGATTTTCTTTCTTTTGAGCTTTGCTCAAAACCAAAGAAACTTCATATATTGAGTTGAAGCACAAGCTCTTCCAACATTTTAAGGAACTGACATCAAGAAATGACAACAAATCTTTTCATAAAACTTTGCATATCTTAAAAACAATGCCAAAACTTAATAGTCTTAAAATATAAGATTTTATATCATACAATTTGTATCACATATAAGATTTTATATCATACAATTTGTATAACTTTATTTTAGCTCTTACCTGTATAAAGATATAAAGTTGTATGATATTTATGATATTAGTATTATATATTATTATTATTACATATGTATTACTTAGCCAGCCATTTCTTCATATTATATTTTTATTATATATATTATAATATTATTTCTATACACTCATTCCTTGTCTTTTATTTGCCATATTTAGATCAGAGGAAATGACAAACTCTCTCAAGATTGATGCTGCCCAGTCGCTTGTGCAAATAGCAGAGACAAACACGAGCAAATCCCTGCCTAACGCACATGTGTACAGCCTGCAGAGGGAGCTCTGCTGAAGTCCTTCAAGACAGGGAACTGGGACCGGGGAACAGGAAACAGACCACAAAAAAGGCGTACAACAAATGCAAACAGAGAGCTAAATGGCACGCGTTGTCATATTTCAGAGCACTCGATGTTGACGTCTTGAAGATTATGATTTGTTTTACTTGACGCTTAACGAGCGCATGATACAAGAGCAGCATCCACTCACTCCAGCAGTCTGTGATAAGTATAAGTATGCTAAACATGTGCCAAGTGTGTGTGTGTATATATATGTGTGTGTGTTTTGATGACAGCGAACAAATTTTTACAGATTTGTCAGAATTTAGGCAAGGCAAACGTATACGTATTATTGTCTCTGGGGCGCATAGCACATATAAAAACAAGTAAGACTGCTCTAAACGAGACTGGCCGACTATCGTATACCCTGAACCCAACGAAGAGCCAATATGCCAATTATTCTATACTTCTCTTATGCATACATAAAAACAACACATACATACACACATATGCACGCATGCAGAAGCGCCCGCTCTTTCTTTAAGATAGACCATATTCATAAATTTGTCACAGCTTAATAATACATTCATATGTGTAACAAAGAACAAATCTCTAGTATATGAATACTTTTTTTGTAATTTGGGAACAAAAGAGGGGTGGCATCCAAAATCTAAAGATCACATCATCTCCGTATTCATTACACGCAACTACAATTTGATATATCTGGCTCAAACAATGTACAAACCACGTTTAAAAACCGAATTCAAATGATCGATAAATGCCGTTAAAATAGAAATGAGATGAGTTATCGACAATATTTAAAATATTTGATCAGTGTATGGAATACACGAGTATTCATGTACAATTTCCAGTATCTAGCTTTCGTACTTTGGAAGATCTCAAAGTACTCAGGGACGGACAGAGCTATATCGACTCATTATGCCGTGATGATCAAGACTATATCTACTTTATGGTGTGCGGTACATCTTCTTCTGCCTATTACATACATTTTCCCAAAACCATTAGACCCTATTTTCTCATTTTCAATGAATTCAGGGTATAAAAACAAATGTTTCGCTTATGTATGTAGATGTGCTTAGCACTTAAAAACTGAAGTTGTTTATGGAGAGAACCGAAGGGGATGCTGACATCATGTAAGCAAATTGCGTAAGACGTTGCTGACATTGATGTGACTTGAAGACCGAATCCTGTAAACGAAACGGAGTCTCTGGCCGGGCCTAAATCTTGACTATATACATATGTATATATATAACGGGCTGGCATAACAAATTTGTTTGCTCAACTTGTTTTCGGGCAAAACGTCTCAATCAACCCTTGAGCTGGCTGGCAAATTCTTAACCCTTTCAGTAAATTGATATGACAAATCCGTAAAAAATGTTTAATGAAGTGAAAAATTGCAAAATAACCAAAAATTAAATGGAACGTCTTGGTATATGTTGTTGTTGTTGTGGTTTTAGCCATTGCAAATTAAGCCTAGGGTCAGTTGTTGTTGTTGTTGTTGTTGTTGCTGTTGCTGTTGTAGCTGCCTTGCATGACAATTTGCCTGGCTGGCGGTAGGACAATAAAATTGTGTAAACAAAAATTGGGCAATTTCCAGTTGACTGGCTTTGCGGCTGGCCATTTCTTTGGCGCCAATGGGCGTTGTTTTTTGCTGCCTGAATGGGCGTGGCATAGCCTAAAAATGTTGTATTTATTTGTGGATTTTACGTAAATTGGGTGTGTCTTTTATTATTATATCTGAAGGGCGATAGAGACAAAGACAAATGGCCAAGTGGCCAAATGGCCAGATCCTTGAGCCAACACTTTTCTGGTACAGTTTTTTTTTTTAATCAATAAATCATATACAAATTTTGTGGCTAGCGTCGCTTCGTTAAACACATACGCAAATGCGCTTCATAACTGAAAAGTTTTGGAGTCGAATATATGTTTGGTAACTGAACGCACGACTTGACGTCCTCTCGAAGGCAAATTGACTGCTGGGGGGCACAGCTGGGGAATTCGCTAGCCAATAACGAAATTGTGCACAAATTGACTCCATGACAGAGCCAAACAAAAGCGAAGCAAAACTCCTACCTCATACAATCCAGCCCAGCCTCGTGCTCACAAATCAGAGTTGAGGACCAGACAGCACCAAAAGTGCAAACCAAGATCATGGCAATAGCTGCCAATTGTTTGCCCAGCCAAAACAGACAACTTGACTTTTCACACTCACAATACAGAGGCAGACACACACACACACACATATACACACACACACACACACACACAGCCAGCGGCTGCGTTTTTGGGTCTGGGCAAATTTGCGTGCAGATAAATTGCAATCTGGCCAAGTTATATCTCTCTGTGTGCGTGTGTGTGTGTGTGTTGGCCTGGAGTTTGTCTACTTGTGAGGCTGTCAGCGTCGTTGCAATTGTTGTCTTTTAATCACCCAAGCCAAGTTAGGCTCCAGTCATAGATACTCACGACTGCACTTCATAATTTTAATTGTCTTCATCACGGAGTAGGGGGAGGTGGGAGCTCCAGTGTGGGGGGCTTAAGTTCTGTTTGGTCAAGGCATTAGACACACTCGCACGTGACTGACTTCGATTTTTGGGGTTGGGTCAGCTAGATGGGGGCCCATTCGGCAAACAATCAATTGCAACTGCAGGCTATTTGCTTGGGTCAATGGGGAAGGCGATATTTAGGTACATCAAAAGCGAACCTGTTGAAGAAACTTAGGGGAAGGGATGTAAAGTGTAGCTAATGGAAAATGCCAGAGAGCATTAGTTGGAAGAGGGAAGGTGAAAGGAGTATATATTCTTGATCAGGGCGACGAGCTGAGTCGATTTAGCTCTGTCCGAATGCCCGGAAGCAGAAAATACTCTGATTGGTCGCTAACTGATAGAGAGTTTAGCTTACGCTTACTCAGAGAGAGATGTCGACTTCGAGTGGAAGTCTCGCTGCCCTATATAAAGGCAGCTGAAGATCAGAAGAGCTGCTTCTTGCAGCAGCAACAGCAGAACGTGCTCTGATTGGTCGCCTAATGATCGAGTGTGAAGACTGACTCAGAAAGACGCTCAAGAGTTGAGCTTGACTTGAGTGGAGCTGTCGCTGCCCTATATAAAGGCAAGTCTGCTGCAGCGCAGCTTCAGTCGCATTCTTCATCTTCTGGTGGTCAGTCGTCCAGCGTGGTGCTTCTCCTCTTCTGCTGTCTGTTGGTAAGTATTATAATTGTTAAGTATGTTAAGCGAAAATGTAAAAGTTATACTTTTAATGTTTATTTAATGTAAATATAATATATTTTAAATTTAAATATTATTAATTATTATAACGATCATTAAGATAACGATCATTTAGCAAATGCAAAGCAAGTCTTCATATGTACAAATATCAAAGACTTTAGCAGTCCGTATATTTTAGTCAGGCAAGCCCGACTAACACTTCGACTTCCCTTCTAACTCTGAGTTGTTTAAATATAGCTGTGTTTTAGTCATTTATAGTTATGTATATAATTTGTATTCATTAACTAGACAATAACATAAAAAGCTATTCACATAGCAAAGTTTCATATAATGCATACGCAGATTACATAATCTTTAGATTTTTGATACCACGCCCCATTCGCTTCACAGGGCGCAGGGTATCTCGTCATCGAGCAGTCTCGACGAGGGCACTCTTCGTTTTATATATAAGCTTCTTCATACCTAGTATTTTGTCAGATTTTTAACATGCATAGCTTACTGAAATTATAATTTCCAAAACAATAAAAATTAAAAGAAAAACAACTTTTTTTTTGAGGAAAAAGAGCTGATTATGGAAAGAATATAATTTTCTAATTGATAGATAGCATTTGTTATAATAACTGAGAAAAAAAAAAAAATCTACTGAGAGAACTCTATGATAAGTCTTAATTCTACTGAGAGTAATATATGTCTTCTGAAAATCATAATTATTCATTCATCTAGCTCACATCAGTTTACTCTCATATTTCTATAACATTGATCACATCATACTTTTTTAAAAAAAAAATTATCTATATCAATGTATCATACGGCGGTTTGAAAGTTTCTTATCGAAATGAAGCCGTGAATAAAATGCTATATGTAATCTTATCAAAAAAAAAAAAAAAAAAAAAAAAAAAAAAAAACTTATTTGAATGTCAATTAGATTATAATAAGGTATATCTTAACTTCACTATATTATAGTCTAGACATAACCTTTTCTCAATAGATTCTTCTCTTTGTAGTACAAAGATTTGAGATCAGATTTCCTGTCTCGCTCCCTTTTGTTGTAAATCGACATATATAATTACATATATTTTCAATTAATACCCAAAACTCAATCAAATCATAATTTGATCACGTTTATGCCAGACATGGATACATATACAAATATATATTTGTATATATATATATGTTGATTATATTTATTTTTTCTGTTTTTTTCTACCTCCCATTTTTTTTAAGCCGCAGCGCAAATTTGACTATTTGGTCGCGTTTATTGATGTGTAATAAACCAATTGCATTTGTTTTGAATATATAAATAGACATAAAAAAGAAGAGAACAACAGCAACAGCAACAACAACAACAAGAACAATAGGCAGCCATTTTTTGTTGTTGCTTTCCGTTTCCGCTTTTTTTTGCTTTGTTTGGTTTTCGGTGTTTGGATATTTTTTTTGTTTTTCGGGCGAAACGTGCGTGGCATACTAATTTGGACTAAATGGATACAAGTTACATATTGTATATAAATATACATATACATATGTACATATAGTGTATATATATGGAGGGTCTTAGCCTACCCTTAGCTGCTTCTGGGGGCGAGGCTGTAAAACGTTTGATTAATCAAACGAAAAGTGTTGAAAATGTTATTTTTGCCAGCGCTGCAAATGTCGCATTTGTGATTTTTATGTGACACAGATTTACGCAGACAAACAAACATAATACATAACTGTATACATATATAAATGCGTGTGTGTGTTTGGTCAGTCTATAGAAAAAGCCACAAATGGCGCCATTTAGTTGTTGAGCAAATGTAGCCATAAAGTTGCCAAGACAAACGTTGACAAATCATAAAAACTGCGCAGACAGAAGGAGCAGCTCGCAGCGTTTGCTGCTATGGCCCTATTAAATCAATCGCCCATAAAAAAGAGAGAGCACAATAAAAGAGCTGATAAAAAAGAGAAGAGAGTGAGAGAAAAAGGCCTTCGGAGTGCAGACTTGAAAGTGTCTTAACAATTGTTCGCTCGATCTCGCTGCTCAGCTAATTAGTCAAGGCAAAGGCTGCGCACTTCCAGGCAAACACGAATGAAGAAAAGCCGCAGGCAAAAATTAAATAAGTGGGAGAGTGGTAAACGGGCGTAAGCGTTTGCATAATACTCGTTTGAGTTGCAAAAGAAAGGTGGAAATTGTTATTTTTTCAGATGACTTAGAGGACGGCACTGAAGAGCTAATTAAGAAGTTATCTAGAGGTATCTACAGGTACTTAAAAAGTATCTATAAAGTGCTTAAAAAGTATCTAAAGTTATCTAGAGGTGTCAAATAAGAATTCAAAAGTATCTAGAGGTTATTCAAAAGTATCTAAATGTATCTAGAGAATCTTAAGAAATATCAAAATGTGCTTAAAAAGTATCTGAATGTATCTAGAGCTGCTTAAAAAGTATCTAAATAGCTCAAAAGCTATGATGACTTAAGCTGTTGTTTATTCACGCCCACAAGTGACGTATATATAAAAAGATACATATTTCTATGTATAAATGATAAAACCCATAATATATACCAAATTTCAAGTCTTAAACTTCCATAACATCTAAGACAGATTGACTTTCGCTGAAAAGGCTGTAGAAATTCTCACATTTGCCACGCCCCTAATAGACGCGCGCTATAAATCTATAAAGTTTACAGAGCCAAGTCTATAGTTGATTACATATCAACTCAACTCCCTAGCTTTTTCAGCAATTTTAGTACAAACCCATATACCCCTTTTACCTTTAAAAACGAGCACAAAAACGCGGCTTCATTAACGCCAGCCAAAGTATCAACGGCAACAACAATAACAACAGCAACAACAACAACAGCAGCAGCAGCAGCATTGGCAGCCTTGCAACCCGACTGAGGACGTGCCACATTCAACTGCCACATTTGTCATTTAACATTTGGCAAACGTATTAAAACACCCCATCATTGCCTTAATTAAGAGCCATAAAAGCACATTTACTTATTGAGACTGAGCTACAACAACAGCAGCAGCAGCAGCAGCTCCAGTTCCAGTTCCAATTCCAGTGCCAGTTTCAGTTCCGACTGGCCTTTCGGCACGTCTTTGACGCTTTTATTTATGCCCCAGCCAAACAGCCAGTCAGAGAGCAGTCGAAGCACTCGACTCGCCCAACCATTTGTCGTGCTTAATTCATGGCTAAAGTTGGAATTAAGTGAATTTTACGTTCATTAACGTGCGAGGGTTGCGCTCCAGCCCCAAACAACAAGGGCTGAACTATATGTATACCTATGTATATATAGTAGTGCGTGTCTGTGCGTGTGTGTGTGTGTTACTTTTTGCTGGCATTCGCTGTGCCAGACAGTGTTGATAATTAGCAGTGCGTCTAATGTTGCCCTAATAACGTAAATTTGTGGCTTAGTGGAGCAGCAGTTGAACATTAGAATTGAAGTGGTTAGCGTGCAGAGTGGGAGGGAAAGAGAGGGAGAGAGAGAGAGAGAGAGAGAGAGAGAGAGAGAGAGGAAAAGAGGAGGAGAAATAGAGGTAAGCTCTAACATAAAAGTAAACAAGGCAAACACACGTATATGCGTACTATGCGTGGATTATATATGGACAGCTGAATATAGCAACAAAAATTCAATTCGAATTCAGGAAAAATTAGAGCAAAGCTACTAATAAAGATTTGAGCTAAGGATTAAAGAATCCTTAAAAGAAGTGTATATTACAAATTTTGTCTTTCTATTAAGAGATTTGTAATCCTTTTTGATTTTTTTTTTAATTTTAACTTATGTTTCTTGTCTATGCTGTAATACTTTCTTCTAAATGTTGACTTTGCATTAATTCCCGATTTTTTTTTGGCATGCCTAATAAAAGTTTGAAATCAGAATATGTTTGTATCAAATATATTTATATATAATCTGTAATAGAAATAAGGCTTTCACATAACATATAATGTATATATCAGATTATATTATCTTCAGCTCCATTAGATATTTGCAAACAATATTCCTTCAAATTCTGGTTTTATTATTTTGTTTATAGTAAACGTAACTCAATACATTTTTAGACGCTCTGCTGCTTCTTCTCTTTATAGCTCTGACTTACTCGTAAAACAAATTCAGCATCTAATTTATAACAGAATACAGCTTAAACAAATTTCACTATAAATTTGCATTAATTTCATAAAAAACTTTAATTGCTTTGTTGGCATTTTTTGATTATTAAAACTTTGGCCCATATCTTGAGTAACTAATTGGCCAGCAGTGCTGTCATAATTTTTCGAGCAAATAGAGCCAGATTTGCAAAAAAAAGAAGCTAAAAGAAGCTAAATTTAAGAAAAATTAAGCCAAAATAAAAGCTAGGCTTAAAAACATAATTTTCTTAGTTAAATTAATTTATTTTTATTCATTTGTTTTAAATTGATATTCAATGACTTGACAATGATAATACAAGATCTCTAAGATCCTCTCGAAAATGAGGAGCCAACGCATTTTTTATAATATATGTACATTTCGTACGGTGCAGCTTTATGCGAGACGCAGTAATACTGTCGCAAAATTTTTGTTGGCAGAGACTGCCCAGGTGGTTTATTGGAGCAACTGAACTGTGCTTTGCCACAAAGAGGCAAAGTGCTACCTCTTGCTCCGTGGTTTTCGATGGAGTTTGCCTAAAATCAATTATTTCTTTTTGTGTAAATCCACTTAGTGCACCTTTGTGTTTTTTTGTTGAGGCGTGGGCACACAAGTCGCACAGCTTTGCAGTAAGACCGCACTTGCAGTAGCTGCAGTACGCCCTGGTGGAATCTGTTAGGTCTTTCCGTAGCCAATCTTTAAACTCGTCAGCCTGTAGCCACACATCGCGAACACTTTGCTTGTATATCTTCGACATTTCTCAACTAGTATTCTCAACGCAGTAAAACTTAAAACACAAACAGCTGTTACTCAAACCACGAAAAGATTTCGATAGATTGTATGATACAAAATCATGTATCGATACTTGTATTCATGATTTTTAGTGTTGAGAAAGATAAAAAGCAAAATAAATCGTGAAAATTAAATAAAGCTAAAATAGAGCTAAATTAATTTTTTTAAAGCCAGAATTCCCGCAACCCGCCGTTTTCAAATTTTTCCCGCATTGGGACTTCAAATAAAGCCAGATCTGACGGGAAAAAAGCTAAAATGACACCCCTGTTGGCCAGAGAAAAGTTTGTTGGAAACAAAAGAGAAACTTTTTAATAGCCTCTACATATGACAGTTTTAGACCCAAACTAACTAAAACCAAAATGTTGACCACTCAAACAGAGAGACGAAGCGTCCAGTCCAGTGTCGAGTTGAGTCGAATCTCTCTCTCTCTCTTTCCCTCTCTCTCTCTCTCTCTCACACATACATAGTCGAAACTAAACGAGATTCTGCCGCAATGCTACGAATAGCCTGTTAATTAGTCTCACTTAGAAAATAAACTGCAGTAATTAAGAGAAGGCAGCAAAAAAAAAACCGAAACTCAAACGTGGCTCCACCCACAAACGCCTCAAAAAGAAACTATGCAAAAAATACAAATATATATATGTATATATATACATTTAAAAAAAAAGGAAGGGGAAGACTGACAGCAGCGCAGCGACGGCAATGGAGTGAGCTTTTTAATTTCAACGCTAGAATTCTAATTAACAAACAAATCCGACAAAATACACAACGGCAGAGGCGGAGGCAGAGGCCGAGGCCTGCAAAAAACCCAGGGGAGCGAAAGAGATGGCGAAGTTTTGGGCCATGTCGGCGTCGAGGCGATGGCAGCAAAAAAGTATGCTATATAAAAACGCTGCGCTAGTGGAAAGAGAAAACGAAAAGGAAAACGAAAACGAAAAGGAAAACCCTGTGAGCCATGATCTCCCAATTTAATATTATAATTGCTACAATTATCATTCTCATGCCATTTACACAGCAATTGCACAACAACAACAACAACGTCGACGACGACAGCAGCAGAGACGACGACAACGACGGCGACGGCGACGGCGAAAACGACGACAACATCGTAAAGAAAGCAACAAAAAAGGGCAGCACGTCAAGTGACTGGCTACGGGTTCCGCATACATACATACATATGTATGGCAAATTGAGGCAATTACCGGCTCTTCTCACCCTCAGGCTTATGTGCTCTATATACATACATATACAAGCTATGCTGTGACTCCACCCACAAGACAATGCGCTCTCAGTGCTGCACGCTTTCCCTTTCGCTCTCACAGGCAGACGCTTCACGCATGCGTTGCGGATGTCGGCGTAGACGTCGACGTCGACACCAGCAGCAGCAGCAGCAGCAGCAGTCGCAGCAGCATGGCGGCGCACAGATGATGCCAATGATAATGGCGTTCATTATGCGAAGTTGGCTGCGGCAGCGACGTCCTCTAATGGGCGCATTTTAAAATGAATGTCTCAACTTTTTTCTGCTCTGCCTCGACGATTTTTTCGACTATGTGCGCCAAATAATGATAATTTTTGTCAATTAGAGTGCAGAGAAGTTAGCTTTTCGACTGTTAATTGTATAACTTTATCTAAAGTTCAGTAGCTCCATCAATATTTTAACAAATCCCACACCTAGCCAATGCACACACAAAAAGTATGCCAGCAAAAAAGTAACAACAACAACAACAATAACGATATTTTGAGGCGACAAGCTAAATTGATTACAAAATGTTTTGCAGCTGTTATTATTAAATTAATTTGTCATCAAACAAAGCATAAAAACGAAATCTGCATAAAAGCAACCCCCAATTGGCTCAAAAAAAAAAGGAAGGAAGGAAAATCATGTAGATTTTAGTTAGAAACATGACACAGAAATAATCACAAATGTTATGATAAAGCCAATGACAAGGGTATAGATAACGGCATTTGAATAAGTTTTATCATACGAGTCGAACTAATTGAGTGTGATAAAAGTGCCTGAAACTAAGTGGTAACAAATGCCTTATAAGAGCCCCTAGACTGCCATGGGTCTGGAGTGGGACTTTTTTCTATATACACATATATATATATTTTATCTAGTTTCCCCCTCCTAATTGGTTCGCCTTGGTGGGATCATCAGTGTAAAGTCCAAAGTACAGTTAAGCAATAATCAATTGCTTAGCATTGCTTGTCGTAATTTTCAGTAGCAAAAATCGTTTAGTTGTTCTTGTTTATGTCGTTCCTCTTGTCATTGTTGTTGCTGTTGTTGTTGTTGTTGTTGTTGTAGTCGTGTGAGTAGTCATTGGGCTTTCAACAGAAGTCGTTTAGTGTTTGGCTACATGTCATGTTTGTATTTCATAGATAAAATAGCGCGCAATTGTGCCAGCACAGAATATGTGTAATTATCGTTGTCACTAATTAAAGCTGTTTGTGTGTGTGTGTGTGTGTGTGTGTGTGTGTGTGTGTGTGTGTGTGTGTGTGTGGACTCGAAATTGCATCTTATCTTACGAGCATAGAAACTTCTCAGGGATATTTTAAGTTTCATTACTGGGGATTTTGAGCAGATTTGATTTGGGCAGACAAAGTGTCGTATTTCACAAATCCGGTCTACGGGTAATCAGCAAACAAGTTCAATTAGTGCAGCTATAGCGATAAAGTCGGTTCTGCAGGAGAGCAAACTATGTCGAACGTTATTTCTACATGATACAGTATTTTCAGATTTCATTAATCACTAAGAAACATGCATTGCATGTCTTTAGCAGCTAACTTATTAAAAAATGTAATTATTTAACATTATTTTATATTTATATTTACTATTTCCTATAAAATAAATAAAAACATAACCAACAGACTGCTATTTAAATTTCAAATTTAAGTTTCTACCGCCTTTAGCGATAGTCTCAACTTATCGATAACACATTTGCGTCACTGCAGTGTCAACTATTTTTCGTCTCGTCTTTTACAGCACTGTTTTGTCACTTTACAGTCTTGCTTTACAGATGTAACCAATTCCCTAACAGCGCAAAAGAAGATAAGGAAAAAAACAAAAACAAAAGAAGTCCATAAAAACAACCTACAGCCTATTTCTTCATCACAATTGAAGTTCGTGCGAATAGAAAGCTCAGCAAATCTTACTGAATATATAAAAAGGAAGGAAAATAAGTGCTGAGCTCGCATATTGTGTAAAATGCGTCATTTCTGCTCTGAATAATAAATGTATGTAATTTAGCTGCGTTATTTTGAAACGAAAGTCAATTATGAAGAAGCTGCAAAAATATTTGGTTTTCCTGACGGTTTTATTGTGCAGCCTAGCTGTGACAAACACGAGTCCATTTAGGTGAGTTATTATATACAATGATTGTGAAAATAAACACAAAAAAACACAAATATTTCTCGCTCCTACCTCCGCAAGATTTGCGTAAACGTAAGCAAAAATAGAAACAGTTAGGCAAAGGGGGAAACTACGAATCGATATTTCGATAAGCCGCATGCAGAGGCGTCAAGTTCAAGGTTACCCCCATCTTTGGCCGCCCGCAGTGTAACCTCCAGAAATTACTCACAGCTGGCGTGTTTTTCTTTTTCTTTCTCTTTTCTCTTTCCTGCAGCGCCCTTGATGAAATATCCGATTCGGGTGTCGCCCTGGCCAACGCATCGGATGAGTCAAGCAGCTCCGTTGAGCAACCTCTGAAACGGCCCAGTGCTGCTGACTTCTCGGACGAAGATGACGAGGACAACGAGGATTATCCGCTGTATACGAACCTCGTGAACAAGGATGCGCATAGCTGGGATGTGCTTATCTTTACGCAGCAATGGCCGGTGACGACGTGCTACCACTGGAGGGAGGAGGATCCATCGCATGAGTGCACCTTGCCGCAGAAGAAGGAATTCTGGACCATCCATGGCATCTGGCCCACCAAAATGGGTCAAATCGGACCGAACTTCTGCAACAGGTCGGCCGAATTCGATCCGGAGCAATTGGAGACGATTATGGATCGCTTGAACACCTACTGGATGGATCTGGAGGGTGACACCTCACAGGATTATCTATGGAAGCACGAGTGGCTGAAGCACGGCACCTGCGCCGCGGCCCTTGAGGCACTGGACAACGAGCTGAAGTACTTTGGCCAGGGTCTGAATTGGCGCGAGAAGTACGTGATGTCCAAGATACTGGACGCGTCTGGTATACATCCCGACTCGAACAACACGGTGATTGCCTTGAATAATGCTTTGGTGCGCGGCCTGGGCAAGAATCCATCCATCCACTGTCTATACGATGGCAAGCACGGCATTAGCTACCTGTCGGAGATACGCATATGCTTCAACAAGGCGCTGGAGCTGATCGACTGCGACGGAATTAAGCTGGGCGACGTGATGGCCATCAGATATCCGGGTGGCACCGTGAACACCAATTGCCACATCAGCAATCCCGTGCACTATCCGAGCCTGGTGCCGCCGCTGCAACGCAAGGGCGAGTGGAAGTTCCCCTTGGTCAATGTCTACAAGTTGTTGCAGTTCCTCATGTGGTTTACACTGTAAAAAGAAAAAACTCCCTCCATCCCATCCGTTTCTCCGTTCGAGCATTTCGTTTGTCTGCATCATTTGTTATAATCCACACAAAAGCATATGAGATCTTATTACACTATTATTTTTACATATATATAACTGTATTGAAAGCAAAAACCACCCGCACTTGAGGCTAAATTTGGAGTAATCGTGCAAACCATATATCATGATAAGCAACTTGATTGTGTGAACCATATCATATTCCACACAATACAAATATAGATATATATATATATCAGGACTCGAGGCTAAATTGTAAACAAAAGGATGACTAAACATGTAAAGCATATCACGATTATATCAACTCAAGTTGCACGACCGTGTAAACCATCTGAGTGAACTATGTATATCAGGACTTGAGGGTAAATTGTATTAAATGAAGATGAGTGATCGTGTAAACCACATGACGGTATAATATCTATACACTGTGTAAACCATATCACAACTTCTATATGTATGTATATGTATGCATATCTCTTGAAATCAAAAGACGTTTATGCGTACGCAACTATTTGTGATTATCAGTATCAAAATATGAATAGAAAATACATGAACCATTTTTATTAATATGTTTATAGCACTCACAACAATCACATTTAAGCAACTACGCATAAACGTAGTTTTAGAACAAATTATTTAAACAATTTTAACTACTTTTATCTAATCCTTTGATACCATATCACGAATTGTGTTTGTTAATAATTTACGCGATTGTTTGAATAAAAGACACACACACACGAACAGAACAGCATTGTTTTTTGAATTTAAATTTGATAATCGTAAATTTGCATTACTTTTATATTTAGTTCAATGTATAATTTAAGGCTGCATATTTTGAAGCTGTGATTGTGGTTAAAGATAACATTTTTAACTAGTTTTGTATATATATACTATATATATAGATATAGAGATATATATATGTATAAATTGCTTCGCGCTTATTGCTGCTGTGTTGAGTTGCCATTGTAGGTGGCCTTATCCTCGTCATCGTCCTTGGCTGTGTCGGCCAGGCGACGTATGTTGGCCTGGCCAAAGGGCGCTGGCTTGAAGAGACCCGAGCGCTGTTGGGCCAAGTCGTGCGCTGGTGGTGCTGGCTCAGCCGAACCATTGTTGGCCATTTCCGTTGGCTTAATCTGATGATCCGGTCCGCCAACCGCATTCTGGGGATGGGCGCGCTGCAAGCCCGGTGCGCTGGTTGTGCGCAGCATAAACATATCCATGTTGCGTGCTCCGCGTGCTCTAAAGATAAGAATAGAAGATATATAGATAGAGTTCCGATTCACATTCACATTACATTTGCTCTTACTCAGGAACCCTGGCCGGGCGAGGAGTCTCGACTGCTGGACGACGCCAGCCCACATTCGAAATCATCTGCACGAAACGCACGCGCAGACGCTGAAAGCCGTACTTATTTATGTAGTCGAAGGCCACGGCGGCTGGGGTCAGGATTGCCCAGATGACGCTGGTCAGGATGTTCATCACATTGTTCCGGCTGCGCACCACACAGTTGACCTGGCTGCTGCCGAGCACCAAGAGCACTGCATTGGGCACCAGATTCAAGTCGTTCAACGACTTCACCTCATCCTCCGTTTTGAATTCACGCCGCGGATAGCTGGTGGCCAGCGTAAACTCCCGTATGTTGGTGTTGGCGAGCAGCTCCTCGCGCACATAGCTGCGCACTGTGGTCAATGGCTCGACAACTGGAAAGTCTTTGATGCGTATTAGGCCGCCTGGCAGGCGGATCTGCAGGCGTGTCTCCTCCACGGAGGCGTGCTGGGACTGCTCTGTCGTGATCGGTGCTGCTGACGCTGCGGCTGGGGGGACGGGCGGAAGCTCTGCAGCCATAGCAGCTCGATTCGCCAGCTCTGCGCGATCGGCGGCAATTTGTGCCAGAATACGTTCGCGTGTCGCCTGCTCCTGTTGGCGCTCGCGGCGAATGCGTTCCTTGGGGAATAGAGAGAAGCATTAGCTATATAGGTCATTCATTGGCTGCACACTCACCTGCATGGACTTGAGCTCCTGCTCTCGTGCAACCTCCTGCTGTTCCTGAGCCTCGCGTCCTTCGCGACGGCGCCGCAATTCGGTATCCTTGTCGCGTCGCTTTTTCTCGTCTGAGCGTTCCTTCTTGCGCTTCTCCACCTGCTGCTGCACATTTATGGTCATGCGCAGCGCCGTCTCCTCGGCGGGCGTCAGTGGCTCGCCGGGGCCAGGCACCGCTGTGGATGTGATCTCTGTAGCCATTGTGGCAGCCGCTGATGTAGCTGCCTCTGCTGCGGCTGCTGCAGCTGCTGCACGCTTTTCGGCCGCTGCTGCCGCGGACAAAGCCGCTGCCGTTGGCTCGACTGGCTTGGGAGGAGCTGTTGTCGTTTCAGCCTCGGCTGCAGATGCTGCCATGGGCTCAGGCACCGTCTCTGCTGCTGCTCCCTTGGATTTCGAATGTCCTGCCTTCTTTGTGTGCGTCTCTTCCTTCGAAGCTTTTGGAGAGGCTGGAGCATGTTTCAGGGGCTCAGTCAGTTTCATTGCCGTGTCCGTTTCTTTCTGCTTAGCTGCAGCTGCTTGACTGCTCATGGCTGCCCCCGAATCTTCCTCGGCAGCAGCTGATTGCTGAAGCTGCTCTGCTGCCGCTGCTGTCCCTGATGCCTGCTCCACTGGAGCCGACGGCACAGGCTCCACAGCTTGCGCTGCCGGCACAGATTTCTGCGCCAATGGAACTGATGTCATCAGATTGTTGTCACTGGGATCGTTGTCATCGCCAGCGATTTTACGTCGCGGCTGCTCCCCCTCTGCATCGTTAGTTGTTGCGCTGCTAGTTGGAGCATTCACCTTCTGCTTGCCGGACAACAGAAGCACCTTATTGATTTTTATCAACAGCTCTTCGACGCCGCTAACGATTCCTGTGGCAATGTCCAATGGCGTGCCCGATCTGCCAATGAAGAAGATCGAGGGCACAGGTACCACTTTGTCTGCAACACAGAGGACTATGAGTTCCCTTCGGGGTTCACAATAAGGAGCTTTCACTGTACTTACAGAGCGATATAAACTGTGCGTAGCTTGCGCTATCACCTTGAATCTTAACGGCTACAAAATCGGACGTTTGCAGCTTTTCGGTGACGCGCGGATCATCCAAAAATCTATCCAGATTTGCTGTCATCTCATTCTGGCCTTTAATTCAATTACAAAATCCAATTAGCAAACATGACGTGGTGAAAATTTCAAAATTGCATCGCCCCACATAATAGCCTGCGTATTTACCTTGAATGTAAACAACGAAGATGGCATCTTTGGCTTTGGATTCCGCCACAGCTTCAGCTATATTGCCCGTGTGCCAATTCATGATTGTTTGCTGCCTGGAATGTTGTTTTGTTACCGAATAATTTGGCTGTTTCACAAATATTTTTTCCTTCTGCCTGACATTTATGGGATAGTGATGAAACTTTTGTTAGACGTCTATCGATACTGCCCTTTGTTGTGTTATCGTCTTTGCTTTGCAGCAACAAAAACAACAATATGTGTATTTATTTCGTTACAAATGTATTTATAGAAATATTTAAATTTACAAACTATAAAATGTGAGTGTGAGGTCCCGGATATTATGACATTGCCGTTTGTCTAGTCTTTAGCACGATGTATAGCAGCTACTCAGTGGAGGAATCTGTGAATATTCAAAGCATGCTCAGCATCATTTTTATTATTAGACAAATTCATGCAAAGCTACCTTCATCAAAGTCCGAGCATACAATGGAGCTGGCTGGCGTCACGGATATCTCGCTGCGCTCCACATCGGGCAGTCGTGCCACACGCACACAGCAGCGCTTCTGCTTGGGCTTCAGGGGAAAGGAAAGTCCTGCTGCAGCTGCTGCTTGTCCTTTGATGCGCTCCAAATTGACGCGACATTTACGGACCTGCGTACATTCCTGATAAATGAAGTCTCTGTTTGCCATGATGAGTGGATGGCGCGGTAGTTTAACGATCATCTTTTTTAATTTATTTTGTGGCGTCATCTTGTACAGGTATATGCTATAAGAAACTGGATAAATTATGACGCTACTCGGTCCTAGACTTGCAGCGACGCAGCTGTCGACTAGAACCAGCTGCGCTGTTATCGATAACGATATATTAATCGAAACTTATTACGATTGCATTTATTAATTTAAAATTTAGCTTTTCTTTGTTTTTCGTATTTATTATTATTTTTATCTTATTATTTTATTGACATTTCGTTCATATAACTGTTAAATTTTAATCAAACATTTAACAATTTTTAAATAGTCATTCACATTTTTCATCGTTGTGCAACACTAGCTACGGGGCATTGTTTTTGTGTGTCATTATTGCAGGGGAAAATATTGAGAGAAAATTAAACATTTGCACAAAGTTACGTGTTTATTGAAACATTTACGAGCGACAATTAAACTGCAACCATGAGCGACATACAAACATTAATGGACATGGGTTTTCCCAGAGATCGAGTGTGAGTCTAAGTTAACAATTTTTCTTCGCCGGCAATTTTGAAATGTTTTTTTTTTTTTAATTTTCATTTGCTTGTTTTTAGTGAATATGCATTAAAAGTTACCAGCCACAAGGGCGTCGAAATGGCCATGGAGTGGCTGTTGGCCCATGGCGACGAAGAGATACCCGCTGCAGCGGCCAGTGACGCCGCCCCCGCTGCAGCTGCAGCCGCAGCATCAGGTGAAGACACAGCGCCGAGCAGCAGCGGCGCTGCCGACGCCGGCGCCGTGGCCAAATCTGTGAAATGCGATGACTGCGGCAAAGTGCTCAAAGATCAGACTGAAGTGGAATACCATGCAGCCAAGACAGGTCACAGCAACTTCTCCGAGTCCACTGAGGAGAAGAAGGCGCTCAGCGAGGAGGAGAAGAAGGCACAGTTAGCTTTGATCGAGGAGAAGCTCAAGCAGAAGCGCGTGGAACGGGAGGAACGAGAGAAGGCCGATGCTCTGGAACGCGAGCGCAATCGCATACGCTCCGGCAAGGACATGACAGAGGCACGCCGTCGCATGGAGGAGATCGAAATGAAGAAAATCGTGGATCAGCGCAAGCGCGAAAAGGAGGAGGAGAAGGCGGCACGCGATCGTGTGCGAGCACAGATCGAGGCGGACAAAGCGGCACGCAAAGCCAGGTGAGAATGGAAGTAAACTAAGCTGAAACCCTCGTCTAATCCTTATAATCCTTGCAGGGAAGTGCAGAGCAGTCCCGCTGCCCAGCTGTCGGATGCGGTGCCCTCGGTCAGCTCCACCACAACGGCCACCACGCCAACTGGCGTCAAGTCGCCGCCGCGCGATTACACGGAGACACGCATCCAGGTGCGATTGCAGGATGGCTCCACCCTAGCTTCCGAGTTCAATGTGAAGGAGCCGCTGTCCGCCGTGCGCGTGTTCATCCAGGTGAAGACTGGCATCGAGACGCCCTTTGCCCTGATGACGACATTTCCGCGCAAGATCTTTGCCGACGAGGACTACGAGAAGCCGCTCGAGGTGCTGGGCCTGGTGCCCTCCGCTGTGATCATCATGACCAAGCCGACTGCGTAAGCGCTCTCTCACAAACAACAACAACAACAGCAGCATCTTCAACTAACTATACATATATATATCTATATAATATAATAAATGTCTCGCGATATTTCGGGCGTTCGATTTTATATAAAGCAAAGAAAAAGCTTAAATTAAATGTTTTTTTTTAATTTCTGGTTCCCTTTGGGCTGGGCTACATGAAGGGTTCCACGTAAGTCTTGATCTTCTTCACGCTTCGTTCCGCTGGCCGCATATTCAAGTGCTGCCCGAAGATGATGAACTCCATGCTGTCCACGTGGAGGCTGAAGACGCACTCGCTCTTGGGTATCGTGCGCACGCGATGATCCTTGCCCAGCAGCTTCAGCACGTTCTTGGTGTCCATAACACAGATGCCACTGAGGCCCAGTAGCGTGGGGCACTTGGACTGGTGCACCCGCAGCTTGGCTCCATGCAGATCCATTTTGACCAACTGCCGGCTGAATTCGTCGTAGCGTTTCTCATGCAGCTGCGGCACCTCTTCGCCCTCCTTGAGGCCCAGGTGCTCGCGTATGTAGCCGCGCCAGAGCTTGTGCAGCGGCAGCGCCTGCTCGTAGCGCATTTGACGTGTGGGCAGCGCATTGAGTCCGAGCTTCGCATATTCCCTCCTCGTCAGGCTAGTCGATTTGTGGGCGCGCCGTTTGCGGGTGTGTTGCTTCTTTATCTTCGTGCCGTGCAGCATGGTAATGTGATCTGGTATGATATTCACATTGCAGCGATGATGGGGCACAACGAGATCCGTGAGAAATTCCTTCAAACTCTCTGTTTCTCTCTCCATTTTGGCAAATTTGATTTGTTTACAAAGTTAGCAAGGAGCGCACATTCTATAAACCGATAACAACTATCGAAACTAACAGCTGTTAATGTTAGCAGCAGGCGGCAAATTAAGGCATTTTTAGGGTCACGCCTTTAATTCTATGTCAAATGTTGCTGCAACATTAAACAACAAGCGCGCCACATCTTGAAAACATTAAAATGAATTGGAAGTGTACATTTAAATACTTAAAATTATTTCTTAATTTATATTAATTAAAGAAAACAACACACTCAGCTATTGTTTGCACTTTCGCAGCATAACAGCTTGCTGCTCTCTTGAGGCAACATGTTGCTAAGACTCAGCTGTTTGAGTAAATACCAAAAGTGAATCGGCTCGGTCACACACCGACCAGACACAGCAGCCCGGTCACATTGCCAGAAATTTTTGTTGTTGTCAGTCCTATCACGACTTTCGCATAAACGACACGCATAATATCGGTAAAAAGACGCCGCGTGTGTTTGATGCAAAAGGCAAGGGAAAAATTTAATACATACACACACATGTATTGCAAAAGCAATTTAGCTGCTGCCTATCAAACTTCGGGTAGTGTGATAACAAGATAATGCAATAAATATTTTGTGCTCCCCCAAACAAACGTGACCAAATGCACAAATAAAAAAAAATATTACAACAAATATCAAATATATTCAATTGATTGCCGTCGGTCTCGTTCGCGCTCTCTCTCTGTCTCTCGCTCGCTCGCCTCGCTCTTTCTCTCTGTGTGTTTCCAAATGAATGTGTGTACGCGTTAATAAACCACAAATAATAACAAATTCGTGAGACTCGCTGCATTTCAGTCGCTGTTGCAGTTCCGCTGCGAACGTTGCCGCCTCAGCTCGCGTCGCGCTTTGAAATTGTATTTGTAAATTTCACATCGTCTCTCTCTCACGCTGCTGCCGACACCGCAGTTGCCGCCGCCGCCGCCACCGACGCTGCACACACACACACATACGCACGCCGCACGCAAAACCAAACACACACACACATTCATATATACAAATGCGGAAGAGTCGCCGCAGTCGGCAAATTTAGCTTCCCCCACCGTTGCCATCAACAATAATTCGCTGCCGCTGCCGCCGCCACTGTCGCCGCTCAATAACTGTGCATTTGGTTTAAAGGTAAGCTCCAAGCTGGGGAAAAACTGCCAAATTCCATGTGTAATACAAAAAGCCGCACATTTTGTGCATTTCATTGCACTCTTTCTTTTCATTGCTATTGCTTTGTGCATTGTTTTCCATGAGCGTTGCCTTGGCGTCTACGTCGCTGTCGCTGTCGCTGGCAGCAGCGGCAGCGGCATCGGCATCGGCGACAGCAAAAAGTGTCAAGTGCGCGACGCTGACGCTAAACACGCTGTGAGAGCGCACGCCGTCTCGCTCTCTCTTTTTGTTGCTATTGCAAAACATGTGCACATATTAAATAAGAAATTTGTTCGTCATTTTTTGTCTGCGCTCCCATGTAAACATTTAGCTCAAAAAAAAAGAAGGAAGAAAAGAAAAAACTCCATAGTCCACTTTTAGTTTCTTTTTTTCTGTTTGTTTGCCTACTCTGACTCGCTCGCTCTCTCTCACTCTCTGGCTCTTGCGCTAGCTCACTGACTCACGCATACATATACATGCGCGCACACTAACAAAGACGCGCCCCGGCCGCAGCTAACGGCACTTTTTTCGTCTTTTTTTTTTTGTGTTTGCCTTTTTCTCTTTGCCTGCCAAAAAAATGCGCCTAAAAATCTAAATCTCAAATTCTTCTATTTCTCCTTTATTTTCTCTCTCTTGCAGTCGCCAGCAGCAACAACAACAGCAGCAGAAAAAAATAATCAAAGCAAAGTATGTGTAAAATGCAGAATTTAAATTAAATTCCATCAATTCATTTTTAATGTGTTAAATCAAATACAAATAACAAAAAAATAAAAACAAAATTCTTGTGTGTGCAACAACAACAACAACAATAACAAAAATCCAAATTCATCTAATGGGCAACTATTGAATGGCGGCCATTAGTGGCCCCAAGCGGCATCCATTGAGCAGTCAACACCATTTCTCCCATCCAACGTCCAACACCACCACCACCACCAACACCAACAGCAGCAGCAGCAGCACCACCACCACCATCACCAGCACCGCCACAACCACCAACAGCAGCAGCACCACTAACACCAACAGCAACAACGGCAAGCAACGGCTTTATAGCTATCAAACGCCAGCTAATCCCCAGCACACAGCACAAAGTTACTCCACCACCACCACCAACAACAACGTCGCCACTGCCGCCGCCACCACTAAGAAGAGCAACAGCAACAGCAGCAGCAACAGCATCAACAGCTGCCCAAATTCTTCAGCTGCTGCGCCGCGTAGCTCAATGAGCGTTTCGATGTCACTGGTACAGGGTGGTGCTGCCGGTGGTGCGCCACAGGGCGCCAGCGCAATATTAGCCGCAGCGGCTCCATATTATCAACCGCCAGCGGTGCCACAGGATGTCCAGCCGGATCGTCCAATTGGCTACGGTGCATTCGGAGTTGTCTGGTAAGTTGTCAAGCCACATAAAGATCTGTTTTGATATGAGATAATATGTGTATGATATATGCGTATGGAAGATTTTAGTTAATTGGTCCTGAATGATCATTATAATATCTATAAATATTATAAAATTACAGTCAAGAGTGAGGGAATTTTAAATATATCATTTTGAAAAGTTTCACTTGATTATATCATGAAGATATAAGATTATCTATATGGTTATGGAAGATTATAGGATATTCAGTCTAAGAGATTATTATATCTAGAAGAGATAGAGGAAATATATATTAAATATATCATACAATTATGATATTTTAAAGAGTTTCATTAGTTTTACTAGAATATATGTTGAAGGTTTGTACTGATATGAGATTATCATTAAGATATGCACCATGTGGAAGATTATAATATAGTATATATTGGTTCTAAGAAATCATCTATATATTATACAGTAACAACAGTCAAGATTCATATATTGAGGGAATAATATATTAATTAGGTATTTCAGAAAAATGAGTTTTAAGTTTTACTTGATTATCTGATGAGAATATAATATGACATAGGATTATATTAGATAATATGATAGATTGCATAAGATGATATCATATATTACAGTAAAATCATTATAATATTATTATATTATACAATAATATCTTAGAGTTATTTAAAGGGATAATATAAAGAAATAGCTTACAAAAATACCAAATTGTTTTCTCTCACATGAAGTTTCTCCCCAAGAATTGTTGCCGTAACTCTAAGGTTGCCCCCTATTCCCAACTTATACACATATATATCTTATATGATATATACCTAGACTTCTCCTATGCTCCTCTTAAAATCACATATCATATGTAAAGTCCAAGTTGCATTCACATTTAGTGTTAGCCCTTCATGCTAGCTAGACTTTAGTCCTGTCATGTAACTAGGGTTCAATGCCTCTTGCGCCTGGCGGCGACCTTTCCCTCTGTGCAGTCCTTTAGACATGGGCCTCTGTTTTGTTATTATTATACTCTTCCTCTGGCTACTCTTTACCCCCTTTCCATGTACATATATGTGTATATGTATACTCTTTTTGTATGCGGTCTGTCGTCGCAGCGTCAACATTAACATCAGGCGTCGTCCTTCGTCCTTTGTGCCTAGTCGGGGTGGTTTTTCTCTAAATATGCTCCGCTACCCACCCATTCTAAGCACGTTTGCCCCTTTCCCCCAGTTCGCCCTGCCGCTGTTGCTGTTGCTGTTTTCTGTTTCTTTTTGTTCTTTTCTGTTTTGGCTCGCGGCCGTTCGGCGGGCAAAAGTTTTTCCCAACCTTCTTTGATTTGCATTTTTACAATTTTTACATTAATTGTTGCTAAACGAGTTGTGCAACGCGTGTAACGGTTGATTCTTTGACTTGTTTTTGACAGCTGAACTGAAATTTGGCAACGCTGCGCATTACGTTTCAATTTTATACAAATTTCATTCACGTGTAAAACGGCATTTCCGGCTCTGCACGCCCAGCGGGACAGACAGAAAGAGAGAGAACAAGAGAGAGAGACGGTATTTTAGTGTTGGGTAAACACCAAAAGAAGCTAGCGAAAAAAAAACTGGCACACGCTAAGTGACGCCTAGTAGAAGGAGGAGAGGGAGAGCAGGAGATGGGGGGATTGGGAGAGGTTCGGGGTAGGCATAGAGTTGAAGTGCTTAAAAGTAGGCACAAGGAAGTTGTGCAGCGCATAAAGACGACAACGAAATGTGCCACAAGTGGAGGAGAGTAAGCAGAATCATCGTCCGTTCCGCGCTAACCCCCCCCCCCTTTCGTAACCCCAAGCCCTAGAAGAATGGGGCAAAACGTGAAAAGCTGTTTAAAAGGAGAAAGAAGCCGGCTTGGCTTAGGCCTTCTGGCTTAAAGCAGAAACCCGCAGAATAGAGTCGTTGACGTTGGATTGGCTTTTCAAAAGCAATCATCATGCTCTGGTCGGGTCTGGTGGGTCTGTCGGCCTGTCGGTCTGTTGGTCTGCCGGTCTCTTGGTCTCTGTGGCCTGGGTCGTCGCAGTCAGCTGCACTGGCTCAGAGAAAAACTATATTAATATATAGCCTGGGCCACTCGGCACTCCACGCTCCACACCGTAAATGCAATCAAGCGTTAAATTTAAGTGCCAAATGTCGAACTTGTTGTTAGATGCCCGTGTGGCCAGATGCCGAGGCTAGTTTTGTTTATGTGCCGTTGGTTAGCAGCAGGCATTCAGCAGCCAGCAGCCAGCAGCAGGTGAGAGAAGGTGTAGTCTATTACTTTGGCAGGAAGTCGAACAGCAATGCGAGCAAGTGTCATAGTTAATGAAGTTTGGCAACATCGGTCAAGTGCTTTAAATTGGAATTCGAATTGGAATTTCATTTGGAATTGCTAAAAACAATAGTTCTTGGCTATTAATGGACATGGATTTGTATTGCTGTTGATTTTATATGCATTTTGTAGAGTTTTCACTGAAATTGCGTAATCCATTGAAGTTTGTCAATAGCTTAAGCCAAACATTTCGATAATGTAACTTTTAATGGGCTTAAAACTCTTTGTTTAGGCATATGCAGATAGGCAGATTGCATATGTGAAGCTTGGCAACATTGTATGAAGCTTTTGATTTCATAACAATGTGGAATAAGTTGAAAAATATATTTATTTGATTACATAATATTGGTAAGCACTATAAGACTAAAATTTGGCAAAATATACGAAATATAATATTGAAATATAAAATTAGAATAATGTTATACTAATTATAATTCTTATATATAATTATTATAATTATATGAAGTTTGGCAACAATGTAATGCAAACATAGATGTTGATAGCGTTCAGTGAAGTTTGGCAACATGACTGATAGCTGATAATGAAATATGACAACAATGTATAAAAGGTGATATAGAAACCCTAAGATCTATTGAATTAATTATGCTCCAAGACACATTTATAGAGGTCTAATAGTAGTTTATATCAGTCAAATGAAATTTGGCAACAATGCAAATACCTTAACATCAGTTAATTGATCCATAAAAGTCTGACACGAACTCCTACACATATTGCGTGTTAATTATATCATAAACCAAATCACATTCGCCTCATAACATTCAACGTGGAAATGTAAATGCTTATCAATAAAAAAAATCACTAAAAAAGAATCGACTGAACGTCAGATTAATCAGTTTATAATTTATTTCGTGGAAATCGGAAACCATTTATGCACTTAAATACACAACAAGATTAACCAATTAATCCTAGGCAAAGTTCTACGAATTTTTCTCACTGCATTGTGGCCAAGACAAACATAAAAAGAAGAGAGCAGGAGAAGGTGCAGACGAAAGAGAGTGGGAGAGAGAGATCAGGAGGAGGAGGAGGAGGAGGGCCAAATGGGCAATGAAAAACGCTCGTTTCGGCCACAAAACAAAAATATTGGACACAGAGTTCGTAGAGTCCAGTCTTTTTGGCCTGTTGCACAGGCAGCAGCAGAGTCAGCAGAGGAAGATGTAGAAGAAGAGGAAGCAAGGCCCGCAAAAGATGAGCGAACCGAACAGTTCGGGCTTACTTTAAACTACCTGCAACTGGTTTTAGAGCAGCAGCAGCCGCAGCAGCAGCAGCAGCAGGCAGGCAGACGCAGACGACAAGTCCGAGAACGGACCAAATGGACAGTAGGACAAACGACCAGACAGGGACGGAAAGACAGACAGAGACAAAAGAGAGAGAGAGGGAGAGAGAGAGACTGCTGTGTGTAAACCTTTTGCCTGCATAAAAACTCGCTTCCTGCACGACTTGTGGCCTGCTCTGCTGGGCCTTAGCATTAGCCTTAGCCTAAGCCATACAGCCTCCGGCTCTGACTATGGCTCTGACTTTGACTCTGCTTCGCAAGGTGTCGTCGCTGTCGTCGTCGTTATCTGTTGCCCAGCTCGAGCTAGCCATGGCTATAGCCATAGCCTGGATTGGTTTGGCTTGGCTTGGCTTGAGTTCCTGTTATTTTCTATACCCTAGCAGATAGGGAGTAGAACACTGAGAGAGACTCATTTGATTGTTATTGTTATTGGAAGTTGGGATCGAGCTGCGACTATCAATTGATAGTTCAATGTAGGTTAATAGAGATTGCCAAATTAGCGTTTGTTTGGCTGTTACTAGATCTACTTATCAATCAAGAGCTTGGGACTTGAAATTGTAGGTAATATATATAAGTGAAGAGACAACTTTTTATAGTCATAGTTTCCTGACTATAGCTTAAGCAGATCTATCATTCCCGACTCTCATTGCCTGAAAAGAGTATAAAATCTTCGGCATTTCATTTAGAACATTTGTTTTTCTTTTTTTTTTCATTTTTACTTGTTTCTCTAGGCTTTCAGTCTTTTTGATCAGGCGCAAATCCTGCGCTAATCTCGAGTCCAATGGCCCTGCCCAGCTTCCAGCTTGCAGCGCTCAGGTCTCAGGTCTTAGGCCCGCATCGCTGACGCGCGATTCGTTGCGATTCGCTGGCATTAATCGTCGTGTCCCCGCTGTTGCCTGTTAAGTGATTCCTCACTGCCGCGCTACCTTCCTTCTACCTTCCCTGTCCCGCTCTTGCTCTGGCTCCGGCTCTTGCTGTCGCTCTTCCTCTTGGGTTGCACCACCGAAAAAGCAAACAAAACAAAACAAATGCAAAGGCAATGCATGCGGCGCATTGACTACATTGAAGAAGTACCGGGACACGTAGTTTTTATTTTTTCCTCCACT
Organism: Drosophila meridionalis; assembly: GCA_035045145.1. Lineage (NCBI taxonomy): Eukaryota > Metazoa > Arthropoda > Insecta > Diptera > Drosophilidae > Drosophila > Drosophila meridionalis. The sequence continues at coordinate 10,821,997 of JAWNPG010000040.1, read as the reverse complement.
ATTTTCATCTCTTTTATTATTTGGGTTTGTATACCCTGGGTTGACTGAAAATAGGTTATGGTGGATTTATGCCGGGCCTATGTGACAGGTAAGACAAGTTGAACGGACAAGTTTTGATATGGATTTTGAAGGGCATAAGACTTGGATTAGATGAAGCAGGCACAGATTTATCATAGACTAAAAAACCTCTGAAACTGATTAACCTTCATTTTTGTCTCTAGCGAGACTAAGATACACTCTATAAAATATTAAGAAACCGAATAGTAATCTGAGAATGTTAGACATGAAAACACAGAGCACAAAGTAAAGTATATTCCATTTCATATATAACTACAGAGTATCTTTTAGTCGCTCAGTCTCGCAGTTCTTACAGCATCCCGAACAGCTGCTCTGACCGTGGCTTTAGAGCTCAATGCTTGATGCTGGGCTCTGCTGTTGCTGCTGGTGGTTGGTTGAACAACCTTCGACAGTTTTTAGATATTTTGTCTGTCACACACACTCGCACACTCACACACACACACACACACACACACGCACACTGTGTGGATTGTGCAGACAGGCCCGCTTACAGGATATATGACTGAGCCAGGGTAGAGTCCCGCATATGTTTATCGTCTGCTACCACATTTTCAGCTCTCGTCTGCATCCTACATTTCGTCTCGTCTCATGGACAACGTATACGCTTCAATTGCCGTAGAAACTACCCCGTGTCCATCCCTTTGGGCTATAATTTTCAATGACAAAGTTTTTCCCTTCTAGATTTTCCCTGTTTGACTTTGAAAGTGTTTGAATAATTATCCTGTGTTTTTTTTTCCACTGAATTCATCTCGCTCTCTTCATTAGATTTTTGCACAGTTTCTCTCTGCCTCTCTTTCCCGCTGATTCCATTTCATGCTATTTCATTTTATTATCGGACATAAATTGGTTTTAGCCGTTTTTCATATTTTTCAATCGTTTTTTTTTTTTTAACTTTTCCCTGCGCCTCGAATAGGGTCGAGTGGTTGGTTCATAGTTTGGGTTTTTAGTTTAAAATCCCTGCATAAATTTCGAGAATGTGTTCAGCTTAGAGTTTACATTGAAGCTAGTTCGGCTGCATGGAAATTTTTGCAAGCTGAACTTTGGCAACAGCGCACGTTGAATTTTAGCTTTTACCACATATTTCCTAGTCAAATAGTTTTGTTAATTAACAACTTTTTCAATAACACGAACAATATTTCAATTAAAATTGCAACTTTATTATATCAAAAGTGAAATTTGGCAACGCCGCACTTAATTTTGTGCTGTGAATAAAATTGATTTTTCCCAGAAGAACTGCTTCCACTGCTGATCCTGCTCCACCTCCTTCGCCGCCTGATAATCCTGCTTATTGTCTGTGCAGCGCGGCAACGTCGCTCAGCACAATTTTTACTCGAAATAAAGGAACACAACACGACCCGGCTCTAGTGTAAATGCAATTTTAGCCATAAAAACAGCTCAAGTGCCAGGGCTTAGGTAGCAGCCAATGCTAGCCGAAATAACAACGTGCCATTTCCATCCATGCTCCTTAACCAGCTACTCGCATGTCGTCCTGGATAGCCTGGATATTGTGGCTCGGCCTGGGCCTGGGCTTGGGTCTGTGCCTTGGCTTGTCCTTTTACTGTTGTTGTGCCAAAACTATTTCTGCCTCGATTCTCTTTGTATTTTCTTTTTCCATTTTTGCCAAACGTTTGCCAAAGAATTACGCACGCAATTTTGTCTACAGCTTCATTGCGCCCACACACACACACACACACACTCACACTCTCATACTCGCACACTCACACGCACACACTTATACACGCACATGTGAGTCACTTGCTCCGGCCAGCTTAGTTCACTTGAATTACGTTCTACGGTTCAAGTGAAGCGCAAATGTATCTTTGAGGTTTATATTTTCTATCTTTCCCTTTCTTGCCAGCACTATCTCTCTTTGTGTGTCTCTATCTCTATCTCTCGCCTGCAGCTGCGGCTTTAGGTATCATGTAACAGTCACTGCAAACATTCTGTAACTAGGCGTCTATGTATGCAAGTGTTCACGAGTGTGTGTGTGTGTGTGCGTATGTATCATGAAATAATTATACCCTGTACACAAATTGAAAAAGAATATTTTGGATTTTAAATTCGTTATGCGTAGTAGTTTAAATAGTGCCAGAGTGGCGTATGTTGGAAAGTTTTGTACAGTCATTCAAGTTAAGTTCGAGTTATTTTAGAGTTACCTGGTATTATTAGGTTAAGCCCATTTTAATGATGTTTTTATTCTGAATAACAGAATGATCTCGATTAGTTTCCGTTTGAGAGTTAAAAGTCTAGCATATAGTCTTATAGTTCGTGGGACACAGAAGTTAAATTAAGAACTTGGTTTTATCTGTTACAAATACTCTTGCTCTCGACTTACATATACTGAATTTCATTTCTTGAGATAGAAGTAGAGATCTAGAAATGCTAAGTTGAGAATCGCAGAGAAGAGTCACAGTTTCCCAAAAAAGTTAGTTTACCCAAACAAATGACAAATACTCTTGCTCTCGGTATACATTTACTGAATTGATATTTAAAATGCATATTCTAGATGTTCATCAATTATAGCTCCATAGTCATAGATTCACAATTCCATATATGGATATAGCGCCGTTCACAGTGCATTCTGTCAGTCAGTCAACTCGTTTTGCTTTGTTTCGACTCCCAAGTTGCTTGCTCTCTGGCGCTGCGTGTGCTCAAAATGAAAAATAATAGTCAACAAAGTGGCACCAACGAAAAAGCTTTAGCCCAGCGAGACCTCAGCTGCCCCATGCCACAAACCACGCCCCTGCCCCTGCCTCTGCTCGCCCACAACTTTGCCCCGCTTCGTCGCGCTTTGCCCTTAGTTTGCTCTGTGCAGCAGCAAACTAAATTCACCTACAGCAAAATGCATTTACACGCGCAGGTAGCTATCTAGGTGTGTGCCTCTGCGTGCGTGTATGCGTGTGTGTGTGCGTGTATGCGTGTGTATGTGTGTGTGTGTGCCAAATAAATCATCGTGTGTGTCGGACAACAGAACGAAACGACGAGCGATGAACCAAACTCCTCTTTGCCACAGAACGGATCGTAAAGTACATTGGAAAACTGAAATAGACAATTCGTAGAGTTGCACTGCACGACAGAAGAGGCGGGGCGGAGTGCAGAGGGGGGGGCGTGGCAAGCTGCAGTTAGACAGCTGGACAGTTTGAACTGGCAGCCGGCGGGCAACTGCTTGAACCCAAACTTAATGAAGCCACTCGACGTACTACCAAGCTGGCCGGCTGGTAACAAGAAAACGAGAGGGGGTAGCAGCCCAGGGGGGGGAGGGGAGAGGGAAGACGACGAACTAGGGGTACCAGGCAAGCGTTAAGCTGCCTTCAGGGTGTGTACGCGTCCCGCTAGCCTCGGGCCAAGCGAGAAACTAATTAAGTTTTGCGTCAAACTATTTTCTCGACACCAAATAACTGGAAAAATGTTTGTGAAAATTTATGCACATAGTATATGTGAGTGTATGGGTGTGTGAATGAGTGTGTGTATGTGTGTGTGTGTGTACGGAAATACATTTCTCTTAAGTCATAAGCTTATAATTCGCTTGTCGCGCGGCTTGAAGAGTATTTGATGCCACTGTTAAGCGGTTGTAACATATTTTTATGAGGCACTGTGAAAGAGAATGATAAACGTTGTGAAAGGTGATAAAATGGGGAGAGAGGGAACGAAAGAGGGAGAAAGTTACGGAAAGATTGAGAGAAATAGAGACAAAGAGAGAAAGAAAGAGAAGAAAGCAAAGAGAGGGAGAGAAAGGAAATCCATGAGAGTATGAGAGAGAGAGAGAGAGAAAGAAATAAAGTAAAAAAAAGTAAGAGAAACAGAGAGAGAGAGAGAGAGGGAAAGAGAGAGAGAGAGAGAGAGAAGGAGAGCGAGAGAGAGAGAGAGAGAGAGAGAGAGAGAGCAAAATTGAGACAGTCAAAATTACATAGAGCACAAACATATAAGAGAGAGAGGTATAGATTGGATACGAGAGTAGGGAGAGAGAGAAACTAAAGTGAATATATGAATATAATATATAAATATGGAGGAAAAGAATGTAATTCAACAGAGGAGTAGATATAGATCCACGTTTATGTAGAAGTAGAAAGAGAAATGAGTAAAGACGAGTAAAAGTGAGAAATAGAGACTGATAGGTATAAAGAAAAGGCAGAGATAGGAAGAGAGAGAGAGATACACAGATGAGTAGAGATATAAGTAAAAATATTGCAGATCCAGCCTACAAGCTGTCGCGGAAAATGCATATCTACCATATATACCCCTATATAAAGAAACGATAATTATATTTTACAAATAACAATACGAAATATCAAAAATTTCATACCGTGATATCTGACTATAACGCTTGATTATGAGCATGCATAATATATGTTTTTATAACTGCCTATTATACCCATTTGCCATGAATACTGGGTATTATCGAGCTATCTTGTTTAGATTATAGTGATTAGGCATAAGCCACAAGCAACATTGCTATTTGCTTATAAATCATACACACATACACATTGACACACACACACACATAGAGCTGGAAGGAAACTTGACTTTGCCGCAAAATTGTGGCAAGTTTAGCCAAGTGGCACATGAAACGTCTGTCAATCGAAATCGATTAACGGAGGCAGCAGACAATTGTTAATTAACACTGCCGCAGGCAACAAAATCTGCACAAATTGTGGTTACAAATTGAGCTTACTGCCGGGGCAGCTGCCTCGCCTCCCGCCCCTCGATGTACGTTGCAAGCGGCAGCCAAATCAAAGCCCTCTCACCGCATTCAAATACGAGCGACGAAGAGGGTGGCAAATGTTGTCAAAACTAGGCACAACAAGCGATTGCAGATAGGGCATTAGGGTATCTCCATGCAACACGGGCCAGACCGAGTCGGGTCGGGCATATGCAGCAAACCAACACCGCTGTCACTTCATAGGGGGCAGACAGACAGACAAGAAGCAGCAGCCCGCAGACATTTACAGCTGCAGCTACAGATGAGGCAGAAGCTCGGCTCATTGCCGTTCATTTTTTGTTAACCCTCATTTAGCATAAACAGCAAGCAGAAGAGCTCAGCCAGACAATGGCAGCAGCTGCTGCTGCAGCAGCCACAACTTCAACTTCAACTCGAACTCCAACTCCAACTCCAACTCCGACTCCGACTCCGACTGGAGACACAACTCGTGGAGAGTAGCCAGTATTAAACGCTCGCACGATTTTCTCGTTGCGGCTGACTGACTTGTGCCGTCGTGCCAGCGGCTCTTTTTTAAAAAAAAAAAAGACGCCACAAAAATAAAATAAAAACCGAAAACAAAAAAAAAATTGATGCATTGTGCTAAATATAAGAGAGGCTGAATGGAGCCACCGTGCAGCTGTTGAAAGCCTTGGCGAATCCTGTCCCCACGAGTGGCAAATGTTGAAGCTGCGGCGCTTAATTAGCACGTCTCCAGCTCCAACTCCGACATTATTTTTGGGTTAAAAATAGCTGTCTATGAATAACTTTTGGGGAAAAACTTGAGGAAAAGGTGTGCAGCAAGTGCAAAAAGTATTACATGTGGGCAAATAATTGATATCGATAAGTTGCATGAAAACTGCGATAGTAAAAATTAAAGAAAAAAAAAAAAAAAAAAATGTATTCAAATAATAAATTATATAATGAAAGTTAAGTTTTGCTTTCTATTTTGGCATGAAAAGTATTGATAACTCTTAGTTAACTATCGATTACAGTGACTTTATCGTTTTAAGATCGCTAAGAGTTAGAGTAAATCCCTATAAACTGCAAAAAACTGGAGATCTTCAAAAAAAGTTAGTCAAAATTCTTTAAAATTTAACATTAACAGCGAACTTTGACCTAATTTTATGAAGCTTTGAAAAGACATATCTTAAAAGTTAACCAAGAGTTTCATCATTTTTAATGCAATTAATCACACAATTTAATATAAACTAGATTTTGAAATTTGGCAACATTGTATGTGTCATCCTTTAAATTTCTTATGAAAATTGGCAACAGCTTATATTATAACGAAATACGACATCTCTATAATTATTTAGTTTGACAACACTTCAATCATTTCAATCCAATATAATTATGAAACTTGGCAACGCTGCTTGCCACACTTGAAAGTCTGGCAACACTGTTTTATCCAATTTGGCAACAGCTCATGTATCTCAATTGAAGCTCTTGTTATAACATAAATAATAGTGAAGTGCGGCAACACTGCTTGCCACACTTTGAAGTTTGGCAACAGTGAGTGCAGCGGCTTGCAACAGAGACCCCAGAAACCTTTTGTAATGCTTTATAGACTTAACCAATGCCCGCATCCGTGTGGAGCGAGCGCGCTCTCTCAACTACTGCTGATGCTCTTAACATATTTTCTTAACCTCAATAATGCCACAATCAAATTCTGCCGCATTGCCGATTAAAATTCCAATACCTGGCCGCTCGCCAGTTGCGTTTTGTCTGTTGCTGCAGCTCCCTGGCTGCCACCCTGCCTGCCAGGCTGCTGCATCATTGCGCTTGCCGCACTAAACGCTTTTGACATTTCAATTAAAATTCTACAAAGTCTCGTCTATTGCGATGCGGTAATTGCAGTTGCGACTCCATGGCAACGTCATTGTTATACCCTGTAGAGGAGAGGACATGAAGAAAGGTGTTAAGATGAAATAAATCTAGATTGGGAAGGAAGATAGAGCAGCAAGTACTTTAGAATATATATATATATATAATGTATACCTTATTTTGAAGTATAATATAGAGCATTAAGCTACTCAGATTAGATGCAAAACTTATAATCATTAGAGTCTTAAGAAAATTTGTTATAGCTAATGTGTCTTATATCTTCTTCTATCTTTCTTTATTTCATTCTTAAACATATATTATTTTATGTATATGTTCTTTTGAATAATTGTTCTATATTTACATATATTATTCTTTCATTCAATTTCAAATTTTCTACAAGCAAATGCCTAAATATCAGCTATATCGACTAAAAATTGTATTTAAATCGCATAATATCTAAGAAGTTATTATGAATTTTCTCAAATTATAAACAAATTTGTAAGGAAATTCCACCTTTTTGTTAGAGGGCTAAGATTTGTTGTTTAAAAAAAATTCTATAAAATAAATGGTATGCTTTTATTGCTTGTGATATACTAAATCTTGAGCTCATACAATATTATATATATATATATTTATATTTGATGGTACTAAAGTGGCCTGATTAATAATCAATCAATCAGCAATTTAAATATATTTAAACAAAATATTTTTATATATTTCTATTCTCATTCATTTTCAAATCATTACTTTTTATGACAACTCACACACTTCAACTGTTTATATCCGCTTGCAGGGTATTTACTAGTCTGTCATATACCAGCTGGCGCTAAATATTGTTGAAATGTGTTTTAAAATGGTTGAGCTGGCGCCACTTTCTGTCCATTTGCTAGGCCCATTTAAAGCGAGTTCTGCTGCTTACATTTTTCGCACTTGTCAACGAGCGAGACGGTGAGAGAAAGAGAGAGAGAGAGAGAGAGAGAGAGAGAGTGAGGTCGTAGACTAGCAGAAAGACAGGAGAGATGGTAGGAGAGGAGAGTGAGCTAGATAATTAGACAGACGCGTTAATTGTGGCACTTTTAAATGCTACACAGAGCTGGCTGTAGCTTTTTTGAGTCATCAAGCAGCTGCCACGCCTCAAATGTGACACATAAAGATGCCAGCATGATATGCGCATATGCAAATATACAAATATATATATATGATTTCTGTTTATCTATGTTTGCCTCCGCTGCTGCTGCTTTGCTAATGTCTTTTGACAAATGAGCAGCCGCAGCGACTGCAACAGCTACAACTGCCACAGCGCCTAGATATGCACTGCTCCTGCCCTGCCCCCCAGTTGCTGCTCTCTAGCTGTTGCCATCTGCTTTGTCAGTTTTACTTATTTTGGTGTCGTTGCTCGTTGGTGTTGTTGTTGGTGTTGTTGTTGGTGTTGTTGTTGTTGTTGTTGTCGTTGTCAGGCTGCTGTTGCATTTTAAGCCGCTGACATTTGTCTAGCCTACAGCTATGGCTAAAGCTTTTGGCTTTGGCTCTGATCTGGATTGGGCCACACCCAGCCAGGCAACAGTGGAGTGCTCTGTGTGGCACCTGCAACATGCCTCGCTGCTGCCTCTGTTTGGCTGACATGTTTGCATTCTTATTACATTTAAAAATAATTTCCATTTCCATCATTTTTTTATTTTATTTTTTATTATTTATTTTCGCTTCCTTTTTTGCATTTTGAGTCAGCTTCTCATTGTCAGGTCTGGTCGTTATTGATGTATGATCTTGATTTCCGCACAAAGTGTACAACGCATGTTTCATGACAAAAGATTCCAGCCACGCCCCTGCCCTGACGCCCCCGGTTGCCCCTGGAACTCCTACTACGTTAATGCTTGTTGCTTTCTGTTGTTATTGCTGCTGGCATTGGCGCCTCCATCAACTGCGTCAGTTGGAGATTTGCAATGTGAATGCGCCGATTGTTGTTGGATGTGTGCGATGTGTGTGGGATGTGGGGGCGGTTGCAGCAGCAGCAGCAGCAGCAGCTGCTGACTGTCGCTTTGTTGCCAATTTTCAATAAGCTTCAGCTGCTGCGCATTGTTGACAACAATTATTGTTGCCAAGAATTACTTGCAGCAGCAGAGGTTTTTTTTCCTTTTTTTTGCAGCTTATTGTTACGAAAAGTTTACATGAAATGTCACAAACACACACACGCACACACGTGATGCCAAATGCCATGGAAAATGTCGTTGCGTATTGAAATGTGGGAGGGGGCGCAGTGGGAAGTGAAAAGTTGTAAAAGTTTGAGAATTTTACGGGGCTTTTTAATGTGGATTTGTTATTGAAGGCCGAAAGAGAACTAACAGTAGAAATATATATGATTATATTTTATTTATTCTCTTTTCCAATATAGGAAAATCTTTCATTAGATTTTATAAACAATATTTGTTTGAAGATTATAAAGATGTATAGAGGCTTTTATCTTCTTTTTATTAAGAACTGTTTATGAAGTATCTGTAATTCTCTTCATGGAAGTGTAATAGAAGAATCGTATGTCTATAGAGCATATAGCGCTCTTAGAGAGAGAGCTGATATTATATGCTGTTTATTATTTATTATTTATTTGTAGTACTGCAGTACCTAGCACTGGGGTCTTTGGCTTGATGCTGTTTATATTGTATATTGTACGAGTTTTTTAATACAATTAGGCACATATAAATTTTAGCTCTTTAAAGCTAAATTATCTATAGATATTCGATTTTATTATTACGATTCTCTTATCACTTCATTATGGGAATTTATGAATTGTTTAAAAACAATCCATCAAATCAATTTTCTTAATAAAGCTAATCCCATTGTAATTCACTTTGTCAGCTCAAGTCATAAAAAGCTAATCTCTCATATCAACTACCCTTGAAATATCAGCTCCCTAAATCATCAGCCCAATCAATTACGTTTTATACTTCTTTCTCTTCTTCTGTTACACTCCAATTAGCTCTGGGTTGTTTAACATTCTACTTGAACGATAAGAACTCAATACAGAGTTTAGCAAGCAGGTGCAAAAAACTATTTGGCGCACAGGTAACAGATCCTGCCAGAGAAACCCTAAGATTTTGCAGAATCGAGTGTAGTACAAGGGAGTCTGCTGCTCAAATTACCGACAAGAGCAGCATAGGGGTTGCTTAACGATCCTGAACAGGATATGGGCACAGCTCAAGTACCTGTGTCCTTCTGCGACAGGACACTTGAGAGCAGCTTCAGGCAGCTGCACTGTAGAACGGTTTCGCTCTTTGTGCTGCTTATTGATTTTTCTCACATGTCACAAATCGATTAGGGTCTGTCTGCCTCTCTCTCTCTCTGTCTCTCTCTATTGCATTTGTTCTCTTGTTCTTGCTCTTTTGGGAGCACTGGAGTTATGCCTGTCTGAAGATCTGGGATCTGGCAACGGCAGATGGTCTCAGATAATAGCGACTACGACACAAGTGGGCCGTTGACCCTGAGGGGTAGCAGTCGCCGCAACAACAACAACAACAGCAACAACAACAAAAGCGAAAAAGGATGAGCATGCATGTTAATATTGACGCAAGGTGGAGCTTGGAGCTTGGAGCTGAGACCTGAGTGCTGTGGAAGCTTCGTCTGCTGCCTCAGCTGCCTTTGCAGTTCGGGTAGCCAATTTATTAACGAATTTTTCAACGAACCGGGCAGACGACCGAGCAACAATGTTGTTGTTGTTGTTGTTGTTGTCGCTGCTGTTGCTGGCACGCATGCGCAGCAACGACGCAACGTTCATTGCACCCAAAACAAAAAAAAAAAAAACAAACCAAAAAAAAAATACAACAAAAATATATAAAAAAGAACAAAAAGAAGAATGAAATTTTTCGTTGGGGTTTTATTGTTGTTGTTGTTGTTGTTGTGTTTTTACGACAACGACTGAGAACCGGATGGTCTGGCAGTGCGCATTGCTTGTGGAGGAGAATGCGAGAAGTGAAGGCAACTGAAGTGGTATGGAGTTTGGGGCAGCTGGCGGGCGCTCAGTGGGGCGGAGAGGAGGTCAGGTACGGGCGCAGCTATGGCCAGGGGGGTCGTCAAACGCTGACCGTTGCGGCTTATGGCCATTGCGAGGCGTTCGTTGTGCACTTTTTGTTGCCTGTTGTTGCAAGTTGTTGTTGTTGTTGCTGTTGTTGTTGTTGCCTTGCGGGAGCTCTCCAACCTATCCCAAGTTGAGTTTTGACACGCATCAGCCCAGGCATTGGCTCGCACTGGAGTGCGGCAAGCGCAGTTTAAATATTTTTAATTGAACTTTTGCCTCCAGACATGCACAAAGAGACAAAGAACAGCAACAAGAACAACAACTGCAACAACAACAACAACAACAACTATGCGCCTTAACTCTGTTTCCACATTGTCGAAAACCGCAAAGGGAGCAAAGGGTGCTGGAAGTGGCTGTGGCTTGGTTCTTGTGGTTATTGATTAGATATTTATCACAGAGGAAAAAACCACGCCAGATGCCCAAAAAAAACCCCTATATATATCAGAAACCCGCCTCTTAATGATATATACATCAAACTTGGGCTTATGATTTGCTTGTTAGATGATTCACAGTTGCGCTGAGCTGAGCTAATTACGGTTATAAAATGAGGGGGAACGGCTATGCTGGTATTTAGGTGTCTTCATGAGGTGTTCAATGAGCCAATGTCTAATTATAGCCGCTGAATAATGCAATGGAATCAATTGTGAAAGAGTAATTTGATATGATATAAAGTTCAAATATTATTAGAAATTGTAGTAGAAATAAGAAAATGTAGCTGGAAATGAATTTATAGAAGACGTTGGAGTAAACTCAATGTAGAATCAAACTATTGGGCATAAATATGTGTAGAGAGGAAAAACGCATATTTTAGTGCACATTTTATGCTGTTTAATTATGTAAGCATTCAGCTGTGGCGATAGATTCAATTAACATAACATTCTGATGAAAATGTAATTTAATTATTAAATTTATATGCATTTTTAATAAATCAAAAATTTTAAGCATTCACAAACAGAAAACAAAATTTTAAATATTCACACTTTCAATTTACTGAAATGTTATATTTCATAAAAATAATTTGTGCATTTTAAATAATAGAAAATTCTAATATTAATAATTTGAAATGTTTTAATATAAACTAGAATTTTCATTTTATACAGAAATCTATTTACAGAAAATAAAATCTTTATCTTAAATTAAATATATAATAATAAATGAATTAAAAATAAACTATATTTGCCGAAAAAAAGTTAACAAAACTTTCAAAAATTGTTTTTGTAAAATATAATTCCAATTTTAATCAATAAAAAAATTGAAAAAAAAAAACAAAAATTTTATTTATTTATTATTTCAATAAAAAATTAAATAAAAAAAAATATAATATAATTTTTAATAAGTAAAAATTTATATAAATAAATAAGTTAAAACTTAAATTTCAATTTACGAATATCTAAGCAATTTTTTTTTTTTAATAAATAGTCGACTTTTTAATATGCATAAATAAGCGTTTTAATTTCAGTTATACAAGAATTTTTGGAAATTTATATATAAATAAACAAAAATTAATGTTTATAATATATTATTATATACATAAATATATATTATATATATGATATATATTCAAGCGAAAAACATTAAGTTAATCGAAAGTTTAATGAAGCACAAAAATAGTAGAATATAATGAAACCCATTAAAGTTATAAAAGCTTCTCATAATTAAAATTAAGTTTTTTGCTTGAATACGCTTTAGTTAGTATTTAACTTTATACCTTCAAAATTGCCGCCTCGCTCCTTTTTATACCCTGAGCCCATTGAAAATGGGAAATCAGGGTATAATGGTTTTGTGAAAATGTATGTAACAGGCAGAAGGAGGCGTGCCACACCCCATAAAGTATATATATTCTTGATCAGCGCGACAAGACGAGTCGATATAGCCATGTCCGTCTGTCCGTCTGTCCGTCTGTCCGTCTGTCCGTCTGTCCGTCCGTCCGTCCGTCCGTCCGTGTGAACGCTGAGATATTTGTAAGTACGCAACGTAGAGACTTGAAATTTTACATGAATACTCGATAATACCATACGCTGCACAAGTTTATAAAATTTTTCCGATAACTCATTCCATTTCGATTTTATGAGCATTTATCGATAATTTTAATGTGTTTTTAAGGCGTGGTTTGTACATCTTTTGAGCTAAAGACTTCAAATTTGCTGTGTAGTTGCGTGTAATGAATACGGAGATAACGTTATCTTTAGATTTTGGATGCCACGCCCCATTCGCCCCCAATAGCCCCCTATTTGTAAAAAGCGCAAATCAAATACTAGAGACTTGTGCTTTGGCACATACACACGTATGAATGCCATTAATAAGTTGTGAAAGTTTTATGCACTTAGTCCATCGCTAAGAAAAGTTATTAAACAATTAAATTCCCATAGTAATGCCCACATTGCAGCCCAAGCGCTGCAGCCCAGTCGCTGCGTCAACTGCGCAGTTGGCAGAGCTCGCGCTTATGCGTGCGTGCATATGTATGTGTGTAAGTGTTGTTTGTATGTATGCATACAAAATCGAAGAATGATTTGATATTTGGCTCCTCACAGGGCTCAGGGTATCCCCTAGTCGAGCAGTCTCGACTAGAGCACTCTTACTTGTTATACCCTGAGCCCATTGAAAATGGGAAATCAGGGTATAATGGTTTTGTGAAAATGTATGTAACAGGCAGAAGGAGGCGTGCCACACCCCATAAAGTATATATATTCTTGATCAGCGCGACAAGACGAGTCGATATAGCCCTGTCCGTCTGTCCGTCCGTCCGTCCGTCCGTCCGTCTGTCCGTCCGTCCGTCCGTGTGAACGCCGAGATATTTTTAAGTACGCAACGTAGAGACTTGAAATTTTACATGAATACTCGATAATACCATACGCTGCACAAGTTTATAAAATTTTTCCGATAACTCATTCCATTTCGATTTTATGAGCATTTATCGATAATTTTAATGTGTTTTTAAGGCGTGGTTGGTACATCGTTTGAGCTAGAGATTTCAAATTTGCTGTGTAGTTGCGTGCAATGAATACAGAGATTACGTAGTCTTTAGATTTTGGATGCCACGCCCCATTCGCCCCCAATAGCCCCCTATTTGTAAATAGCGCAAATCAAATACTAGAGACTTGTACTTTGGCAAATACAAACATATGAATGCCATTAATAAGTTGTGAAAGTTTGATGCACTTAGTCCATCGCTAAGAAAAGTTATTAAACAATTAAGTTCCCATAGTAATGCCCACATTGCAGCCCAAGCGCAGTCGCTGCGTCAACTGCGCAGTTGACAAAGCGCGCGTTTATGCTTGCGTGCATATGTGTGTGTGTGTATGTGTTGTTTATATGCATGCATAAATGATGCGTAAAATGATTTGATATTTGGCTCTTCACAGGGCTCAGGGTATCCCCTAGTCGAGCAGTCTCGACTAGAGCACTCTTACTTGTTCTTTATTAATAATTTTCTTTTTCTTTCTCTTGCAGGTAAGTTGATTGATGCCTTGTTTCCTTTGACTGTGACGTAAGTATACCGAAGAACACCCACAAAAGAAACGCAAATGGGTAATTTAGAGGATGTCGACAACGACTTATATATTTCTGATTAATAGTTGCGTTTAGTGAAGGGTTTTTTGAACCAGGTGAGGCAAGGCAAGTCAAAGTGGGGGTTTAATTAAGCGACGGCTCAAACCCGCATGAGACAAGTCCAAGTTTCTAAAATGAGTAATAACAGTTTGTTGAGGGGGCAGGGCAGGGCGCAGCATCCTAATCAATGGCTGTGACACAGCTTGCAACATAAAATGCAGTCGAAAAAACATCAACAACAAGAAAATGCATTAAATTTTCAATAAAAATGCGTCATAAAATAAATGTAGAAAATACAAAACACAAAAAAATGCACAGAAAAACAAATGAAAAGAGACTGAGAGAGGAGGATAGAGAGAGAGAGAGAGAGACAGACCGTTGATAAGAGTGGAACGTGTGGATAGTTGGAACATCTTTTTATGATGGCAGAGCAAAGTGTCGACAAAGTGCTTTGGCTCTTGGCTATTCAAGAAACGCGGGGCACGAAAAGTTCCTAGGGTCAAAAATGCAGCAGCAGCCGCAGCCGCAGCCACACGCATCAAATTGACACGCACATGTGAAATGTGAGAGTGTGCGTGTGTGTATGTGTGTGGGCAAAGGGCATGGGGTTAGGGGTTGGCAAAGTGAATGCCAACATATGTACACACACCCATATACACACACCCATACACACACACACACACACAGAGATAGAGAGACGACTAATAATGCCATGGAGTAGTTGGTCGCTGGAATGCATGTAGAAGTGCAGTAAAAATAGCAAACAATGCGAGTCATCGGGAAATCAATAAAGAAAGTAATTTGAAACGTGGCAAGCAACGCGATGCGATGCGACGCGACGCGACGTGGCAAGTAGAAGAAGAAGCAGCAGCAGCACCAGCAACTCATAGAAACGAGCTCCATTGGGTAACGCTCTCAGCGTTTGTCCAGTTCATGTCCAGGCCAAAAGGCAATTCATCTAATGGTAATATTGTATGGGCCATAAAACAATATTGGCCAAAGGCGAGGCAAATCCATGAGCGAGAGACACAGGGAGAGCGCGCGTTAGAGGCGTGGCAAGGGCAACTATTATTAGGCGAGGCAGCAGGCTTATGGCTCCGTCTGAGCGCCTGTTGGCGCGACCATTATGTAGGCTTCAGAAGTTCTGGACTTAGCCGTTGCCCACATGTTTGGCCTTAATTAATGTGCATAAAATGTTACAATAAAAATTACCAAGACACATGGAAAGAGGCTCACAAACACACACATTTAAAAGATATAAAAGTGTTAATATGTTGAACGCCTGATATAGAGAAAAAGATATAGATAGATCTATAGATAAGGTCGATATATAAAGATGGAAAAATAGTTAGATATATAGATAATATCGATTTATAGATATGGATAGATCTATTTCGAGATATATCGTATATTGATAGATTTGTACGTTGATAGATCTGTATATTGATAGATCTAGGCATAAATAGATCTGTATATTGATAGATCTAGGCATAAATAGATCTGTATATTGATAGATCTATAGATATATATAGATCTCTCGAGATATAGATGTATATATGTATAAATAGAGAGTTGTTAGATAAATTGAGCAAAAAACAGGGGGAACCATCATAGAAGAGACGAATATGGATTATATCTCTAGATCTATAGATGTATAGATGTATGTAAAGAGCAGATGGATCCATCATAGAAGAGAGGATTATAGAGTAGACGAATGATGGATCTATAGATTGAAATAATTGTAGATATTGATACACATATTAATAGAAAAACAGATAAACAGATTGACACAACACAAATCTATAAAAAACAGACAAATATATTTATATATATATGTATAGACCTAAATACCAATCTCTTTTGATATTCCCTTTAAATTTACTTCAACATCTTCACAAGTTGCTCAATCTCATCATTGACTTTGTTTTCCGTGCGACAACATTTTCGAATCTGATGAAAACTATTTGTTTTTCCTCGATTTTCACATACAAACATACACAGCCATAGCTTACCATTTGATTATCGGATTAACATTAATTCGCTTTCAGCTTCACTGACAGCGTTGACAGTCATGTGTGAAAGGGGCGGCAAGTTTTCCACGCTGCTAAAGATTTTCTCGATATTTTCTTTTGCTGTGCTCCATTGCTGCACATGCTGTTCGTGTCTTTGTCATAGTTTTTCCAGTTTCTTTGGCTATTTGCTAAATTTAAATGGATCTGCCCTCTGCTATGAATCCCCTCTCTCGGCATTGATTTGTCAGCACCTTAAGAAGGCACGCACGGCCAATAGCTGCAGCAATTGCCTGGGATTTTTCTCTGAAAACGTGATTATCTTCATGGCAGATCATTATGATCTACGTTGTCGCCGACTCTGCTGACTTTTCTCAGCTGCTGGCAGGCACTTTGCTTGCCGTATTTATCCAGCTGTTAATCGTTTTCAGTTTTCAAATCAAATTTTAACTATTTCTATAGATATATAAATATATATATATATGCTGCCATATGTGCTTAGTACTTGGATCTGCCTGCTCTTAGTTTATTGACCTTCACGATGAAAACTGTTTGGAATAGGGGTACACGATAAACTCTCCCTCTTTCACTTGCTCTCTACTTTCTCTCCCTCTCTCTCTCTCTCTCTCTCTCTCTCTCTCTCTCTCTGTCTGTCTCGCTTGTTGTGTAAACAAAAGATTTTGTCTCGCTTTGGCTTAATGAAATTTGTTTTTGGCTGCCGTTCGTTTCCTTTCCGATAAACATCTAGGGAAAATTCTGTGTAAAATTGATCAATTGATTTTGTTGTTCAACATTTTTGTCATTATCCCTGGAAAGGGCAACGGCACAAAGGCAACAGCAAAAGCAAAAGCAAACTCCAACATAATCTGTGTTTTCTTTCCTTCCTGCTGTGTTTTACCTGCCGTGCGCTAAATTTGTAGCATTCTCTCTGGCCTCCTTTATACCTATATAAATTTTAACTTCGTTGTGGCTGCAGCGGTAGAATTCTTTAAAATTGTTGTGGGCGGGCTGGGGGGTGTGGCAGCAAGGCATGCCGGGCATGTCGTCCCACAGCGCTCCTGAGCTGTTTTTTTTTCCACCCAATTTACGGAGCGCTCTCATTGGGAGTTAACTTTTGTTTGATATACCCATGGAAAATGGGAATGCAGGGTATAATGTTGTTGAAAATGCATGTAATAGGCTGTTGAAGGCGTGGCATTGCACATTAGGTATATGTAATTTTGATAAAAATCAAAGATAGAGGTGATTTAGTCATATCAGTCTATATGAATCCAACTATATCTTATTCCATTTGCTTAGTATGAGTAAATATTCATATTTTTGGTGGGTTTTCAAAGCATAACTCGAAGACTATAGCAGATAAAGTTACTAAATTTGGTATGTTGATTCTTTGTATAAATATATGAACTAGGAATATATTGATTATTAGATACCCACTCATTTTTCCCCAATTTTACCCACTGAAATTTATCTTGAACCGATCTGACTAATAAAGTTTATATTATGCATGTAGTATTCAAATATATACTAGAATAATACCAACACGAACTCTAGGATATCTTCTAGTCGCTCACTTCTTTCCCTAGCGCGCTCTAGAGTTGTTTTTATTGTTTTTGTGTATTTCAATTCTGCGCTTTTTCTCACTTCAGCTTGCATTTTGTTTTCCGTTCATTCTCTGGAGAACTTTTCGGCAACTTTTTTGGCCTGCCTGCGCGCATTTCAATCAAAAATGTATATAGTATTTACTATATATATATATATATATATATATATATATATATATATATATATATATATATATATGTATCTGACCTGGCCTCGTTACTCACACACAGGCGCAGATAACTTTTAGGCGTATAGGCGTGGCAGTTGCGGCTATTGTTTTGCAGCTGCCTTTTGCGACTGGGCAACAAAAACTCATCTTGAAAACTCATTAAACAAAGTACACACTTCAACGCCAAACGCCAAAGTCACTGATGATGGCCTTCTCTCTCTCTCTCTCTCTCTCTCTCTCACACACACACACACTCCCCCTCGCTTACTTGACGCACCTGTCTCACTCACACACTCTATACTTATTACTGTTATAATGCCAGAAAGTTTGAGCTCTCGACTTGGCTTTGTTTTGTTTTCACACCAGTTTCTTTTTTTCTGCTTCTTCCTGCTGCTGCTGCTTGTTTTGTTTATGCTCTAGCAAATATGTTTGAAATGAAATTTGCATAACTAAAAGTGCTTAACAAAGCACACAACCACACACACATACACACACACATACACATATGCATACGTGCACTCTAAGCTGCACTTGCGCGGCTTTAATTGTGTTTCAAAAAAAGTGTAGCATGCTTTTTAGCGCCATCGGGGGCGAACGAGCGAGCAGCTGCAGCTTCTTTGTTGCATGTGTGCTTTTTTCTATAGTTGGTTGTTTGTGCTTGTTCACTTAAAGTGATACCTTGTAGGTGCTTGCATACACAAAACTTTTCCACATAACTCACACATGCTGTAGCTGTTCTTCGTTCTGCCTCTGCTCAATTACCTTTTGGCGAACTCCTAGCAATGCTTCTAGCATTAAAGCAAATCGAAAAACTTTTGCCTCGCATTGTTGGCCACTCTGACGCCCTCTTCCTGTGTAATTGCCACGCCCACTGGCTGTATTTTCTATCGCCTGTCGCTGATATAAAAAATTATGCACATAAATTCAAGCGCTGCTTTTCCATGCCCGTAAATTTCCTATTTTTCAGTTTCAGTTTTTTCTATGCTTTTCTCTTTTATTTTTGTGTGTGTGTGTGTGTGTTTTTTTTTTGTTATTTAGTTTTTCTTTTGTTTTTCTCAGCTCTGCTTGGGTTTTTGCTTACTCATTGCTTGGCATTTGGAACGCCTTCGTTGGCCCAGTCATGTTTTGGTTATATACCTTCCATATATATGTATATATATATCCATAACTTTTTATATGCTTAAAAATTTCTGCAACACTCTAAACATATATGGGGCGTGGCTGTTTGTTCATTATTAAGTTTTGTAAAATAGAAAATTATAATTTGTTTCTGAATGAGCAAAGCATAAAAAAGTATAGAAAAACATATATAGTATATATCTACACATACTATATATATTTCTATGCATGCAAATTATGTAGAAAATGTTTTGCAAATTGCGGGCTGATTACTTTGCTCATATGTGGGAAAATTCTGTGGCTTTTGTGCGGGAAAAACTGCTGAAACTTTAACTTTTAATTGGATTCGTGTTGTGTTTTTAACTATGTATATATATATTTTTTTTTGCTTCTTCCAAGAAAACTTTTTGTGGTTAATCAGACAAGTGCTTGAATAATTTATTAAATACAATAAATAGAGTAAAGCAGTTTAGGCCGTTATGAAGTAAATGTTTGTTTATTTGAGAAGATTATTTCAAATCAGTTTTGAGAGAGAGATTCAAAGGACTGAGAGATAGTGAGAGAGATAAATAAAGGTAAAATGAAAGAGACAGAGAGAGTGAGATGAATTGATGTGGAATAAAGCAGAGAGAGAGAAAGAGATATGCAGAGAAAGAGAGAGAGAGAGAGAGAGAAATGAAGAGAATGAGTAACACAGAGCAGAAAAGAGAGAGGGGGTGAGAATAAGAAGCACACAGAAGTGGAGAGAGTGAATAAGACAGAAAAACAAAGAGCGAGAGTGAAATGGACAAAATATGAAACAGAGAGAAGAAGAGAGAGAACTGGAGAGTGTAAATAAGACAGAAAATGAGAGAGAGAGAGAGAGAGAGAGAGAAAGAGAGAGAGAGAGAGAGAAAGAGAGAGAGAGAGAAAGAGAGAGAGAGAGAAAGAGAGAGAGAGAGAGAAAGAGAGAGAGAAAGAGAGAGAGAGAGAAATGGATCCAAATGGAGACAGTGAGAAGAAGAGTGATAAGGAACGTGAAACACTGATAAAAAGGAATGAAAAGAGACAGAGTGAAAGAGAAGCAGTAAAAGCGAAAACAAGAGGGAGAGAAAGCAAAATATGTAGGAGATAGGGAGAGAAATAAGTTGAACTTTAGTTAAGTATAAAATTGATGAATGACTTTGAATTTAATTTAGTAAAATGTTTGTTATAATAGTCACTGGGAAGAGTACGTGGAGGCATACATATTTCATAAAACGGACAGTTAAGTTAGTTTAATTATACTTACCGGTTACTCAACTTATACTATATATATTATATACAATGTATATAGCATAGCTCTCGCACAGCTGCCCAGACTTTATCTGCAATTTTATATATTTCATGTCTTAAATCTCGTTTATTTTTTGTTTAGCAAATAGCATTGCTTGTAAAACTTTAGAAAGCACTGCAACGCTAGGGATGCTGTGGCCCCATTTGGCCCCTGCCCCTAGAGTCTGCCCCACACGACCCCCCCCCCCTGTTGGCAAGTTGATTAAGATCATAATCGTTAAAATTACTTGAGCGCAACTATTTTACGAGCAAATTACTATTTTTATTACTTATGCAGAGCGAGTCGCCAAGTTCGGTGTGCCTTGTGCGAAATTATGTGTGTTTATATACGAGTGTCTATGGGTGTGTGTGTGTGTGTGTGTGTGTGTGTGTGTGTAGCTCTTTGGTCAGGTCTTAAACCCACTCGCAGTCACTTCTCTCCATCCCTCTCTCTCTCTCTCGCTCGCTTTACTGCTCTTGCTTATTGTGTTGTAACTTTTATAGCCCCACATTGCAGTCGTCGTCTTCGTCGCTGTTGTTGCTAAAATTTATGCCGCTCGAGTAGTTGCTAGATTACGCAGCCAAGGCATGGTGGGGGCGTATGCTTAAAGTGCGGCAAAGGTAAAGGGGGGCAATATGGGGCGTGGCAGCTTCCGGGTGCCTGACTTTAGCCGAGATTCCAGTTGGCCCACGGCTGCCAGCTGCCAGCTGCTGCTGCTGCTGCTGCTGCTTCTGCTGGTTTGTTTAATTTTAAACGACATTTTACAAAAAAAAAAAAGCAACAAAAAATATACAAAAATATGCAAAGCACAGGCAAAAGTTTTTTTTTTTTTTTACCAACATGGGGCAGACGATTATTTAACTTATTTCGTATTTTGTTTTATTTCACTTTTTGTTTGTGTTTAATTTCGTGTGGCAGCAGATAAACGAGACGGAAAACCGGACTGACAAAAGAGAAGAAATAAATAACTTTGTATAAAACTGAAAAAAAAAGTAAAAATGGCAGAAAATATACAAAAAATACTATTAAAATACCAAAAAACTTTTATAATTATTTTAGATTTATATTAGGTCATAAATTCGGTTTTATTTGACAATTTTCGTTTGTTTATTATACAAATTTTATTATTTACATTTAAATTTTAATTTCACGTTGCATGCGCAACATTTTCCATAGCCGCCCCAAAAGTGTTGTGCCATAAAGCGCTTAAAACTAGGCAACAGAATTTTAGTTTCTGTTACATTCAGCCACACACAGACACACGTGGCGTATGCGTAACGTAAAATTAGCCAACACAGCAGAAGGAAAAACGCCAAAATAAAACAAAAAAAAAAAACGAAGCGAAACGCACGTGGAGTAAGCTGTGGGCCGACGAGGCGTGTGTAAAGGCAGGGGGCGTGGCATTGGTCTGGGGGTCGCGCAAAGGACAAACAGCAGGCGGCAGAGGGTTGAGGGTTGAGGGTTGAGCTGGGCGCATAACAGAGCAGAGCATGACGATGGGAAATTGGCGGTAAGGACGGCGCCAACGGCGCGTGCACACACAGCTAGAGCAAGGCAGGGCCAAAGGGAAACGAGGCTAAGACGTAGGTAAATGTGTGTATGTGTGTGTGTGTGTGTGTGTGTGTGTGGGAGTGGAAAAGGCAAATAGCTGGCTTGGGCTAGAGGAAGCCAGGGCATGTTCGAAATTTAACCGCTTATAACACCCTCGCTGCGCACCCACTCACACACACACGCACACACTTTTGCACCCTTCGCAGCAGCTGAGTAGATTTTCATGTTTCTCTCTGTGTGTGTGTGTGTGTGTGTGTTGGGAAAAGTTTATGTGTGTGTTCGTATGCCCCTGGACGCAGCAAATGCCCGGGCACACGGGCCCCGCAGACAAAAGCCAAGGCAGCAGCAGCTTCACTTCAAAGCAGCTTTTGCTCTGCCCAAAACCATTTGCCAAGTTACAGCGATTTTCCTTCTTCGATTTTCCTTCGGCATTCAGCATTCACTGTGGCGATTTGTTATTGTATTATTTTAGCTATTGTACGTGTTTCGTGGCGCATTTTCGCATTGCTTTTCTGTATAGCTCTCTCGCTCTCTCTCTATCTGACTATTTGTGTTTGTATTTATGTATTTGCTTGATGAATTTTTAGCTGGCAGCTCTAGTCGAGAGAGAAAGAGAGAGAGAGAGAAACTAATATTTATTTGATTTTTAGTTGAATTTTCTTCTTTGTACGATACAAAATATTATTTGATTTACTATCCAAATTTTAATGGCATTGGGAATCTCAGGTTGTGCGAAAACTAAATTAAATCAAATAGAAAATTATTACTTGTGGTTGAGTATGGATTGAGAAAAATGGGCGAAAAGCAAATAGTAAGAATATATATTTTATGAAATTCATATCTAACAAATCACAACAATAACTATTATCAAATCAATTAAACAAAACCGAATGAAAAAGTTGCAAATTTAATTGAAAATATTTTTGCAGTTCATTGAAAAAAAAATCACAATGAAATAATTGAAAAATGATATCAAAAATTATGAAAAAGAAAAAATTATGCCAAACCGAATCATAGAAAATTAATAAAAAATCAATGTAAATCAACTAGATGAAAGGATTGTTTGCATAAAAAAAAGTAAATAAAATCATTGAATATTAAATTGAATAACTGGAAATGAAATAATTGATAACAAAATGACATAAAAAGTAATGAAAAAAGAAGAAAAATTTTAATATAATAAATTGAAATTGAATAAATACAAAGCATATTTAAATGAAAAATAAATAAATAAATACATGAAAAATAAAATTGAACAAAAAGATTTTTAAAATAAATATAAATAAAATGATGAAATGAAAAATGTAATATAATGAAAATAGTTTAAAATAAATAGGGTTGAAAAAAGTAAAATAAATTAAAATAATATTCAGTAAAATAAAAAAAAATAATAATAATATAAAAAAATAAAATAAATATATAATAAAATAAAATAAATATATAATAAAATAAAATAAATAATTAAATAAATATATAATAAAATAAAATAAATAAAAAAAAAACAGAACACTAAATAAAAACTTGCTTAAAAAAGCATTATGTATATGTATATATAGTATTTTCATAATTGTTCACATTTGCAACTGTACTGGATCTGCTATATATAATGATCTGCTATATAATGATCACAGTCTTTAATAACCATAATTATATAAACAAGTTAAATTAGTTTATAATTATTCAAGTTGTTAACTTTCTATAAGCGGACGTGGCTCAAGTGCATTCAACTACGATCTCTCGCATTATTTAGTATCAATTTGCAATCTCTCTGGCTCTGGCTCTAAGCAGCCTTGACAGTTGTTTGCTAGCCTAACTAACTTCCAGCCACAAATGCCACAGTCCATCCATCTCGTCGGAGCACACACCGACACAAACACACACACACACAAAAAGCAATCTAAAAAATTTTGCAACTTTTTCAAGCAACTGTGATAGCTGTAAATGCAGCTAGAAGCTCATAAAGCAGTCGCTGTTCAAATAAAAATCAGCAGTTTGTCAGTCAGTCAGTCAGTTGGTCTCCCTGTCTCACTCTTTCTCTGTCTCTGTCTGTCTGTTTGTTGTGCGCGTCCTTCAGCTAAATTTCTAGTCGTGCTTGTGCATATTTTGCAAAGAGTCAACGCTGCAAGGCAGCCCAATGGCCTGGCCACGCCCCCAAACGGTCTAGCCTTCAGGGACCAGCAATAGCTCCCTAGCTAAGTCATTCTCTCTCCCCCTCTCTCTCTGTCTCTCTACTATCTCTTTTGCTCTCTGTGTGTGCATAAATTTCAGCACAACATATTCTACAGGCATTCACTGCCCTCATCCTATATGTCGTAACGCCCCCGCACCGCCCCCTGCTCGTCCATCGTTCCACACATATTTGTTTGACATTTTTTGCCATCGCTTTTTAGCCGCCAGTTGACTTTTTACTTCTTTAGCTCTGGGCCAATGCGCCGTTCTTGTTATTTATTTTGTTTGTGTTTTGTTTATTGTTTATACCCTGAGCGTCTACGGGTGTACCATGTGTTTGTATATAAGAGCAATGGACTATAGATCATATGTATATGTTGTAGAAAGAATGAGAAACTAAGCTGTTCCAGAAGATATGAGATTGTATAGATGCTTATAGATGGCTGTTCTGCATAAAGTTCTCACAAAGTCAGAAATTTCAATTCCAAATATAACTTTAATGTATCACTAAAATCAGTTCAGCTTAGACTAAGGTTAGGGTATGTGCTAGTCCTCTATTGCCTGCTATATTATGCTCAGTTGTTTTTGTTTGTTTGTAGTTTAGTTGTTTTTCTCAGACTGTGCAACTGCTGCTCTCTCTCTCTCTGCCCCTTACATCTCTCTTCCCCCCATCATCTCTCTTCCTCTTTTTTTTCTTTGGTCTGACTTTTTGTTTTCGGCTCACTTGAGACCATTTTAAGTGTTTGCTGTATTTGTTTTTGACATTTTCCCTCTTTCCCAAAAAAAGCAGAAAAAGAAAGATCAAAAATTTATATTTCATATGCTGCACTCACTTGAGACTTGGTTTGGAATTGCTTCTGTGTTCGGTTTTATGCATATTTAGGGGTAGAATTCCTTGAATATGAAGCTGATGCTTATCAGCCTTTGAGCACACTCAATAGGATGTCGACAATTGATGACCATCAGTTGGGAGGTACTACTGTACCGAATGCTATATAATGTTTAGATCTTTGATATCTCAGACTGCTTTTAGCTGTAAGTAATTGCCTTCATTGTATCATTAACTTGACTCATGTTTCAATTTACCTTTTTTCTCTTTTACAGGTAAGTTCACAACAAAGAATTCACGATTATAACTGCGTTAGCGAGACACAATACAGCTCAAAGTTCCAGACAATGTGTCATGGATCGTTGGCCAAAAAAAGAATGAAAAGAAAATAGAGAAAAGATCGTAAGTCAAAGTTGAACATACTCAGAAAACCGCAAAGATAGCAAATTCCAGATCTTACTAACCAAAAAGCACTTGGCGTGTGTGTGTTTAATTAAAATTATATAGCCAGATATATAGACGTGTATGTATATATATACATATATATTTAGATGTGGGGGCAGCACTTGCGGCTTCTGTTTAACCGCAATAAAAGTGGAAAACAAAAATTAATTTGAGCGCCACATTTTGCTGTCGTTGACTTTTACGCGCTGCTGCTTGGCGGCACTGAACCAACAGCAGCAACAACAAAAACAACAATTAAGCAACTACATAGAGCAGCTATAACTTTTAGCCCAGACTCATTTGGCCAGCTTTATCTATGCAAAAACGCGTTCGCATCGTTCGCATCCGCCAAATCCGTTGTGAATTTATATCGCAATTACAATGCAGAAAAAACAAAAAATAATGCTATAGCCCTTCTGCCACGCCTTCCGCCTTTACCCCCACTCAGACAACACGCCAAGGCTTAACGCTCTAATGCCCCTTTAGGCATTGCACTCCGCGTCAGCTGTGTTTTACTTATGTTAATTCCGCAAACTTTTCTCGAAGAGCGCGTTAAAAACCGCACTCAAAACGCGTGTAAAACGCGCGCGCACATCTCCAACTGCAGCTGTAATTGAAGTGTGGTTGCTTTAGGAACGAGTCAACAGGTTTTTAATTAATACCGCGCAGTAAAACTTCCTCGCACTCGCTCTACAGTGAAGCCCAGTCCTGCCTGGCAGTACAGTAAAACCCCTGGCCAAGCCCCATGTTTGTATGTAATGCATTTTAATGACATTTATTGCATATTAAAATTTTTTAATTTGTCGAGTGCGAGCGCCAATGAACCCTCCTCGCTGCTCTAACATTTTCTATTATCATTGTTGTTGTTATTGTTATTGTTATTATCGTTATTGATATAAGCAAATTTAATTAATTAACATTTGAGTGCAGTTAAAATTACTTTGGCTAAATGCGGTTCATTGAACCAGCAGCTGGTTGTTGACTTGACTCAGCGGTAGCTGTTTTTTGTTGTGTGTGTGTGTGTGTGTGTGTAGGTGCGTGTGTGTGGGGGTGTGCGCATTTCTTCAGCATAACTTGTGCGCCACTTGGCGTATGCTTAACACTGCAATTACTTGCGTCTTTATATGCAAATACAAAAACAAACAAAAAACAAAGTTGAGCAGCTAAGCGAAGCCCACAAAAAGTATAAACATGCGACAGTACAACAACAGCAACAAAACATATCAAATGAAAACTTAAAAATGTTAAGGGACAGAGTGGAAGGCTAACAGCATACCCTGTAAATAGTTGAGTACGTGTTAAGGTAGATTTAAAATGCAATTTTGGGTTTGATTAATGCATTTTAATGAAATGTTTATGAAATAGGTAAAAGCTAGAAGCAGTTATGCCAAAACTCTATTAGTATTGAATGAAGCACATCCATTTCCTAAAGAAATGAAAGAGAAAACATCAAAATATTAAGTTATGTTGAAGCTCTGCGAGTCTCCTAAAAGTAATTCTCATATGAGTTCTATTAGATAAAGTTCAGTTGTGTAGTTAGAAGCTAATAACTCAATGAACAATACTCATACTCATACAATACTCATAGGTGACATTTTTATATGCGTAGCTTTTAAGGTTAATTTAAGAAACTATAATGTACTATATTTAGAATCTTTAAATTGTTTCGAAACACATCTTTAAATCTCTGTTAAACAACATTCTGATATAAGTTTCAGAGCTAACAATAACGAAAATCTGTGAATACATCTGCAATAAGAATTATAAAAGAAAGTTTTAAAGTAGAATTAGCAAGAAATCATAAAGAAAACTTAAAGTTTCCAATATAAACAAAAATTGTTGATAAATTTGATCAGCTAGAAATGACATAGCTGTAATCAAAACAAATTCAATAACTAATTGGGAATTATAAGTGTGTTTCTAAACCTTTATTTAGGCAAATATAATCAGCTTACTTCTACAATCCTTTATACATTTATAAGCCATATAATTGCTAATTACTTCCAAAACTTTTCAATTCATTTGCAACGGCTCAACATGCCCGTTCTGCACCTTTTCCATAATCAGCAACATTTAACAACTGCAAAAAAAAGAGTTGTATATAAAAAATAAACAAAAACAAAATTGTGCAACATTTGAAAAGCGAAAATGCAACGCAACTTGTGCTGCAGCTGTTGACAAAGCGTTGGATCGAGCTCAAATCGCCTCAACTTTTTTGGGGGCAATAGAAAATTATGTTTATGGGCAGGCAAGGAGCGAGGGGTGCTCAATATGTTGATGAATCAGAGCTGGCCAAACAATGGAGTTTGCCTTTTGCTTAGCCTCACGCTTTGATAGTGTCCATAGTGTTCCATGTCATTATCTTTATCTCTGTTAGCAGCTCGAGCACTTTGTGGCTTTTCGAAGATTGTGTGGTCAAAAGTGGTTTTGTGGTTTTTCGACACAGCAACAGCAACAACAACAGCAGCAGCAGCAACTGCAAGGCGGCAAAATTTTTGGGTCACAACTGTCGACGGCTGTCGAGTGTGATGGGGCCTATAAATAAGCTTTCAATTGAGCCGTCTACCCCCACCATCACCCGAACTTTGAAAACTCTTGACAGCTGCCATTGAGCAAATGATCAAAATGGACTAGTCAAAGCGAGCCACGCCCACGCCTGCGCCTCTTGCAAGCCCTTCGAATCAATCAACGCGCACTTTAAGCCGCTAATTTGTTACAAAGCTCCAACCCCAAACCCTTTTAGCTCTGCTGATTAATTGAATGCTTTTAGGTTCTTGTTCTTGTTTTTTTTTTTTGAATGCAAAGAATTTTCGTAATAAAATGCAAAAAGCGAAGGCAGTTGATTTGCTGCTGCTGCTGTTGTTGCTGTTATTGTTGTTGTTGTCAACGTTTCACGTTGCGCTGCGCAAAAGAGAGGCAGCGGGCGGGACAGAGGGAGAGAAAGAGACAGTCGGCTTATGCACTAGAAAGAGATAGCATTCAGTTGTCTTGAAGTGGGTTAGTGGCACAGACAGCGGCAGCAGCAGCAGCAGCAGCAGCAGTCGCATTCAACGTGACTGCGACGTCAGCGTCGACTGTTGCTGCATTTGTTGCATGTAATTTATTTACATTTGTGTGCAGTTGTATTTTTATTTTTTTTTATGCTCGCTCACCAAGTGAGAAAAGTATATTGGTTTTATGTGCAAAGTCTGTTTGGTGTTTATCTGTGCTTAGCAATGATATTGAAGATATTGATATAGAAATTCTAAGCTGAGAAGTGTTTAGATTAGGCTTAGATTAGATTAGATGTATGTATTTTTTTTGGCAATAAAACTTCTTAAAATTTGAAATTGACAGTAAATGCTCTTGTATGCTAGCCTCATATAAAATATATTGTATTTATATCTAAGGCCTAAATAGAGGAGGTAAATTAAATATAAATCAAATCACTGTAAAATTTTTATAAATTTATCGTCTCTCTTTAGGCCTTAGATATAAATACAATATAGAGTTAATTTCAAGTTTGACAAGAGATTCAGCATGCAGTTACTTTATAGATTGGTCATAATTCATATACATATATGCAATAAATATTATATTGATGCATATATTAACTCCCTTCCTGTACGGCTTTTGGGTATAAAAGTTATATCATCCATCGTTGTGAAACAAGAATTGCCAAACTTTGTTCTTTTAAATAGCAGTAGTAAGCCTTTGAAGATTGATAATCTTTACTTATTCTCCATTCTTTATTCTCTTTTTCCTATTTTATTCCATAACTTCACCCTCGCCAGTGTATTATGCAGTCAATTACGCTCAGTTGCAGCTATTTAACTTGTGTTTTTTTTTTTTAACATTTAGCTGCAGCTGACAACAAAAAAGCTCAAATCTAACAGCAAATATTTTTCTGCTTTGACATTTTATCATTTTTGTGCTCTTTTATTTGGTTTGTTGCTGCTGCTATTCAATTGTTTGGCTCAAGGCCAGGTTTTTATTGTGCTGCTTATTATTTTTTATATCTCTTGGGTTTTTGTTATAATTAGCCAATATTGATTACTCGGCTATTTGGATTTCCATTTGCATGGCAAGCAGATTGAAGGTGTTATTATATACATATATATTCTGCCAATCTATATTGTGTGGCTTTTGTCTAGGTGCG
Source organism: Drosophila meridionalis (assembly GCA_035045145.1). Taxonomy (NCBI): domain Eukaryota; kingdom Metazoa; phylum Arthropoda; class Insecta; order Diptera; family Drosophilidae; genus Drosophila; species Drosophila meridionalis. Next base: position 10,792,454 of record JAWNPG010000040.1, on the reverse strand, counting down.
GCTCTAGCTTGTTGCCAATAAAAATAAATTAAAGAAACATTTTTGTTAATTAATTTTTACCCGAAAACAAGTTGGGTTTCTATGCAATTAGTTCTGTTTATCCATTGAGGATATGCATCAGCTTTGTTCAGTAATTTGCATAAAATTGTGGTTAACACCTCCAAAGCGACGCCGAGATCAAGCCAAATTAATACAAGATTGCCAAATGGGGTTTGGCTTCTAGGCATTTGTTCATTATAGTGATAGAAAACTGTGAATATTTTAAGAGAATACAGAATCTGTGTAGATAAATAGTTTCTTATATAAAAAGATCTTTTAGCAAAAAAATACTATATTTTTATTTAATATTTTATAGTATAAACATATCTTGAAATATATTTAACAAACTCCCAAGTTCATTTCATCAGAATTACATGAATAACTCAAATAAACCTATATCATTTGCATACGTTTATCATCTATACATATCATTTTATACACAAATATATCAAATGCCTGAAGAACTCCTACTTTATTTACTCCCAAACATATCTATTCAACTTTAGTGTAGCTGAACATATTTGCATTTAATTGACTCGATTGCTGGAATAATGCAGCATCATTGTTCCGCAGTAAGAAACAGAAACTGATCTGAGATCCCCTGGCCCCCCTCCTATACCACTCACCAACTGCAGCTCTTGCTGGTCTTGCCTAAAGGCATCATCAAACAAAAAAGACGCTTTTGGCAGTGCAACATTTTGGCTGCTTCGCGTTGCGGCGTTGCAATAAAAGTAACATAAATAAACTGTAAATAAAAAGGAAAAGAAAATACTAAACAAAATAATAAACAAAGCGAGGCGAAGGTGGGTCTGAAGGGCTGTGAGGGCGACGGGGGCTGGAAAATGCAATGCTTTGGGCTGCGTGTGCTTTAAAAGAAGTGCACTGTCTTCCATATATATACACACACACGTGCATATGTGTGCATATGTGTGCGTGTGTGTGTGTAAACATTCGCCTCGCAGTCGCCGTTGCTGCTGCTGCTGCTGCATTTGCTGTTGTTTTTCTTTTTAGCTCGCAAGTTTTCCACACTTTTCTTTTTACTTTATAATTTTTCCAACTTTTGACCCAGTTTTTTACGCCAGCCAGCCAGTTGAGAGGCTTATGTTGTTGTTGTTGTTGTTGTTCTAGAAATTGCTGCTGGGCTTTTGCTTAGCTTTTGTATAAAGTTGTTTATGCTTAAAGAGAGCCTATGGCTAAACAAAAAGCAGTAAAGGAAAATTGAAAAACTGCTGCCATAAGTTGAATCGGCAAAATGCGACACGTGAAAATGTTGAAGTGGAAAACTTGAATATCATCGACAGCTAGAAGTGGAATACAATAAAATATTATAAGAAATGTCATACGTGAAATACAGCTCGTAAATAAAGACAGCAGCTAAAGCAACAACAACTTGTGTGTGTGTGTGTGCCCGTGTGTGTGCGTGCGTGTGTTTCTCTGTTGCGCACGTTTTCATGTCATGTGCATAAATTGCAAACAAAACTTATGGCACTCGCAACAGAATCGAGCAAAATGTGCGGCCAGCTTGACATTTCCTATACGCTCCATAGATAAATATAAATATATTGTATATACATTTTTTTCTACATACATATTCATATATGTATTGAAAAGCAGTCGACGCTGCAGCTACAAATTTGTAAGTGTTTTATATGTGGTTAAGTGCGTATGAAAATATTGCTTCTGAAATATGTAAAACGCAAATTGAATGCCAAGAAAAACAAAACAACATTTTGTAGAAAGAAGTATACATATTCCTATAGAAACCGAGAGAGAGAGAGAGAGAGAGAGAGGGAGAGTTGGAGAAATTTAGTCAGTGAGTGTGAGAGTGCTTGCAGCAACACTTATCTCAATTTTTAATTGGCTTTAAAAATAAAAACAATTAAATTTCAAATGTAATATTTATGGTTTTTGCAGTAATAAATAAATAAAAACATATATTTGTTTGTGCATAGATTTTATATTTGTATTAAAGCAATTTAAAAAGAGCTCAAGTTATGTAATATAAAATGTAAATTTAAGACAAGGCAAATTTCAATATTTGGTAGATTTATAAAAAAATAATTTTAATTTGTATAATATTTTTATATTGGGACTAGTATAGGATATATATTTAATATATTTATTTCACTATTTATAAGACTACAATGTATGTAAATATAAAGTATATGTTAATTACAAGATTATTTGTTAATTACTAAACCTTTTCTACTTAGCTATTAATACATGGGCATATAGCATAATATATGTATACATGTTTTGTACATATATCAAGTAAAACCATGCTGACTTTCCCTTCGGGGCAACCTAAAATTAAATTACTCACACATAGCATTTACCTTTATTATAATTAGTATAAGCCTGCATATTACCTGAAATTAATTAGTTATTCACCACCAACTCTACGTGTTGTACAACAAGATTCGCTCGATGCCAGAAAAAATGTGTGTTAAAAAGGCAAAAAAAAAGAAAAGAGATTCATGTAAGTGTTGTAGGAAGCATTAGCTGAGTGATTTGAGCCCAGTTACCAGAGTTACATTAAACAAAGGTAGATCCATTTTGCTATATATATGTGAAGATATACAATATCTCAATTCATTCCGTCTCTATTCCTCGCTCTCTTTTTAAAATAAATATATATGTATATTTACTTAATTTTCAAAATATAATTGTAGTTGAATCAAACAATTGCTTTATCCTTAATACAAATGTAAACTTAGCTTACCATGCTTTATAGCTCAAACCTCCCGCCTCCTTCAAAGCCCGGTTTGCTTCCATAGGACTTATAATTCTCAACAGAAAATTAACTGCCATTTCAATCAACTCACATTAACTGAGTTAATATTTTTGTATTAAATATGAATTGCAACGTGATTTCAAGTCAATCATTTCTAGTTAAAGCTCAAAGGTCTGCTACGACAAAGGTCTGGCTGAAGTCAACTTTATTAGCATTGGCAATAACAATTGGAATCACAGCAAGCACATAAAAGTTATTAAAGTTGTTAGTCCAAATGGAAAATAAGCAAGTAACACTGACGTCGAATGGATTTGTGAAAGACACGTGCAGAAAAGCAATGCAAAACACAGAAAACTTTTCAAACAAAGACTTAGCTGTCTCTCTCTCTCTCTCTCGCTGTTTCTCCCTGATATCCGCTCTCTTTCACTCTTGTGTACTGTTATCTTAGCTGACAACCTGCAAAGCCGCCAAGCGCAAATCTATTTAAAAGCCAGACACGTCAGCGATGCACAAAACTTTTAGCCAACATATGCAAAACTACGTCAAAACTATTTCAGCTAACAAAAGATTCAGAGAGAGAGAGAGAGTGAGTGTGAGCGAGAGAGACAGGATGAGAGACAGCTGGGAAAAGTCAAGAGAATAGAATAGAAGAGGGCAGCAATAGACGAGCGCACAAGCAGAGCCAATAATGTAAAATCGCATAACACTTCAAAACTGTCAAACAAAGGAAGCGCAGAGCGAGAGAGAGAGAGAGACAGACATAGGGAAGAGAGAGAGAGGGAGATAGGGCTCATAAGCCACTCAAAAGTTGGCAGCCAATGCCAATGTGAATGACAGAGAGTGGAGTGAAGTGGAGTGGGCATAGGGCTGGGCTGGGCGGAGTGCAGATAAAGAGGACGAGTAGTTAAGTGAGCCTGATGCCTGCCTGCGCCAGTGGCTGTGGCCAAAAGTAAAATCATTTGATATAATGACACTTGTCGTCGTCAGCATCAGCGTCAGCCAGTGTCATGGCGCATTGCGTGCCAATGTGGAAATGGAGAGCAGAACAAGGGTGAATGAGAGAAGGGAGGAAGGGAGGTGTAGGGGCAGGGAGAGGACAAAGAAAGGCCAGAGGGACAGCTGGACTGGAGGAGGTAGGAGCATGGACAGAAATATAAGAAGAGGGTGCGGTAGAGGTGTAAGGCTAGTCATAGAGCAACGGAGGGGTCAGAGAGATGTGGTCAAGGAGAGAGAGAGAGAGGGACAGAGAAGAGATAGGAACAGAAGATGTAGTTATAGAGGTAAGAGTAGAGCTAGTGGTCGCAGTAGAGATAGAGGTAAAGGTAGAGGTAGAGGTGGAGCTAGATCTAGAGGTAGAGGTAGGGGTAAGGGTAGAGGTAGAGGTAGAGGTAGAGCTAGAGGTAGACCTACACCTAATGCTAGAGGTAGAGGTAGAATAAAGAGAAGAGGGTTTCAATAGAAGAAGATGAACAGAGGGAAGCAGAGCAAGTGCTACCAGGCATATCGAGTCAAAGTCTTACGCATTCAAGCTGTTAACAATTCTAGTCGTTTCATAAGCTAACCACACGCAATTGGCCTCAGGTGTTTCGCTTATTTAAATTTGTTGAGAGAGGGGGGATCATCATTTTTAACTGCTAATTGAAAGCGTAAACAGTTTGCTCATTCTAATAACTAAGATCAAATCTAACGAATATTATCTAATCTAACAATTTATGCGACGCCCTGCGGTGAGTTTCGTGTCTGGCCCGTTTAAGGATGCCCCAAACCGAAACCCGTTTCGAACATAATTAATTGCTAATTGATTTTTGTTTCATTTGAATGCGGTTCTTTTATGTTTTACAATTTGTATTGCTTGAACTTTTGACTTCAGCTCGAAGTCGACGTCTTCCACTTCGGTCTCATGCCCTTTAAGGTCAATCTGTTAATGCTAAACTTTTCTGAAGGGCCATCATAATTAGCGGCATATTATTATAATAATGTCGAATGCCCCACAGTGGGCAGCTATATATATATATATATATATATAAGGGCTTTATGCGCAGTTGCTCTTTTATTATCAATCTTAAAGTTTTTGAACTTGACAAGCTGCGACTTAATGACAAACAAAGCAGCCCATCGTAGGCAGCTGAATGGTCATTTAAAGTCTTTAAATTTAACTTGTAGTCTTAGAGAATCTAGCTTCGTGCCACTTGGGATTATGTAAGGCAAATATATGTATATTAGTTTACTTGACTTTATTGTGTGCTGGGAGTTTCGGTTTTTTACTGGAATTTGTGCGCTGCCTTCTCAGCACATTTATCAGCAATTCGCGCAGAGCTTAGCCATTTGTCAGGGACAGACAAGATTAAAAACCCCGCTCGGAGGTGCGGGTAGGTTCTATAGTTCTCTTTCGTTTCTTGGCGCTTTTATTTAAGTTTTTGTGTTTTCTTGATACCCTCTCAATGGGGTGAAAAATGTGTAAATGGGGTATAATCGAAAGGTTGGCATGTATGTAAAGAGCAGAGGGAAGTTTAGATGGGTGTTCAATGTTATTATATTATTGATGAGAAAGACTCTGAAAAGACTAAAAACTGAGTCGATCTACCTCTATATGTATTTTCGCTTATTTATATATACTGATGCTATATTGATGCGGAAGACTCAGCTGAAGTTAGCTAAATCGATCAATTTCTATATGTACTTTCGTTTATCTACACTATAGTCTATACATAAATGCATCAGTCTTGAAGCTTCTTAGATCTAAGGACTCCTATACTATAGAATCTTTTTGTAACACGAGTGGTTCATGATTCTTTCAAAAGATTTATGAACTTACTTTGAAATTGCTTAAAAGAAAACATTATTCTACTTCTGTTCTGTGATGTTTTTCTCTAGAATCTAATCTTTACCTAGCATTCATTATAGCTCCACTTTCTCGTTTTTTTCCCGTAATGCCACCAACTTAAAATCTTAAAATCAACAACATATCTCATAGTTCAGGGTATTTTCTAGGCGTACACTCCCCACTAGAGCACTCTTACTTGTTTCTTCTACAGGCTTTTTTGTTGTTATTCGTTTTGGGCCAATAACTGAGGCATTTGGTATTGCCTTGCCGCTTGGCTGGCTGGCTGGGTGGCTCATTGAGTGGCTTTGGCTCGCTCGGCTGCGCGGCATTGCACCAGCCGTTGTCAATTACCCTACAAACCTCAACAGCAGGCAGGCAGGCAGCCAGCACAAGCAGCACAAGCAACAGCAGCAGCAGCAACAACAATTGCAACTGCAACAATGGTGGCACAGCTGATTGTCTTTCATAATCATCGTTATGTTGGCTGCCACAGTTTTGCTGGCGTTGGCCGAAGGTGTGGCTAAGGTTGAGACTTTTTCGCTGACTCAATGCCTGCCGTTGGCTTTCCTGCTTATGTTGCTGCAGCTGCAGCAAAGTTCAAGTGTTGCACAGTCTGTTCAGTTGTTGTTGTTGTTGTTGCTTGCACCACGCAATTTATTTTATTTTTTCTTTGCTGCTCTCTTGCAGGTGTGCAACGATTTGTTGCTGTTGCTCATGTTGTTGTAGTTGTTGTTGCAGCCGCTTCCGTTTGGCTGCCCTCTGCTCTTGGCTGTCATAATTATTTGCACTTCACATCATCTGCATGTGCCCGACGACAATCTAACTTGGCTCTTTTTCTCACCCTTTTTTTTCTGCCCAGCCACAGGCCGTTGGGCCCCCAGCTTGCCCCAGCTTGCCCCAGCTTGCCCCACGCTGCCCAGTCTGACCAGAGCTCCCAGCTCTGTCAGTTTCTCATACTCCTCCTTGGCCATGTCATAATCAGCAATCAGCGTGGACGTGGTCATTATTGTAGCTGCTGCCTTTTTGTCTTTGTGGTCAGCTCCTGTAAATTGCCACTAAAAGTGTTGAAAGTGCTGCACTTCAGCTTGTCATTAAGCAAAGGCTGGTCAGCAGGGCGAGAACTGAGAGTGAGGAAGGTTTAAGTAGGGCGGGGGGCAACCTTTTATATATATATATACTTATAATATTCATATTAAATTATGCACGCTGCGGGCTTTATGTCTGGCAGCTTACACGCCACTCAAATTACACACGAATGTCCAAAGCTTAGGGCTCTACTTCACGACCTCGTTTCTGGGTCTTCTTTGGGTCTTTTCAAACTGTTCGAGGCGCTACTGAAAATGTTCACTTGATTTCATATATATGTATATAAAAATGTTTATATATATACGCGTATATATTACATCAATTCTTAAAGCAAACAGCTGTTTTTATTAGCTGCTTCCTTAACTGAAACCTGAGCTGTTTAATCTGCCAAAAAGTGGCCTTAACTTGGCTCTTTTTCGAGAAGGAAGTCAGCTCGAAGACGTTTAGCATTTAGATTTTTTGTTATTGATTGTTAACAGCGCGTGAAGTCAGCTTAAGATTTGTGAGGCAACTTTGATTTATTGTTTAGATTTTAGCTTGTCGTCTAACCACTTTTAGTTCTTCCTTTTCTCTCAGTTGCAAATTTAAGTCACACCGTTGTCAACATTGAATCTAATTCCACTCAATTCAATTCAATTAACTAATTCGATGTGTGCTTTCAATCATTGATGTCAATTCAATGATTTCTTAACTAATTGTAATTTAATCAAAGAAAGAGAAAGAGAGAGTCTTAAATTGAATATTACAATGAAGTCTTCAATGTTGAAGTGCAAAAATGTTTCAATTTCTAAGTTTATCTTTCTTATTTAAATAATAAAATTAACTTAATCAATATTGAATTGCAAAAATGTTTCAATTTCCAAGGTTTTTTATTTTATTTTAATATTTAAACTTATCATCTTTAACTGAAATTTTCTTTTAACTTCAAGTATTTTAATGAAAATTAATTGTATTCAATTTCAATAATTTATACTTCACTCGCTTTCAATTTCAGTTTTTCCTTTGACTTTCATTCATATTCATTTTCAACAGTCAACTTCGACTTCAACCATTTTCAATTTCAATTTCACGCTTTCAATATTAGATTTCATTATTTGTTAAAATTTTTAACTATGTTGTACTTGAATTGCATTCAATTGCAGCTAGATTAAACTTAAATTGCTTTCAACATGAATAAAACCTGTCTAATTCGAATTCGTCGTGCATATTCCATTTCAAATAGATTCCCTACAACAATATATTCATTATTTAAATTTTTCCCATAACAGAAAGTAATTTCGATTCCATTGTCAATAGCAATTCCATTGGCGTTTAGCCTACAATTTCATGGTTCAACATTCCCATTTCAATTTCAATGCACCAAGTTGAGTGCAAAATCCAGCGCTGTAATTGAATAATGATCGTTGCGCCCCCTATATTTATACACACATTTGTTGTTGTTGTTGTTGTTGTTGTTGTTCATGGTAGTCGCTATCTAAATACGCGTATATGCCACATATTTATCTGATCTGCTGGCTGCCTTGCAGCTTTACCTGTTTAAACGTGTGTAATCAATAAGAAAAGCGTTTTTTTTTTTTTTGCTTCATTCTTGCTTTTGCTGTTTTGGCCTAAAGCAAGCGGACAAGATGCATGTTGGACCCTTTTGTAATGACAAATCGCTTAATTAAAATGCGCAAACGCCCCAATAAATATGCAATTGCACTGTGGCACGTCGCACGTCGCACGTTGCACGTTGCACGTTGCCAGTTGCAACTCATCGCTCACTCGCTCAATGCTAATAATTGTCTATAATTTTAGTTAATTTATTGCAAATGCTTTCAGCAACATGCGGCTAAGCTAGGCTGGCATGTTGCAGCAACATGTTGTTGTTGCTGCCGTCGTCGTCGTCGTCGTCGTCGTTGCAGTTGTCGTCGCCAATCGTCTTCGTGTGCGTGTAATCGAAACCGAAGCGAACCGAATCATTGATTTCCTGCGCATTTCATGAGCTTCGAAAACGAAGACAACGCATCGATTTCACGCCCCACTACACCCCCTCTCCCTCTCTCTCTCTCTCTCACTCCCTCTCACTTTATCGCTCCGTCTCTTTCGCTGTCTTAGCGTCTGCTTAGCTACTTTAGCAGCCTTTACAGATCTTCGAGCAACAACTGCAACAGTTTGTACATTTGCTGAACTGGTTCTCAGCTGCTGCTGCTGCTGCGAATGTTTAGTCTGGTTTTGTTTCACTTTTCTCAGTAGTTATAACTACTTTTTTTTTTTGCTCTGCTTCTTCTTTTTTCACATGTGCTGGTTTCTTTACTTATTTTTTTTTTTAGAACTCGCCTGTGACTTTGTCTGCGCTTCAGAGAGTTCTACTGCGTCGCGTCTTGAGTTTATTTATTTTTATTTTTATTTTTCTCTCTCTTCTCTTTCATTTTGAGACATGGAAGTAAAACTAAATTCATTGAACTTTCGCATGAAAATGCTCTCAAGGTTATCAACTTTGCCGCCTGTCCGGTTGGCGATCGTGGAACGGCAACAAAAACAACAGCAGCCGCAACAACAACAACAACAACAAAGGCGTTGACCACGTCGCCGTAGAACGTTGTTCTCTATGGTGTTGTAGTTTGTTGTTTTCTTTTTTTTTGCTCTCTTTGCTCTTTGAGTACATTCAACCTGACATCACTTGGCGTTCACTTGTTTAGCTGCTCCCCAATGCCTGACACGCCCTGCCAGCGCGAACGAACCCCCTTTTTTTCTGCCCCTGCCAGACACTAGAAAACCAAGCAACACTTGAGTTTGCCCGCCTTGTATAGGGTATTTCTCATGTGTTGTGATGCATGTGAAGCGGGACAGTTGGGGCAGTCATTAAAATAGTAGATATAGGTTTTTAATTGAATGATATACATGGAAGATCAAGTTAGGCATATATGTTGTAGATGCTAGATAAGCATGGAATCCTTATAGCCATATCTAATACACAATAATGTGCATTTTCAATACGCTCAAAATATGATAAGAATATAGGGTCTTCCGACTTGTGCATCTTTGCTCTGCCTTGTAAGTAATATCAGACGGTTGGCCTTTATGTATTATATGATAAATAGATCGAATGTAGATATTCATCGAATCCTTAGAGGATAACCTGAAACTTTATGTATTAGAGATATATTATAGATACATTTCTATATCATCCTTAAACCACAATCTGATATTTTATATATTATAAATACAATACAGATAAATGTCTATATCCCTAAAAGACTATCTAAGACTGCAATATAATCGATCCAATTCTTTATCTATAGTTATATTAAGTATACGTCAGGTATGCATCATATCTATTTACATAAAGGGTATTTACTCTTCGTGCTGCCTTTCGTCTTCCGTTCAATTGATTTAGGGCTGTTTGAACTTTGTGTGTTTCTCTTTTTTAATACAATTGAAAGCACATGTGGCATATGAGATATTGTCTACCCGCAATCAATAACTAATTTTAGACACTGTTACATATAGAGTACCCCCAGCCAGCGCAGCCTGCCACGCTCACCCCTATAAACGACTGCCACATAATTTATCCATATGTGTTTTTTCGCACCCTTGACGCATATATAACAGATATATGTATATATATATATGTAATTTCTGATTTAAGGCTGCACATTAAGAAGAAATGTTGTGCGGCGGCAGCTTGTTGGAATTTGGGCTGCCCTCAACATTACATTTTATTATCATACATATACTATATTTATTTATATACATTTATCAAAATATTGCCACATTTATAAGTTTTGGGTTACCTGAGCTGCGCCTGTAACCTTTAACCTTTTGCAGTATTTATGGACATATTGTTGTTGTTGTTGTTTCCTGCCTTTATTACACATTTTCTTTTCAATTTGGGGGCTTGAGACTCCATTTTACACAAGCAAAAGCAATTTCATGAGCTCAGACTAAAAAAAAAAAACGAAACTAAACATACTTGAGTCGGGACTTGAGGCAGGAGTACGACTCCAAGGCATAATTACATGTGGTAGCTTGGGCTACCTCAGTGTGTCTTATTTGTTAACCAAACTTCTCGCTGTTAAACAGCATAATTACATGCCACACACACACACACACACATGCACAGAAATGCAGAGTTGCAACTGCAACAGCAGGTAGACAAGACATAGACAGACAGACAGCCAGACAGACAGACAGTTGGACTCGAGGGACGGTACGAGTTTTGTCTAACTATTGCGTGTCAGACGAAGTTACACAGTTGCAGTCCAGTTGACTGACTGTCTAGCTAGCTCGCTCTGTACCCACTCTCACTCTCCCTCTCTCTCTCCCACTTCAGCTGTTCTGCCTGACAGCCCTTAGACTATAACTCTTTCTACGACAATTTTGAATGCCAGACACGAATAGAATTTGTATAAGCAGCAGCAATCGAAGCAGTTGACTTCCTGTGCCCAAACTACTTACTTATGTAAATGGAAAATCAGCTAACAACCTGGTCAAAATAATGCACAGGTAGCACGTTTTTTTTTTTTTTTTTTTTTTTTTTGAAATTTGTTTGTGTGGAACATTTCATTTTAAAGAAATGAAATGGTGGGTAACTGAAATCGAAGTAATTTGAAAGAGTTGTGGACAGAGAAATTGATTAAAATCTGTATATAAATGAATGCTACGAGGCAATTGTAATTCACAAGTTGTTTAGGCATAGAATTGATAAAGTGTATGAGTTTGTTCTGGACAAACTTTGACTGCATTTGTTTTGGAAGAAAAGATTAGAAAGCAAAGCACATAGAAATTTAGATAACTTTGATATAAATATGTTTTGTTTTGTAGTTAGCTCTATAAGGAAATCAAGATTTTTGCTTTATTTCATGTTGATTGACTAAGAAGAGAGCTAATTTTAAACGTTTAACGCTAAAGTCACATTTTAATAAAGTAAAATAGCTATATGTGGAGGTAAAGTCTAGGATTGAAAGCCTTATAACACGTTTGTAATTCACAATGTGCTTAAACAAAGATGTAATAAAACTTTAGGCTATATTTGATGGTATATTAGATTAATGACTAGGAATAGATGAAATAATGAATAGAACAAGGGAATAGAGGAAGAATCCGGCTACAATTCTTAACTAGTTTAAGCGCCGTTTTGATATGTTAATATCAAAGTCAAATCATTTGCTGCTGCTGTTTATAATTCAAGTTCAAGCGCAGCTCTTTTTAAAATTCATTAACATAAATTCTGCTAAAGTATTTCTTGTAATTCCGCTAATTAATGTGGGAGCTCATTAAGTCACGTATAAAAAAAACTACAATAAGAAAACAAAAAGCTTAATGACTTTAATATAATGTCTAGACATACAAAGTTTAGCTGCTACAATATATATGCATACGATATATAAGTAGATCTAGAGATATTGCATATTTAAGAGAGAAATATAAGGAAGACATACTTATATTATATATTCATATTCAGGCTTAGAGATATTCTTTGACTAAATCCCAACCTGAATAACAGCTTAAACATATGTTAATTTATATTTGTTATCCAGTATTTGCTTCAGTTATTATTATACTAAACTACTTCCAAGTGTCTCTAATTTCCATATCATGGCTAACTGCTTGAATTCTATTTGCTGCATTCAAGCACTTCCACTTTTAATTATATTTAAGCAACTTTCCGTTTAGTTCATTCTACGAAAAATTCTTTTCCAACAACAAATCCTTCATTTCCTGCTGCTGTCTCTCTTTGTAAATCTCTCGCTTTGAAGGGCGGCAAGGGGCGTGGCATACTGTGCGCTTGCAGCTCAATTATGTTGCCTTATCGTCTAATTGTGACAGCACACGCCCAGTCCTTGCTTTTGTTGTCATGTGGCATGTGGCAGAGTCGACATCCGTTTCCGCTTTGCGTAGCTGCATTCCGAATCTATGCACAACATGTCGACAGCTTAAATGGTAATTAAAAATCTTGCAACATTATCCACAGTTCAGCTTTAGCTTCAGCCTCATCATCTTCTTCTTCTTCACTCATGCTTAGCCTGTGGCAATTTTTACTTAAACTTTGTTTGAAAATTGTTTAATTTGTGGAATTTTCAAATGCAGCGCTTTGCTTTGACAGCTTGCGGATATGCACAAAATGCATAATTATAGATATTACGTATACGTATAATAGCTTAGAGCCTCGTTAGCTCAAGGGCCCAGCAAAAGCACGCACAGCAACAACAACAAAAACAACAAACAATGCCAACTGTAACAACAACCAAGACAGGAAAAGGCGTTGAAAGTAAACTTGGCAGACAGGCGACAAAACGCAATGAACGATTAGAGAGGCAGAGAGGGGAACAGAGAGAAAGAGAGAGAGAGGTAGAGGTGTATCTAAGGCCTAGAACTGGCTAAAATACCGGTTTTAGCCGTTCGGCATTCATTTATTTAACTATTTATTTATTTTGCATTTCTCTCATAGTGCTCTCCCTCTCTCTCTCTCTCTCTCACTCACTCTTGCTGCCTGCCTCTCGCTCTGCCTTGCCTAATGCTAACTTGTTAAGGATTCGCATTTCTAACTGTTGTTTGCCTGCTCTTCTCTTGTTGTTTTTGTTGCATTTTCTCTTCTTTCGTGAGTTTTTCCATTTTGTTTCGCTTTGATTTCGTTGGCGTCTGCTTTAACGGCATTCACACAGAGATTTGATACGTTGAGCTGCAATTGTAAACAGTTATAATTACACAGCTGAGTTACAGCGCATGTGAATGGCTACGGCGGAGAAGGCGTGGCAGTGCGGGCATAACCTCATCAAAACTAATCAGCCATCAGCGCATGGCAGGGAAAACAAACAGTCAAATGAAGTACGCGATGCTGAATATGATGATGGGAATGAGGATGAGGGGGCTAGAGTGGGGGCGGAGCTGGGCCTGAGGTAAAGCTATGCACCTTTATGTGTGCCTGCATATCTGTATGTGTACAAATTTCAATTTGCACAGAGCGCCAGCTGAGAAAGCAGGCTCATAGCACTTAAAACAGCCAACTATGCTATATGAACTGGACTTTCAAAGCAGTTATAAAGCTGCAAATTGGTACAGTTGCTGCTCTTTATGTTAGTTATTAAATAAAATAAAATTGAAATGATTAACAATAATATTAATGCTAAAAATTCAAGATATGCTCGGCTCTGGCTAAAAACATAATACAGTTCTATTCTATTTCGCCTTTAAGCACATGCAACTCTATAGTTCTACTCTAACTAGGGTATTCTAACTACAGGCGAGCCTCTCTGCTTTCTATGCAACTTTTGAACAGCTCTTAATGACAGCTACAACAACAATAACAGCAAGAACTGGAACAACAACAATGCGCTAGCCTGGCTAATTAGTTGAGTATTCAAAGTGCATGGCCAGCTTGATGATGCGGCTCGAATCGTATCGTAACGTATCGAATCGAACGTTGATTGCATATTGGCCAAAAACTGACTGATGACTGTACTTATCTGTTTTCTGCGCTCAAACTGCAATTAATCATTAAGAGCAGCATTTCATTCAATGAAAAAGAAACGCCCACAATGATCAACCAACAATAACAACGCCGAGAACAACTACTAAACAACAACAAGAACAACTTTTATCGATTTTGTATTGTGACGACAACTCAAAAAGTTGATTTTGTAAATGCATTTTGTTTGTATGCTGCCACTTAGCCCTGGAGCGTGTTTAATTTATGAGTCGAGTGTGTGTTGTATATGTTGAGTGTGTGTGTGTGTGTGTGAAGTGTGTGTTAAGTGTGTGTTGCTGGCTGTCACATGTAGTGACAATTATGCAGCCATTGTAATGCCACTTTTCACATATTTAGCATTTTATATATAGAAGGTTTTAATTCATTAAAATCCAGCAAACACTGTGACGGCTCAATTAACGTTTCTTACTAATTTTCCAACTATTTTGTTAAAAAACATAATCAAATTCTGCTTTTGGATTAGTTCAGGGACTACAGTGGTTCGCTGTTCGGAGATATTTCCTTAATATATTGAGTTTCTCTTTTCTCATGGAACTAGTTCGGTTCTTAACTCTACTTTACATGTATTCAGCATTTAAATTAATTTCATAAACCAAAATAAAGTTTGTCTTAGCTTACAATTTCTCTCAGTTCATGGAACTAGTTCATTTAAAAATAATTTGTGAAGCTTTTAAGGGGTATCTCTAGTTTGTTAACCAAAATAAAACAATATAGAATACGTACGACAAAATTTTGAAGTTTCTTTTTGACCTAGTTCATGGAACTAGTTCAGTTCATATCTAGTTCATAGCTCTAGTTTACATATCTCCACCATCGGTATCTACTTCATATAGTTTTTTTTAGCTCAGTTCATAGAACTAGTTCGTTTCACAACCTGTTTACAGATCTTTCATAAATGTTTTCTAACACTAACTTTCAGTTTTCATCTGCATTCGAACTGGTTTCCCTGTATGAGTTACTTAGCAACAACATAAATTATGACTACACTTGTCGACCAAAAACAAAAAAAAAAGTCCCATACATAAATGTTTGACTCATGATTTGGATTTGGCCAAAAGCGCCGACATGGCGAAACGATTTAAGATTTGCGATCTTTAGCCAAACTGCGGAGTCGATTTGCAGGCACTTTAATCGTTATTTATGACACTTGCCACATGATTTTCTGGCTAATGCTCATAAAACTGATTTTTGTTAGACTTTGTTTTTGTTTTCCTTTTTTCTCAGCCCAATATTTATGAGATTTTACAGCGCATAAAACAGTTTATAGATTAATTAAAATGTTTTTTATTTCTCTCTGTCTATTTGCAGGTAAGCGCAATACTTGATTATAATATATGGTTCGAGAGTTATGTTGGTCGTGCACAGGTAGGCGGGCACATTAAATTACCTGAAAACGGTGTGAAATTTGCAACGAAATTTATATTATGTTGTATAATCGTATAATTTAGCTAAAGTTGGAGAGCGAAAACTTAAAAAGCGTAAGTGGAACAAATTCTTATGAAAATAAGTTTAGTTGGAATAAATGGGAGGAATTTTAAATCTCTAAAGAGTTCTCATAAATAGAATTAAAACTTTTTGGCAAGAATAACTTCAAGGTTTCATTATTCATCCATTTATTTAACAGCTTTTCGAGAACTGAAAAAACTTAACTTTTTAGCATCTTTTTAAACTTTGCTTATAATTTGAGTTCCCAGTTTATCTTTTCTTTACAAAAAAGAGAAACTGCAGAGAAATTGTGTTTCGAACTGTCTTTGTATTAATGACATTTACATGACTTGCTCGATTGACCGATTTGCTTTGATTTATCATGAAAAATGAATATAACTCAAGACCGAGTTCTCGCTGCGCGCTCTATAAACGTGCAATTGCGATGTTTGTCAGTCCTTTTTGTTGTTTTTGTTTATGTTTTTGGGTTCGTTGTCATTTCTTATCTTATCCACGACGCTTCGGCTTTGAAGGTACTTCTTGCTGTTTACACATACACAAACATACAGATATAGAATATATATATATATGTATATATATGTTTTTTGGGGCATCAAATGACTAATTTATATTTGATTATATACTTTTAACGTGCGCTCTGAGAGTGCATTGAACTTTCCTTATCTTGTTCTCTCCCTCTCTCAAATGAGAATCCATTTGAGGGGTTGCACTCTATCAGAACCTATTGGGCCAACTCCCACGCAAATGATCATAAATCAGCTGGAAATCAAATGAAATGTAAATTGATATATGATTATCGTAAAATTTGTTACAATGAGTTCCTAATAGACTGGCAAACAGCGTGGGAAATTCGAGAATGTTTGAGAGTGTTTCTATGTCCGATTGGAATTCTATAAATTTTCTTTAGAATTCCCTTTTGGCATGGGAACTAAGTGTTACAATGTTTTTTGATACAAATTGTGCAACTTGACAATGAATATAAAATTAGCTAGCTTAAATTAGTTGCAGAAAATCAGGTAAATAGTGAGAGATAACAATGATAAGTACATAGATACCCTATACAATTTATAAATTTATAAAAAAAATTATATATAAATGTAAATAAATAATTTGAATTGTTTTCTTGACAAAGTCAAATTACATAATAACTCTTGTTTAAGTCGAATATACCCTACACACGTCACATTCTTCAAACAGGGCATACAAATTGCTCACGGCCTGTGACGCATGCTTTGTGGGGCATGCGGCGTGTCGGCTGGGTGGAGTAGGTGTCCAAGGGGCGGCGTTGGCGTTGGCAGGCTGCTTGACAAGCAGCACACACACAACACACTCACATTAGCACACACTCACACACACACATACTTCAGCAAATTGCAAATGAAAATGCAACCTTGACAAAGGCGGCAACAACAAAAAAAAATATAAGAGAAAAACCACGCGCCAAATTACAACATCAACTTGTTTGTTGTCATTGCCGAGAGTTTTTCCCTTTTATTACTCTATGCATTTATATGCTCTGTGCATTTTTGAGTATGCGAATGGGGTATATTGAGTATGTGCATATCGTAATTGAAATGGTTGAAAATGACAAATTCAGTATGAAATATTCTGTGTGATTCTCATAAATTCAAGAACACGAGTATAAGGTATGTAGAAGAAGAACTTGAGTTGGTGGAATCAGCAGAAAAGTTATGATATAAAGGATTAATTAAGGCATTAACCGAGTATTTCCAAGTCGAGTATGCTCCAAGTTTTTCTTGGAGTTAATACATATCTGCCATATTAAAAATTGTATCTTGCTAGAAAATGTAGTAAATGTAGAAATAGAATCGATGAAAAAATTCTGCTAACAAATAGTTATAGAAGAATATATTAGTAAAAGAAATCATAGGGAACGGAGTACAGATTGACAGATGGATCTAGACCTAAAGTATTTAAAAATACGTGTAACTTGGCTAAAATAATATTTATTGTACATCCAGATAATCCCTTTTTCTGAAAAGGTAAGGGCTTTCTTTGCGATTCTCATCAATTTTATTTGCATGTGAATAAAAATGAGGCAAACAGAAAAAAAAACGAAATCTAGAGAAAAGAATAAGAGATAGCTAGTCTAGTCAAACAATTAGTGCAGAATAAATATAGAGTGTAAAGCACTGGGTATCCGGAAGTCGAGCAGACTCACTTGCAGCACACCTACTTGGCGTTATTATTTGCCTTCTGTCGCGCATTACTTTTGTGTGCTTTTCTTGTGGCTGCTGCTGCAGTTGCTGTTGCTGTTGCCATTGCTGCTGGTTGTCAACGTGTTGTCATCATCAGCAGCAGCAGCAGCAGCCAAAGCAACAAAAACAACAACAACATAATCTACTGCCCAGCCATGCCACAAAAGAGTGCACTCTCATATATCTTGTTGTTGTTGTTGCCAACACTTTGATATGAGTTTGTAAGTATTTATTTATGATTTTCTTTTATTTCTTTTTTATTTTTCGTTTTTCGTTTTTATTTACTTTTGTTTGGTTTGGCTGACAGCGAGCTGCAAGTTGACATAGAAACTGCAACTGCAGGCAATTGGAACGCTGAGCTTGTGGCATGCCACAAGCAGACGATGACGACAATGGCGCACCGCAGAGACATTGCCCCAAAACAGGGGCAGGCAACAAAACGTGACAACTGAAAATGAACGAACGAACGAACGAGTGAATGAATTGGGGGCGAGGATAACTTTTGCAATTGCCCCCAAAAAAAATTAAGTGATATATATATATATATATATATATATATATATATATATATATATATATAAATATAAATATATAAAGATATATATATATATATATATATATATATATATATATAATATAAATATATAAAGATATATATATATATATACATATATTTAGATAATATATATATGTATTCTATAAAACTAACTTAACAACTTGATTACAGTTACTTTTATACAGTCACCGAGAGAGATTGTCTAGTTCATAAAAGTTTCGAGTTTTTGGTAAAGATTAGCTTTTTAATGGGCAGCAATATCTAGCTTGAGGCAGCTGCAGTAAAACTATAAAAAATATCATTTAGTGACTTGCATAAGACTGAGAACTAAAATACTAATATACTTCATATATTTCTACACTTTAGTTCTCCATTTGGATTAGTTTATGGAACTGTTTCGCTCCTCAACTCATTTGCTGCTCAAATCTTAAATCTTAAATGTTTTCTGCTTCCCTAATGAAATAATCTAGAGATATTTAGCCTGCTTTGGCTTCGTTTTCGATTCAGTTCATGGAACTGGTTCGCTACGCAGCATGTTTGCAGCATCATACTGTCTTGTATTTCAGGTCAAGAAACAGAGTTTATAGAACAGAAAAATTATACCCTGATTTCCGATTTTCTATGGGTTCAGGGTATAAGAACAATGCCAATTAGAAATATCTTCAAATGTATTATAATACCCAGTATTATGTGCATTATATTTCTAGGAATTCCCAATCTAGAATACTTAATTTTATAATCCCCATCTTAAAGCTCAGCTACTTTTCTTCCATAAATTCTCAGACATTCATATATTTCCTGCTACAGACTCAGTTCACTTAAATGAACTCTAAAAATACCTCTCGTAGCACTCTAAAAATATAGAAATTCCCCCCACAATCATCCATTCATCTAATTAGTCATCTTTCATTATATTTACCTCGTTACTTGTTTTTGCTGCTAAGGTCAACTGTGTTAGCCCCCCAATGCGTCATCTGTCCAGCTGTCAAGAGAATACCCCAAGCCACTTGGCCACCGGCCCCCACTCTGCCCCACCCTACCCACATGTCATTGACTTTGCGCTGTGTGCCATAAATTTAAACACAGCCATAAAGAAAGGCCAACAGGCGACTATTTTTAAGTATAAAACATAAAATTTTATATGCTCTCATGCATTGGAACATGGAATTATGTATATATAGCATAGATATGGCAAGTTTTGTTTGTTTTAGGCCCTAATTCGATTGTTCTTTGTGGTCGGTCGCGCTGCATCTCGATGTTCTCTGCATTTTATGGAGCTTAACGACAATTTTGATTGTCACTTTTTATGAGCTTTTAATGCACGAAACAGATTGAATAGGTTAGGGACGAAGCAGACGAGCGCGACGCCCACACGCAAAGATTTCATCATCAGCTGCGACGGCGACAGCATGAACTTTTTTATATTTTTTATTTTTGGGCGTCGTACACTTGACACAATTCTCGAAACACTGTTCGAAATAGTTTAAAAATAAAATTGGACTACGACGACGACGGCGGCGGCCAATCAACTGTGAGCAGTGGAAGCTTTAGAACGCAGGGGGTGGGGCAGGCAGGCAGCGACGACAACGTGTGAAGCGCGCATAAAATTAAATTTGGGCACGAACATCGACAGCGCCTCGCTCGTTCGACCACATGGCGCGGCGCTGCTGACGCTGACGCTGGCATCGGCAGCAAGCTTGGCAGGGGAGCATGTGTGTGTGCGAGTGTGAGTGTGGTGTGTTGTGGTGTGTATGTGCAAGCGTATGCGAGAGAGGCGCAACTTGGGCAAGGTCATTAAACCACACAAAAGTATAAAAAAAAAGCAACGACGTCGATGGCGGCAGCGACGCCTCGTTGTCATTATCAACGTTTTGCCTGTGCCTTAGCTGCTTGCTCAGCTGTTTGTTAATGCTGGTTGTTGTTGTTGTTGTTGTTGACGATGTTTGTTGTGGATGTTGTTGCTGTTGTTGTTGCTGCTGCTGGTGTCGTCTGCATTTGTTTTGCTTTTATTTCCGCTTGCGCTGCATTTTCAGCACTGGAAAACACATTTGGAAACTGTAATGCGGCATTTATAACTAAAACCCATATATAATTAAGCAAACACACGCCTGCCTCTACCTGGGTCGCCCACAGAATCAGCCTCAACTAATTTGCATTTGACTTTGCTTAGGCGAGCTAAGCTGCGCTTAATTTATGCATTTTTAAACATGTTTCAAATATATTTCTACACAATGATGATGCTGCTGCTCCCCTCCCTCTATCTCTGTATCTCCCTTTCCCTCTGCCATTTGTTGTGACATTTGAAAGCTGTGAGAGAGTGTGGGCAGCTGTGGGAAAATATTGCTGCAGAGGCGACAAGTTTCTTGCATGTTTAATAAACACATATAAATATACACACACATATGTACATACACACATGTATAAGCAATGGCCCTGACCATGTCGCTTCGTTTTATTTATTGATTAATACTGCGAATTGCAGATGAGCTCATAAACCAGCAGCAAAAACAGCGGAAGAAAAAAGAACGTTGGCAGCGCAGTTGCCGCGCTGCCTTTTTGTAATGCATTTGCATAACTGTTAACGCCGCGCTCACTCTCTTCCTCTCTCTCTCTCTCCGCAAGTAATTCCTTTGGCCTCAGCTGCCGCCTCTCAGCAAAAACAAAAAAAAAATAATGTCAACAATTACAGCGCTCGAATGAATTCGCTAATTAATTAGGTAAACAATGCGTAAGTTTCAGTGGGAGCTTAAAATGGGCTGCGAAACCGAAACCAAAGTTCGTGGCTGCCCAAGAGGGCGCGAGGTGAAGTGAGAGCGCAGGCGAGGTAAAGAGCGCAGAGCGAGCGACTTAGATAATTTGACACTTGATGTAAGTAACCAAAAGATTGCAGTACTTGAGCAGCGGCAGCGGTAGCGGCAGCAGCAGCTGTTGCCCGCAAGTATGCGGGCTGGCGACGCAAAGCTTTGAAACTGATTTCGGGCGCTGCTGATAAGAACAGTTATTTCTGCTGCTGCTGCCTTGGTGTTAAATGATATTTGCTGAAAATCTTAACTCTCGACAACTTGTGTTGTGCGGCAGCTGTTGAAAATGTTGTTTCATTTTCTTGTGTTATGCAAATGCTTAAAGTTGCTTTTGCTTTTTTGAAAAACTTAATTAAATATTTAAATGCGAGCAACTAACTAACAAGCACACATTAAAAAGCAAATATCCAGTTACTACATTTTGCTGACCAAAGCCGCTAATTAAGTTTTTCGTTATTCGTTTTTCGTTTTTCTTGGCTAACATTGAAGTTGCCAAATGGCTGTTAACGAGCAGCCTTAATAACAGCTGTTAAAAACAAACTCAGCGCCGAGTTATGCATTAACATGAAAGAAAAGAGAGGGACGTATGCAAATCATAGCTGGACAAGTGAGTGAGCTTTTGAATGCTTCAAACCAGCAGCAGCGACAGCAGCTGCTAATTTGGCAACAAATATTTGTTGTTTGGACGGGGGCGCAGCTCCCACAGCTCCCACAGCTTCCATATTGACAGATTTTTTGATCCAATTCAATTGCAATTTTCAAGCTTCAAACGAATCACACAAAAAGAAAAAAACCAACAGCAACTGAACAAACAACGGGCTTCGAAGTAAATAAATAAGAGCGAGGGAGAGAGGGAGTGTGTGGTGTGGTGAGGTGAGGTGAGGTGAAGAGAGCGGTTGGAGGCAGGAAGGAAGAGCGCGCTTAATGAGCGACATGCAAAAGGCTTGCTAAAAATAAAACACACCAAAGTCCGTTCCGATTGCAATTAGTGTGAAAAGTGTGGGAAAATGCAGCGCACTGAATTAAACTTTAATGTAATTAAAGCTAAAGCAGAGTGTATTACATATGCAGCACTTTACAGGGTATACATTTACATACAGTGGCGAATGCGTGGGACCTTAAGAGCGAGCAATTGGCACTTGGCAACGGGCAAAAAGCTTTAAAGCAAAACTTGAAATTATTTCCGTTTTTGCCATTTGCGTTGATCATTAAGCAGCTGTTGCTCATCAGTTGCTGCTGCTGCTGCATTCAATCATCAATCAAAATTTTGAGCTGTGCGTGCGAAGCCAACTTGTGGCGGCTTTAATGATGCAACAAGAGAGAAAAAAAAAAGGAGAAACGTACGAAACTTGCAACTGCAATGCTGCAAATTGCTAGCCCAGGGGCAGCCACTGGCAAACAGTCCCTTGACCCTGAGACTCCCATCCTTGTGGTCACCCGGCCTCACCTCTGCCCCTCCCTCTCTCTCTCTTCCTCTGCTGCACTTTGACTAATCCATCAGCAAATGAGGCAACTGCCATTGGGGGTTGCGCACTCGCACAGTTGCAAGCCAGAAAAAAGTGCAATAAAAGCGTTGTTCACGCTGACCCTTCAATTCAGCTGGCCTCCGCCCAACCCCCCAGCTCCTGCCCCCTGGCCAACCATCCATTTGGCACTTTTTGCTGCATTCTCTCAAGTGCTCTTGGCTGAGCAGCACTGCCAGCTCATTTTATACACATACATATACATTTTTTCCGTCTCTTTCGCTCTTTTTTTTAGCCAGGACTTTGTTAGCTGCGCTGCGCTCTCAAAGTGGCCGCGCTTTTCTGTCTCTGCCCTCCTCTGTCTTCCGGCGCCCAGCCCCCCTCTACCCCCTCGCCCCTGGCTGCGCATTGATGTGCAAAGTTTTTATGACGCATTCGTGATTTCTTTTTCTGCTTTATATAAATACATATATATTTTTTATTTAATGCTGCACTGCGTCCATTCTATTTTAAGGCCTTTTGTCCTTGCTTCAAGTGTTGACAGTGCTGTGGTTTCTCTCAATTTTATTTTCTCATTTTCGTTTCCCCTCGACTTTGTGGCTTTAAATTAGCTAGTTTAAATTAAAATTGACCAAAAAATTGATTTATAAATTAAAAAAAAAAATAAATTACCAAGTTGGAGATGCGGGGCATCGATCCCCGTACCTCTCACATGCTAAGCGAGCGCTCTACCATCTGAGCTACATCCCCTTGTGACTAAGCGACCGCATTTACTACACATAACGCCAATCACAACTAAAGCAAAGCATAAGACGCTGAGAGTGAGAGTGAGAGCAGCATAGCCTATACAATTCGATCAATGGTAATGCTGCTATGCCGTTCCCACCCACTGCACATATGCTGTGGCTATTAACAGTTTCGAAACTTTATTTTTGGACGCGCGCGCTCACTCTCTCTCCTCTCTCTTTGGTTTTCTTCATATTGCTTCCTTAAAGCCAGCAGCTGCTTACTATTTGCTTATTAATTGGTCATGTAATTTGCAAATTTATGCTTTGCATACACGTGTGTGAGTGTGTGAGAGAGCGGGAGAGGGGGTGTGTTGAGTTGAGTGTAGTTGCTACTTTGTTGTCGTGCTCAATTACTGCTAATTAGCAGCGCTGTTATTGCTGATTAAATACACACAGAGCGGCCGATAGAGAGTGTGAGAGCTGTAATTGTAGTCAAAGCTAGCCAATCTTGCTGCTCTCTCACTGTCTTGTTGCCGTCTCTTAATATCAGTTGCAAAATTAGGTCACAACACGCTGCTGATAATTATGATGATGAACAACGTGTCGAACGTGTTTGTTGTTGCTATCTGTCAGCTGCTGGCAGCAGTGCAGCAGCAGCGGCAGAGGCAGCGGCAGCAGCAGCAGCTGTCGCCCATTTACTTTCAATATGCGTTTTAGTTTTTTTTTTTGTTTTTTTTGTTTTTATCTTTGCTGCTTTTGTGCTTGCTTCTAAATTGGCAACGATTTGGGTCACAGTTGCCAGCCGTCTTGGCCATCCTGTGACGTCAGAGCGTCGCCTCGCCTCAGCCTTATTAACAAGAAATTTCTACAGCGAACAGCAGGCGGCTAATTTAAAGAGTATTTCAAGAAATTCATAAGTAGGTGGCTCTGCGGTCTGGGATAACCGCAGCAGCTGCTTGATTTATGTGCAACGTCTTTTGTTTCGCTCGGTATCTCTCTCTCTCTCTTGCTCAGTCTTTTTGTTTTATCAGCAGCATATTATTGCAACAGCTGCGTTCCGCAAAGCTGAGACTCTAATATTAATCGAGCTGGCCAGCTGGACAGCCAATTTCCGAACCAAAAACCCTGTGCTAAAACTTCTGCTTCATTAGCAGCATTTGTGTGTGTGTGAGGGGGTGGGGGTAGGTAGGTGGTAAGGGGCTTGATGCCACAAGCAGTGTGGCTTGTGGCTTGTATAATTTATGGCTCACCTTATATAACGAAAAACTCTTTTGGCCTACATACTTGTCGTATGCGTAATTTCGTTAAATAATGTGCCACATGCCACACACACACACCAACACACACACGCACGCTGTGACAAGTCACGTGATTAATCGCATTACTAATCAATACAAATGTCACTCAAGCGCTGACATTTGAGATTTGTGGCCAGTTTTGTTGTCTCTTTGGTCTCGCATTACGCATACGCACAGTAGTACCCAAGCAGCAGCTGCTGTTGTTACTGCCGCTGCCGCTGCTGCTGCTGTCCATTGTCAATTAACTGGCGTGTAAATTGACTGAACCTGCAATTGGAAAAACAACAACAGGGAAAACTTCAAATGCAGACACGTTTGCACAGATTTCGCTAGCGATTTTTCCACATTTTTCACATTGTTTGCCCACGAGCTGTTGGCCGTATTCATGCGGCTGGCCTTTATCGCCTGCCAACTGTTGTTCACGTCGCTTGGCGCTGACTGTAGTCAGCTGTTGTCGTTCGATATTCAGCTGCCTCCTTCCTTTATTCGCTTTTCATTATCAGAAAACCTTTTCTTTGTTTAGCTGATATCCGGGGGCTGACAAGTGGGCGTGGGCGGGCAGCGACGCTAATTAATGTCGCGTGTTCTCTTTTGTGATGCAAGTAAGTCACTAAATACGTCACAATGCCTTCGGGAATGGGGTCAAACGCGCGGCTTAACTACAAAACAACCACCCTTAGGCCATCGGCCATAGAGGAGAGGGTTGGTGCCGGAAACGCGTTGCCATTTCCGTTTTGATTACACTTGATGGCCAGGTTGGTCATTTCCAGGCATTTTCGTAGGTTTTCGGCTTTTACCTTGCACGGGAAATTGTTTGCAAGCGTGAAAAGTTGCCGCAAATAAATTGGAACTGAGTTATTTAGCCGAAATGAGCTCAATATTCTTACATATATAACTGTATATATTTCTAAAAATATATATAGCTTCACGTAGTCCAAGGTTTTATTATGCTGGTCTTAACGCAATTACAATCTGTGAGCTGTCGTTAATTTCATTTCTTTTCATTCAGCCCAGCTCGGCTGGGTCTCGCTCGTTATATTATGCTGCGGCGCGCTCTGCTTTGCTATCACTCGTAAATCAACATAATTGGCTCTAAAAACAAGCTAAATAAACTTAAATATAGCCAAATAATGCTAAATATGTGCACACATCATAAAAAAAGACGAATATGCGGGGTTTAGTCGGGTGGGCACGACTCTTAGATACCCTGAAATCCAGTGAGAAGAAAAATAAAAAAAAATTGAATTAATTTGTATCTGTGTATAGTTGAGATATTTTGAGATGTGATTAAATAATTGATAAATGTAACTAAATATTGATATTAGGTAGATATTTGTCCATTCCTTATATGAAATCTTAGCATGCTTTAACAAGGTCTAACTCTTATAGATTTCTTTATATAAATGACAGCGTTCGCTTGACTCAGCTGTTGATCCCTCAGATACTTTACATATGTTTCAACTAACCCAATATACTCTAGATTCTATTTTTTAATGGGTATTAAAAAAATATTAAAAAACTTTGTTGCTATTGTTATATTTGCTTTGTGCAATGCGCTAAAAGTGTTTCTCTTTCATTTTCGCAGCTGTTTGCTAATTTTTAACAGCACGACATTAAGTCATTTAGGAAAAGTATATAAATGAATATATATGGATAGATAGATATATAGATAAAAAGATATATGAATAAATAGATATAGAGATACAAAGATAGATCTGGATAGAAAGATAGATAGATGTATAGATATAGGGATTTAGAAAGAAAGATATACAGATCTATAGATACAGAGAGATATATGGATATATATACATATGTACATATTAATTATAAATTATATGAAAATATAGATATATACAGATATACAGAGATATGGCGTTACATAGATAAGGAAAAGTAAACAGATTCTAGCTCATATAAAACATAAACCTATTATAATATTTGGTTAGTTATAGATATGTATCTAGATACTAAAATATATATTGTAATATATCTGTTGCCCTTTAATTATGGATTAAACTATATAATGTTTAGTTTGGTACCGTTGCCTGAGTCGAAAACTTTTCCTGAGCTTCAAATTATATCAAAATTTAATAATTTAATATAATTTAATCTTCTCTATATTTTCCATACTCTCACTTCTATATATTTCCTTTTAAATATTCTGTTCGATACATTTACTCCTCTATAAATTCTTTCTCCTTTATATACATTCAATTCATTTCATTATTTTCTACATATCCCTCTTCCACATATTCTTCAGTTAACATAAACAATTTCGCGTGTAAATTTTGTGGGTAATGACACAAGTCAGCAAAAGCTGCAACAGATTTACATTTTGATTGCATTTTATTACCAATGGCAAAATTTAAAAAAAAAATTACGTCAAGAGTACTGAAATGTTATGATAATTTATAAGAATTACCATAATTTTCCAACCAAAAAAGCAAAGGGAGAACAAAAAATCAAAACAAAACAAAAAATGAAATCAAAGCTCAGCCGCTGGGCGCATGTTTTATGCATATTTAAATACTACGTATGGCCCGAGGAAGTTTGATTATTAACGTATACCCTGTGCAGTCGAAAGCAAGCATATTAGCTAATGCAATCAGCTTATTATGGCTACAATTGTAAGCGTATTTCATCAGTTGGTGTTGGCCTAATGGCTGTCATTATCACTGACGATTAACATTCGAGTGTGGCATTTGGTATCATGACATGTGCGTGTTGAATTTACAAATACGATTTACCAGAACTGAACAAACACAAAAAACAAAAAAAATAATAGAAAATGAGAAAATGCGCTCATAAAATTATTTGACATCATGTCCTCGATGTCCTTCCTCCGCATTGCCTAATGTGAAAACTATGACGCGCTGCACGTTGACAAATTACCATTTGGCATTTCTCTGGTCTGCATATTAAACAGATATGTACACATATATAAGTACATATATGTATATCTCTCTATATACATATCATGTCTAGCTCTATATACATATATAAAATCTATTTTTTAATGCGCGCACAGACATGAATTGGTTGCTTTTAAATAACTATTTAATGCATAATAAAGTTGAATTTTTCATATGAATATATTTAAATTTTGTAGATATATAGGAATTTAAATGAATACACATTAAAGCTTAAAGCATGCAACGAGTGTATTCATATATATGGGGCTTAAAATATGAGACAACAAAAATTAAAATATACTAAATATATATAACGTTAATCGTATAATAAAATTAAATATTCATAATGAGATAATAAATTCTTAAATTTTGCACAACAATCTAAGCTTAAAGAATGCAGCAAGTATTGCTTGTGCTTTAAATGTAGCCTTTCTATGCAATTCTCATACATGCATGCATTAAAATAGCTTTGATTAGGAAAAGTAAACGAAAGGAGAGATTGCATGAGAAGTGATAGGCGCAGAATGACGAATGCCAACAAGGGAAGGAGTGCTAACAAAAGAAGTATTTGACGGAAGAAGAAAAAGAAGGGAAACATATATATGTATCAATATATATTGAAGCAGCAGGAGGTATAGGAAAGGAAGCAAGTGGAGAAGCACGATGAGCAGCATAAAGAGATTAGAAGAAGCAAGCCCAGAGGCAGTATAAAATTATACATTTAAGTAAGATAAGCAGTAGGAAAAATAAGCAAGAATATGAATAGGAGAAAAAGAAGGCCGTAAAGTATTGTATGTATATAAATCTTAAATAACTAGGAGAAGTAAAAGAAAGAGAAGAGAGTAATTGGTGTAGTATGAGAAGAACGTAGAAAAAACTAAATGCAAGTCTTAATATAAGAACAATCTGAAGTATAAGAACATAAATTTAAGAAAAAATGGATCAATGAGAATAAGAGAGTAAAGTAGAAGAAGAAGCCCAAGAAGAAGTATATGTCAAAATAAAAGAAAATTAAATCCAGTAAAATTTAGAGGGGAAGATAATAGATTGAAAAAGTCTCTTTCTTCAGCTATCTCCATAAATATTTATATATTATATAAATATATTGTTATGTATATATATAAGCCATACATTTCTCAGGTTAACATAGTATCTACTATATCTATATATCAAAATTCCCTAAATTCACACGCTCATACATGAGGTTGAGCTCCTTGCTTGCCTCTGCTAATCTTTTAATAACCAAACTAAGCCACTAGCTTGGCTCTGCTAACAATTTGACTTTCAAATAAGATTCGGTGTTGATTGATTAAGCAATTTGTTTGCGCCAATTTATATAGAGCTGATTTATCAGTTATCGGCGCTGATCTGCTATGGCTATGATATATCTATGAATTATGCAACACAAACAAACTTCTATATATCATAAACATTATTTCACAATGAAAATTGTTTGCCTTTGCTGCGTCACGCGTGGCACTCATAAATAAGCAGGCGGGCGACCAGGCGACCGGGCGTCCAAGCAAACCTTATAAATTATTGAGGGCATCTGAAGGATTGTGTGTGCGCCTAGGCCATGTGAGTCGTTGTTTGGCTGCCCCAACTGCCCCCTTTTACGTGGCTTATCACCAGCTGCTGCGTCGCATTGTTACGAGTAATTTTGTTGCACGTCAGAGCCATGCAGAGAGAGAGAGAGAGAAAGGGAGAAAGAGAGACAGAGACGAGCTGCCTTGCCGCGTGCCCCTGTCTGTTGCATGCACCTCCATTGAAATCATGTTGCCATTGTTTGACGCACCAATTCAATGCACTAACGAGCTCAACAGCAGCAGCTTAGGAACGGCTCAGACCCCATAACAGCTCAATAGTTTCACTTTAAATTCGAGAAGATCTAATCTTTAAACGCGCTCGAATTTAATTCAAGTCTGAGCTAAAATTTAATTTTCCTATACAATTTTTTTTTTCTTGAAGAAAATTGGTTTATTAATTGCCTGTGGAATTTTGTAAGCTGCTTTTGCAGCAATCTCCGTGTGCCACATACACACACACACACACACACACGCACGTAGCTGGCCCATAAATTTGCTAGCAGCCCTCGGGCTAAAATGTGGCACGGATTTAGGCGTTGCCACTTTGCCGTTAAAATCCTATTTTATTTTCAATTTGTCAGCAAAGTGCGGCGAGAGCCTTAAGCTGACAGCGAGAAAGAGAGAGAGAGAGAGGGAGGGAGAGCAGCACAAAGCGTACAACTCGAAAGTAAGATATATAGAAAATGATTTGGCCTTGGCCATATGGCCATATGGCCACATAGAGGCGCCGGCAACTGCTATTAACTTATTAGTACTACGTGGCGTATGCGCAACTTGGTTACCAAGTGCCGCAGCTGTGCCGCTGCTATGTTGTTAAAGTTATGCTACACACACACACACAGACAAATTAAACAATGACAGCTTGTCATGTTTATAGCTCACACACACACACACAAACACACAGTGCATAGCGCTCAAAAGTCGACTACAATTTCTTTTTGCGTTTTATGCAAACGCGCGCGTTCGCTCGCTTCGCTCCTTTGTCTGACTGAGTGAGCACAGCAGCCTTGTACCACACACACAATTTACACACACCCACACACACACACCTTGACTTCCTTTTGGCCCGTTTTTTGTCATTGTCAGTGGCATATGAGAAATGTGTTGGCGCTTTTACATTTATAGTCCCTGCCAGGCAACCAGTTTATTTTAATCAGATTGTTGACTGTTTCTCTGTTTTCTTATGCGCGCGCGAACTTGACTTGAATTTTAATAAATTATTTCAGCTTTTTTCGTTGTTTTTGTTGTTTGTTGTTTCTCACCTGACGCATTTTTAATGAGAAACGTTAAACTTTTCCGCGCAACATCAGCAGCAGTAGGAAATTGCCAAAGAGCTTAGCCAGCGCTATAAAATATAAAGATTACTCTGAAATGTCAACAACAAAAGAAACGAAGTAGAATGAAATGACAAAAGAAGTTGCCGTTATGTGACTGGCATTGACAAAAGATGTTTGGCATTGAATGGGAAAGGACTATGGCATTTGAGAAGCGCAAAGAGAGGCGAGAGAGGAAGAGAGAGAGGCTGACGCACATAGTCGCTCTTGCATCATTAGATATGGAAAGTTTTGCGGTTAATAATTACATAATTAACGCATAATTAATTTAAAAAGTAACCCGAGCCAAGTCTCGGCCATGGCCATGACCAGCGGGCATAAGTTGCGGTTATCCTTTGTACTAGCCACTCACTCACCGACTCGCTCGTTCTATCTTTCCTCCATTTAGAACCAGGCTAAATTAAGCCTGCCAAACACAGGCCAACAGCAAATCATTCGGCCATGCAAAATGTGCTGAGCGGGCGAGCGGAGGGATCCGAACCATTTCATTAGATGATGTTGGCTCTTAAGTGAGCAGCGCCAGTGCGTTTCGCATATGCGTGGGCGTGGCTATTTTTGTTGCCACATTCAAATGCCAGTGTGGCACACACACACACACACATAACGAAAATTAGTTGGCCACAAAATGACGCTGATGCCCACATGAAAAAGCGAAGGTTCGCACAGGCTCCATTTTCTATCTGCTCAAAGCGGGAACTGCTGAATGCTGCCCCCGCTGACTGCTGCCCGCTTTCAAGGCCATCATCATTTGTATCTCCAGCAAAGTTTGCTGCCTTCTTCTTTTTTCATATGCCAAATGCATGACCAGATATTTTAGCCCATGTCTCTGTTTTTCACTTCCTTTCAAGCCTTTTGCGTTTGCCAACTGTTTTCAGGCTGCCTGTGTTTCAGCTTTTGATTTGTTTTCTCATTTGGCTCGGGTTTTGATACACTGTTTGTAGTGGTTGAATGGGTATATTAATTGTGATTTGGAATTGAAAATTTAGTAAAAGCAGTCTATATATTTAGTTAGTTATACTGAGTTAATCACTAGTTAAGCTTATGCTCAAAAAGTATGTGTTGTTGGCGGTTAAAATGTTTGAATTTTGATTTTAATGAAACAAACTTCCATGTCATAAGCGTTTGAGTACAGTATACAAATGTGGCAGAAATGAAATGCAAATCGAAATTTGTGTGGTGGAAAAGTCCAGTCGATGATTTCTAGGTGATTCTGACTCCCAAACAAT
Source organism: Drosophila meridionalis (assembly GCA_035045145.1). Classification (NCBI taxonomy): domain Eukaryota; kingdom Metazoa; phylum Arthropoda; class Insecta; order Diptera; family Drosophilidae; genus Drosophila; species Drosophila meridionalis. The sequence goes on along the minus strand of JAWNPG010000040.1, from coordinate 10,760,731 downwards.
ATTTGCTATAAAATCTTAGTTCTTCTAGACTTCTTCTTTTTGCTATGCACTGAAAACTGCTTATACATAACATTCTCTCACTCTCCGTCTCTCTTTCTCTCTCTCCCTCTCTTTCTCTCTCTCTCTCTCAAAGGTATTCCTATTATTCCATTCTTAGGCGATTTCACATCTTTTCCCACAGTCCTCACTCTAAACAGTGTATGTGGCCGTTGGTTACGCCCGCTCGCCTGCTGCAATTTGTCTTCTTTTGCTTTTGCATTTGTGCCTGACTTTTGTCTGCTTTTTTGCTGATGACTTTTCATTACATAAGTAAAAGCACAAAGCAGTTGCTTGCCTTGTGTTTTGTTTGCTCTCGTGTTGCATTTGCGTCACAGCAGCCCAGCCGCCACGTGTCGCCTGTGTGTGTGTCATAATCAATCAGCGCCCAGCCACGCGCATCTAAACCCACACACCAAAATATTCCATTGACTTGGCAAAAATATTTAAATTTAATTCAGGCGTCGCAGTGGCGCCTTTTAATTATTCGAGCTAGAATTAAAATTGAGGCAAATTTATGCTTTAACCTTGTCGCGACCTCAAAAATAAAGACAAAGACAACTTGAATACATAAAATTTATATATAAAAAAAACATTTCTTTAATATTTGACTAACTCTTTTATTTCTCTCAATCTGTTCTTCTTTATAGGTAAGCCACTTGGATTAAACGGGTCTGAAAGAGACACCAAGAACAAGCGAAAGAGACAAAGTGATTTATGGGCTAAGTACACTCGAGCCAAAAGCAGCTTAAAAACAATTTCAACTCAAGAATTTTCATAAATTTCAATTAGAAAACGCTTTAAATCGTTTAGATCTTTGCTATTCGCTTTTTTACAGCCAATTTAAGCATTCTTTTTCGCTCAGTGTAGCAAATAAATATAAATATTTGCATTGCCTACTTTTGTGCGGGGCTGAGACTATGCAATTAGGTCGAGAATAGCCTCATTTATTATGCCGCCCCAAAATGCTCGTTGGCCAAACACAAAAGCAGCGGCAACCACCACGCCCCTTTGCCCCGTCGCCCTGCCCTTAACGGGCCATTGGTCATTTTGTGCTTGGGCAATTGTGCGGCTGCCAAATGATGCATAAATTTATGTCAATTTCTCTTTTAAACAATTAAAAATTGAGCAAAGAAAGCGAGTCGCTGTCTCTCTCGCTCTCGCTCTTCCTGTGCTCCTCTCTCTTTCTGTTTATATAAATGAAAAGCCAGCGCGCTGCCTGCTGCCTGCTGCCTTTATTCCTTGGGTCCAGGCAGCTGCTGCCTGGCCTCGCATTGACAAAGCATAGCCACCACGCCCACTGCGCCGCCCACTTTTAAATATTTCATGTAATGCCTTTGCAATTTGGCGCTGTTGTCATTTTTCATTGCGTCGCTACTAAAGGTGAGAAATTAAAATGAAATATTGTATGCCGAGGCCAGCGACTCGCCATGCCAAAATGGCAACATCTTTATCGTCATCTTAGCTTTATGCAAAGCAGTAGCAGTTGCTGGTTTATGGCTTGTTATGTTTGCTGCCAGCCTGGTCAATAGCTAAAGCCAGCAGCTCCTAGCCACATTTGCTTGGCCAAACTTAAAGCTGCTGAGAAAACTCTATAAATAATAGAGAATAATTTTGATATAAACTAAATCTGCTGACATTTGAGCTTACTTATACATATGCCTGCCCGAGTAATAAGGCAAAGTTTTCACTTATACAACTCTTATAATTCAACTCTTATACTAACTTATGCGAGCCTATTTCATGCTGTGCTGGCAAAATCTTTAATATTTCATTGCTTGCAAATACTTGAAGTTTCTGGCGAATTGTTTAGTTGGAGTCAAGCATGTGTGTGTGTAGGTGTGTGTGTCTGTGTGTGTGTTTAGTGCTTGGCTTAGGCAGGCGCACATAATTTGCCTAGAAGTATGCAATCAAAATGGTTTTAATTGATTTTTAGTCGTCGCGTCGCTGCTCGTCGTGCTCTAAAGTCAATGACTGCTGCCTGGGACACACAGAACCATACACCGTCACACACACACACTCCCACACACACCCACACTGACACTCAAATGCTTGTCAACTCATATACACTACGGCACGGCTCACTTGGAAAATTCTAAATTGCATAAATTTATTTCTTGCTCGTTTGCCAACGTCTCGCTGTACTCCCGTCCGCCCGCCACGCCCATCGGCCTACAGGACATTTGTAAAATTGATTACGCGCATAAATTGAAGCAGACGAGCGACGCTATCAAAATGTTGCCACAGGGCGGCTGCTGGCGGGAGACACTGTGGGCTGGGGTCAGGTTGTAGCATAATTTTTTGGGCTAGTTTCAAATTGAATTTGACTCACACACACACAAACACGCTCACATACATATATAAATAAATGTATATATGTATATAAAATGTATGTAATCAAATTCAATTTGCTTTAATTGCGTTCGGTCGTAGGCGCCCTTTCGCTAATGCCATCTCGCTCGCACATTTCGCTGCTCTGTCGCTCTGGGCGCCTCGCAAGTTATTTGTCAATTAACAACAGCGAAATGTTGCAATCAATGTTGCGTATTATGTGCCACACACACACACACAAACAAACACCCGCATACACATACACACACATAAGCTCCCTCACACACACACATGTAATTATGTTTGTATACAATGAGTGAAACGCTCACATGTCTGGGGTATTAGAGAATCCCGCTGGTATTGGCATACATAGCCATAATTATAACAGTCGAAGCGCCCGAAACATGCGAATTACGCACCATTTGCAGCATGCGGCAACATGCAGGGTGGCCACACAGTTGCAGCACAGGCGACAAATGTGGCGGAAATGAAAGGGAAATCGAAATGATAATGAAGTGAAGAGAGCAGTCTGAAGTTTGAGTAGTTATTATTAAATGTCTTTTAGACGATTCTGATGAAATGTAGAGTTGTCCTGCTCACGCTCTAGCATCTATTACTTTACCTGAAATGAAAATGTCAACATTTCTCTTAAGAACTCTAGGCACATCTTAAACTATTTAGTGAAAACATATTATGAGTACTCGAACCACCATCTTTTCCTGTTTATTATTCCTGTTTATAGCATTAGCTCTATCATAAGATTTTCATACTTCAAAGATTGTTTATGGTTTCTTAAAAATAATCCTATCTCTTACCTATATACCTATAATCCACATCATTCTTCTTAAACTCAATACCCAGATTATATTTAATGAACTTTCTTTGAACTCTCTTTTGAGCTGTCCTTTAAAGTTCTTCAGCCCATTTAAAGATCTCTTTCTCTCTCTCTCTCTCTCTCTCTCTCTCTCTCTCTCTCTCTCTCTCTCTCTCTCTCTCTCTCTCTCTATCACTCTCTCTCTCTCTCTCTCTCTCTCTCTCTCTCTATCACTCTCTCTCTCTCTCTCTCTCTCTCTCTCTCTCTCTCTATCACTCTTCATCTCATCTCATGTTTCTTCAGTTCTCGAGCAAATCTCTTAAGATCATTTAAGTTTATTAGAGCCTAAGCCCCATTAAGGTATTTTCTTTGCCTCTTCTGTGCTGAATAACTCAAATCTCCGTTGATCTCTTTCTCTCTCTCTCTCTCTCTCTCTCTCTCTCTCTCTCACTCTCTCACTCTCTCTCTCTCTCTCTCTCTCTCTCTCTCTCTCTCTATCACTCTCTCTCTCTCTTTCTCTCTCTCTCTCTCTCTCTCTCTCTCTCTCTCACTCTCTCACTCTCTCTCTCTCTCTCTCTCTCTCTCTCTCTCTCTATCACTCTCTCTCTCTCTCTCTCTCTCTCTCTCTCTCTATCACTCTCTCTCTCTCTCTCTCTCTCTCTCTCTCTCTCTATCACTCTCTCATCTCATCTCATGTTTCTTCAGTTCTAGAGCAAATCTCTTAAGATCATTTAAGTTTATTAGAGCCTAAGCCCCATTAAGGTGTTTTCTTTGCCTCTTCTGTGCTGAATAACTCAAATCTCCGTTGATCTCTGCCTAATGCGCGCTTGAATGCCTGTCACATGCTGTGGCTGCCCACAGAATCTCTGGCCATCTGTCAAGCATAATCTGTCAAATCTCTTGCAATCTGTCATATTTGTCGCCTGGCTGTGGACCCTGCATAGGGTCAGAGCTCTGTAGCAGACACTTGAACAAGCCAGCCGGACGGAGATATATGTGTATGTGATAGATGCAATCAGAATGATGCCACTTTAGAGTAGCAACAATACAAATTACTAATTTACACGCGAACACAATGCAGCATAGAGGTCGCCCCTTTGCCTCAGCCCCTGCCACGCCTTGGCCATGCATTGAGATTTCCTGGGAATTAGCAGTCGACATTTAGTTGTGATATGCAAACGTAATGAGCTATGATTATGATGGCCAAACTGCAATTAGTAATTGAATCATTATACACATTTCGCTTGCCTAATAGCATTTGAGGCAAGATAAAAGAGAAGGAGACGAAGAAGTAGAAGGAGCAGAAAAAGGAGAAACGGCAAAAATCTCGATGCAAATTCAATTTGAGGCCGCGCCTCGAAAGCTGTTCGTAAAAATTATTTAAAGAAATCAGAATCTGACGACAAAGTTCAATGAACCGGCAACAGGAGCTGCCAAAGGAGTATCAAGTGGGCTGACAGAGGGAGGGGGCGGAGCGGGGTAAAGTAAAGACGAAGGCAGACGAAGCAAGTCGAGAGGAAGGCCGCAGGCAACGAATGCTCGTTTGTGGAATGTGATGGAACAGTTTATGAATTGAATAAACCGGAGCCAAGGTGATGAGTTATTCAAAAAGCATGTGCAAAATGTCAGAAGAAATCAAATGAGATTAAAAAATGAAAAATATAATAAAAAGGAATGAAACGAAAACGAGCGAACGAGCAAACGACCGACAGACCGACAGACAGTTGAGTGCAGTGGGCGGGGCGTGGGCGGTGGCGGTGGCTTGAAAAGGGCTAAAAACACAAATGTTTGCGATGGATGGAAAATAAGGGGCAGCTGTGACCGTTAGTTTGGCCCCGGGCAAGGACCGGGCAACCGTTCAAATGTGAAGCCAAGTTGAGAACTTAACAAATGCCAAAATAAAGTTAAACGAAAAAAGAAAACGAGAAACGAGAATGAGCAGAGAATTCGCAATTTGAACTTTTCGTTCGTTTCCATTTTGGCAGCTGGCGTTTTTTGCGTCAAGCGGACATTGGTGTCTGATTAGATTTGGGCCATAGCCACGCCCCTGCGCCGTTTCTATGCCCACTCTTTATTTCCACCGCCCCAGCCAACACTTGAGCACGAATCGTGCGCGTTGCAGCCACCTGAAAAAAGGAGCGCGGCAATGAGACCAAAAAAATGTAATTTCCCATTGTGCAACAAGAGCGTACATGACTATTATGTGCATACCCTGTACATAAGTGAGGGGCGGGGTATATTAAAAGGGATCAGCTATGTAGAGCAAGAAGTGTATAGAAGAGCTAAGATTTATAAGAGAGCTGTATGTGATTTAGCCACTCTTGACAGGGATCTGATCTCAAGGAACTTGGGAGATAAAAGGGTCTTCATGATCAAATTAAGTATATTGATTTTCTTATATATAAGACATATAATACATAAATATATTTCATATATATATAGTTTTATATATATTTTTTACTTCATACATTTTATTATTTTCCTTACTTTAGTTAGATTTTATCGTTCGGTCGATCTATCAACAATCTCTGAGATTGATAGGTCTTCTCGTTCTATCGATCTCTTATATTGCTAGACTAAAACATTTGCTTTGATTGTACTAAGTCTAACCATCTCTAAGATAGACTTAGGGTTATCAGGCATTTCCAAAAATAATTTAAAAGCTATGATCTATGAAATAAATATCTTATAAAATCTTATAACATTGTATATATGTATATATCCTCATTAGCATCAGTTCAAGAAACCTCTCGAATTCTCTTCTATTAATACAAAAGACATCTATAGAGCATCTTACAGTCCAGCACTCTCATCTGTCTCATTCCTGTTTAATTCTCTGAAATCAATCTAAAGACTAGCAACGATTTGCTACACTTTTCACATTGCGTGCACAAATTGTCCAGCACAAATTGATGAGCCCTACAGACAGCCGCCTAGAGGCAGGCGATCAACCAAAAAGGGCCTTCGGTTCCCCTTCAACTTCTTCGAACAAAGCGCACAACAAGAGTCTTTCAGTGTAGGATTTCATCTCTTGAGTGCGTCTGTCCGACCGACTGGCGATTGTCTCTGCTCTTGTTGCCTGGGTAATTATCATTTAGTTATGGCACTTTTTGTTTCACTGCAACTCTTAAGAATCCACTTTAAGCTGATGGTGGCTGTTAGCTGCTGGCTGCCGGCCGTACGACTGCCGCCAGGGCAACTGCGACACGCACATGATAAATGATTTTCCATTAACTGCCATTGAAAAGCAAAAGAAAATATACGAAAGGGCGTAGAGCAGCGTGCAGAGCGCAGGATAAAGCCGAAAACCATAGAAAATACAACTCGAGCACATGCTGTGCGATTGTGTGAGTGTGAGTGTGTGTGGCATATGTCTTTGTGTGTGTGTGTGTGCTGCAATGTGCTTGCATTTGTCATCCATCATCAACGAAGGCAACGGCATTCGCTTGCCCCCTCCCTCTCCCTCTCCCTCTCCCGCTCTCTTTCGCTCTTTTATCAACTGTTTGCATCAGCATTATTTGTCTTAGTTTTTCAACGATTTTTCTTCAATTTTTCTTATGTGGTTTTTCACATGGCATAGACAAAAAAAAATTTGTTTAACCCAATTTGAAACAGAATTTTCTCTAAAAGAAAATTAAGCCAGCGCTTGTAACTTGAAGCTGCCACAAATAATAATAAAAGACAAACAGAGTAGAATGGGACGCGATGCGAGCGATGTTTGATTTGTTCTCTCTCAATTTGATAGATGACCATAAAATATTAATGTGCCGAGCATAAATGTGAATGTGTGTGAGAGTGTGTGTCCGTGTGTGTAGATTTAGATGCTTCATTTCCTCTTTTGATTTGACTTTGACGTCAAGGTTCTGGCCATTTAATGTAAACCACGAAATGGAAAAGTTTTTGGCAGTATATGGAGCAGAAATTGATAAGAAAACAAAGTTTAGTTTAGTTAAATTTCATATAAATGTTATATATTTACATTTGTTATAAATGTATCTACGTTTAATAAAAGAGATATACAGCATTACAAAGCATTATATATTAACCAGAATTTGATATCAAGGCACAATAAACAATTTTAAGCAAAGAATTAGGAAATCATATTATTATAATTTAGATCTTTAATTTGCAAAATTATGTCAAAAACCTTTTAAGTTTGTTTACTTAAAATATAGGTTTTTTCCTATTCATAACCTTAGTCACTTTCTTCCACACTTAAAATTTTCTTATACTCTATAAAAACCTCTATAAACTTCTGCATAGCCTAATGCCACAATCCATTTTATAGCACATTTCAAAGCCTTAATTATTCTCTTTTATTCATTTTTCTTACATTCATTTTCATAAGCAACTGCAGACAGAATAAAACATAATCAATCAATCAAATCAATCAATCACAGTTACTACAACCTTCTTCAATTCAGTCGCATTCAAACTTAAATTTGAGGCAGAGAAAATAACACGCTTAAGACTTGATTTCATTTTGCTTCAAGCACTCGAATGCTTAAGCGTTGTCTGAGCACTTTTTAGCATAATACCCTATATACATATGTATATATAGCGTACATACAATGTTTCGCTTTGTATAATCAGCTCATTATCATTAAGCGGCCGACAGTTGGGCCCGTTTGGGCTATTAGACATGCAAATGGCCGGGCCAAAGCGCCCGAATGTAGACTACCAAAAAAAGCTTCACGTGCTGTGAGCCGGAGCTGGGGCCGAAAGATGACTCATCTGCACGCTGAGCAATTCAATCCAATTTACAGCAATCTGCCATAATTTCAACGCTTAACGACGATTCCAAAGATTTACGGCGAACAACTTTTCATAGATGAAACGGCAAAGGAGAAGAAGAAGGAGAAAAGGGGCAGGCTTGGAAACGGTTGACAAGTCTGGTAAAAATAAGATGCTGCGTAATATTTTTCACTTCTCGCTGGCCAAGGCAACCAAAAAAAGAAAAAATAAAGTACAGAGTAGAAGAAGAAGCAGAAGAATAATCATAACAAAAATATTTTTCGGCTGCAACAGACACAGAGAGAGTGGGCCAGAGAGTGTGTGTGTGTGTGGAGAGTGAGTGTGAGCGAGCGAGTGGGTAAATAACTGCAGAGTGAGTCAGACAGACGGCGACAAAAGACGTCGTCGCCCTGGCTCTTTGGCCCAGACATTCGCACTTTTTGGCCATGGCCAATGGCATCATAAAAACTCCAGAGCTCTGACTGCTAAAAGCCAAGCGAAGCCAAGCCAATACAAAGAGCGAGCATCGTGTGTTGTTGTTGTTGTTTTTGTCTCAAATAGACGCCGCTGCGGCGGCAACCAAACACGTTGCACGGCGCACGCACTTGCCACAAATTAGATGGAGCACAACAGCAACTGAGTGTGTGTGAGTGTGTGTGTGTCTCGTCTGTTGTTTGACCTTTTTAGCGCTGCTAATTTGCAGCGTTCATCAATTTGAGAGAGGAAGAGAGAAAGAGAGAGAGAGAGAGAGACAGAGAGCAGCAGTGCCTGCATACTTCTAGGCGTTCGTAGGCCTCTTACCCAAGGTTCAGTGAACCCCCTAGACAAAAACAATCGACATTTGTTATTTATGTGTGTGTGTGTTGTTTGTTTGTCTCTTGAGTGGCTCGCCGCTCGCAGCTTTTTTGTGAGAGGTCTATTGTTTCGAAGATATTAATGCAAAGTTGAGTTCCCACTCACTCCACCCTTTCGCTTCGCTAATGCTGCCTGAGTGGTCGCAAATACTATATGAAATCTCTCCGCTATTTACCTAGACGCGCTGACTTCTCTTGCAAGTTTCTCTGCTGTGTGCTTTTTATGCGTTGCAAAACTTATCTTCCCAATAAATGTGTTTTGCATCTTTTTGTCTATTGCAGAGTGTATTCAACTACTTTAATTTACTTTTTTGTTAAACATTTACTAACGCATACTTATCTGTTTCTTTTTGCTTCTCTCTCGTCTTACAGGGCCGTCACAGATCCGCGCGATGGCCGTCGCGTCGCACTGAAAAAGTTGCCGAATGTGTTCCAATCTTTGGTCTCATCCAAGCGTGTTTTTCGTGAGCTCAAAATGCTTTGCTTTTTCAAGCATGAAAACGTAAGTACTTGAACAACTTAATACATGCACATCAACTATATATACATATATATATATATTGTATACACATATATTAAAATCCATTGTGAAATTACAAAGGGGAAGTAAAACAAAAATTGCCTTACATTTAATTACGCGTCGCGTTTATGACACGAAATTTAATTAAAAAAAGCAATTCGATTATTTGTGCTGCGACTGCCACTATGCGCACACACAATGCAAATATTTTCAGTATTTTCTTTTTTTTTTCTGCTCGCCCACTCTGTGGAATATTGCGTATACGCAGTGGCTGCCGGCTGGCTATTAATAACCTGTAATGTCAAAGAGCAGGCGCTGATGACTGCATGTAACAGCAGCAGCAGTGCTGCATATCAGAGAGATTTCCTTTACAGAGTAGCTTTCAGTTGTTCATTCACTTCAATTGTGCTCACTTGTTGTGTGTGCATTTATTAACAATTATATTATATATTTCACTGAGAGCCTTCGCTGGCAGGAAATTCGTTTTAACTGCCTTTCGAGTTGAACTTCAGCTCAATAAATTGAAGTTATTATTGTTGTCGATGTTGGTCGATCTTGTTGTTGTTGTTGCCTGTTTGATTGTCAAGCAAGTGTCGTTTATTGGCTGTGTAATTATTGTCATTAATTAAACGTTTCAGATGAGTAGCAATGATATAACTATATGAGAACTCGGTTAAAAAGAGGAAAATATATAACAAGCAAAACTTGTTATGAGTAATTTATTTAAATGAAAATATTGACAGATATTAAATTAATATTTAATAATCAAAATGTAAATTTAAACAATAAATAAGTTTATAATACAACTAATATATCAAATTAATATTTCATAATAATCATTTTATAAGTTTGCTGCAAAAGAGTTAAGGTTCTGAAGAGGACATGTTAGTTTGCATATGTATATAGCAGAGGCAGCAGAAAATACTCTGATTGGTCACTAACTGATAGAGAGTTTAGCTTACGTTAACTCAGAGAGAGGCTTAACAGTTGAGCTCGAGTTCGAGTGGTAGTCTCGCTGCCCTATATAAAGGCAGCTGAGGATCAGAAGAGCTGCTTCTTGCAGCAGCAGCAGCAGCAGAAAGTGCTCTGATTGGTCGCCTAACGAAGACTGACTCAGAAAGAGGCTCAAGAGTTGAGCTTGACTAGAGTGTCGCTGCCCTATATAAAGGCAAGCCTGCTGCAGCGCAGCTTCAGTCGAATTCTTCATTTCTTGGTGGTCAGTCGTCGTCTAGTGCAGCGCGGTGCTTCTCCTCTTCGTCTGTCTGTAATGCATACGGAGACTACGTAATCTTTAGATTTTGGATGCCACACCCCATTCACTAGGGCATAGGGTATCTCCTGATCGATCAGTCTGGACTAGAGCACTCTTACTTGTTTTTAATTTTGTCATTAAAATTTCAGTTTAATTTAAGATCTGAAATTGTATTATTCTACCAGTAATTATTAAATTATAATTATATTATATTTCAATAATTATAATTAGATTATAGTTTCATTATTTGAATTTTATTTGTCCAAGTACGTATTTCCGCCTTGCTATCTACTCTTTATTTTGAGCCGTGCTCTTTTTGTCGATTGAAATAAGAACGACCCTGTGAAGCAAAGATATTATTATTTCATAATATCAAAGCGATGCTAGAAATATAAAGTTAACATTTACTGATTTACATTTTAGGTTTTGCATACTTTACTTAACAACTTCATATGCCATAGTTAAGCATCTCTTCAAGTTCACTCCGTTTGTCAGTCATATTTCATGTTTCACAAGTTCGATTTCGATCGACATATATGATTTGGCTATTGCTTGTCAGACAGTTATAAATCAATCATTTATCATGGCATTAATTAACTCATTCATATTCATTGCAGTTGCTGCTGCTCAAATAAGCAACAACAAATTGCATATTTATACACATATTGTTAAGTAACGCCCACAAAAACAGGGCATGCCCAGTTCGCTCACTGCCAGTTAGCCACAAAAGGCTGTCGGGGCCCGAAAAATTTATGACAAACAAATTTTATGCACAACAAATTGTAAAGAAACGCAAAAAATAAAAGTTGAGGCTACAAAGCTGCACAACATTTTGTTGCATGCAAATTTGTGAACACGGGTTGGAGAGAGAGGGAGAGGGAGAGGGAGAGGTAGAGGAGGGAGATAGAGCGGGAACCAGACAGCAGGCCACACAAAGCTAAATGGCAGCAAAATGTAAAAGAATTATTGTTATTCATATAACATTTAGAATTATTAATAAAAAATAATAAATACAAAAATATTACACTAAAATAGGAACGGGTCAGGGGGCTCGTTGAGAGCTCGACAGCTGCATTGTGCTGCGATTTTATGGCCAATTTTATGTGACTTTGCGGCGATTTGCTTTAATTTGTTTATCTGAATATTTCAGTTCACTTGTGTTTCGAGCACGTGCGCTCTGATTCTCTGATTTTGTCATTTGTATACGCTTTGTTTTTTTTAGAGAACTGTACAGTTTTGACACGAAATGTGTAATACTTGAAAGATAACTTGTGATAGATAAGGTATATGTGTTATATTGGAAATAAATATTAGCAGCTGAGTTGATAGAGATTTGTTTAAAGGAAAACTAGTTTACTATGAAATTTTTTATAGTGTTTCTCTAACACATCTAGCAACATATAATTCCTATATTGATAATGAGTACATTATAATACAAAGAAGAAGAATATAAGATATTAGAACTAGTTTAGATTATTTTTGGGAATCTTTGTTTATAACGAAATTTCTACAGTTCTTTAGCTTCTACAGATAAAACTTTTTTTTTTATATGACTATATAATATTTTATTGATGGTTTCATTTCTGTATGAAACTTTAAAACCGCTGTATGATTGACATACAATTTTTTTTTTTAAAAGTGTTATAATGTTAAAGGGATATGAGAGTAAACTCATGTAAGCAGAGATAAAACATGGCGCAATATTTCAGTTTAGATATTATATCTTAAAGAAACTTCCTCAAAAATAAAAAAGATATATTTAATATTATAGATACTTCCACAATATTTGTTCTTTCCAGTTGTACTTTTCAAATCATAATTTGTTGACATTTGCCTTGGCTAAAATGTCAGTTTGAAGTTTGTCTAGAAACGCGATCAACTACTTTTTTGTGTACAAAACTCATTTGACACACATGATTTGAGCCTTGGCTGCAAATGTCAACTCAAACTCTAAACATTTTCGAACACTGCAATTCGAGCGGCTCCATTAGTCAAACAAATTGAGCGTGGGTGAGGAGCGAGGCTAAGTTGATTATTATTATTGTAATAATCAAGGCAACTTTTTTAATTTAGTTAGCTTGTCCAAAACTTATGCAATGCATTCGATGAAGAGTTGCCCTAATGAAGCACGCTCTGCCCACACATGTCAACACCTGGCAGCACCTATGCAAATGTTGTCTTAAAATGCAAAGTGCTTTATGGAAAAAGCGAAAAGCAGAAGAAGAAGAAGACTGCAAGAAATATAAAAGAGGCGCGCCTCGTGATATGTCTATTGTTGGTTTCCTGTGGCAATTCCATATTCATTTCCTACATGCAACACTGCGACGCGTCGCATATCTAAGCAAGTGCAATCAACCTGAAATAAGCTCGAGACGTTGCATTCAATAGGTGTAGACGACTGACTGTGCGAGCTATTTGTGATGTGGGCAGATATAGCAAAAAGAGAGCTCAATAAATGGAAATAGTTCTTGAAACTCGTATTTATCTATGGAAGTAGATGTCGCTACTAAATATGTGAAGAGAGCTATAATTAAATATAATCTTTATTGTTGAGATTACATCTTATGACTTAAACTAATAATTATGCATTAAATTTAATCAGCCTTTATGTAATTCCCTTTAAAAGACAGCTGCTAGTCTTGATTTTGACTTAAGTTAATTACCTTCTAAAATTCAAATCCGCTTTTACTTAGAATTCCCAATGAGTTGTAGCTTGTGCTGTGCTAACTACATTGATTTTCATATCAATTCCTGTTAGTTTACATATTGGCAAGTTAATGAAAAACTTTTGTAGAGTTATTTGAGCCATATTTAACTTAGTTTTTGCCAAAATTTGTTTAAGTTTTTAATGGGTTTCCTCTCTGCATAGATTTCATATAAACATTTGCAAGCTTTTGCGCATTTCGCTTTGCCATAGAAGTTGCTGTGATTCTTTTGGCTGCATAAGTCCTGCCTGTCAGTTTTGTGTTTGCTTCCTGCCAATTGCCAACTCTGGCAACACACACACACAGGCACACACACACACACACACACACACACACACACTGTAACAGCTCTTTGAGTGACAGCGCAGGCACTGGCAATCGTCTCAATTGCTTTAGCATTATATGGCGCAGCATACGAAATGTCTGTGTGAGTGTGTGTGTGTTTGCTCTGCACTGCATTATGTGTATGCCCGTGTGTGTGTGTGCCATATACATTTTAACAAATCGCTGCAAAATGTTTGCCCCATTATGCATTGTTGCTGTTGCTGCTTATTTCAATTGCGAATTTCAATAAAAGATTTTGCAACGTACGTGGCGCAAATATCAAAAGCATTTCTCACATGCAGCAGCCAAAGACGACGACGACGACGACGACGATGACGATGAAGTGTGTGCCTGCCACGCCCTCCGCAACCCCCTGCAGCTGCTGTAAATGATTGAGTTTTTCTTCAAGTTTTTGATGCCTGGCATCAATTGCATGCAAATTTGTTGTTGTTATCATTTCGAGGCGCTACACAAATTGCAATTGAAATGTCAATTTCATTTTCTACAATTGAAGTTTTTAGACATATGATGAATATAGATATAGATATAGTATACTGAATCTGTACACTTTCCGGCACAAATCCCACGCTAAGCAGCGTGTTTTTTATTTTTCCCATTTTTAACTGGAAAGCTTTACAACAGCTTCAACCTAGTTCAAATACATTTGCTCAGCTCAAGGTTGAAAAACAAACACAAAGCAGAGCAGCTGATGAAATTGTTTTACAAAAATCTGTGGCGTTTTAATTAGTAGTCAGCAACAACAACAACAACGAAGAAGAAGAACAACAACACCAACTACAACAACTGGAAATGTTGTCAGCAGCTGCTGCAACAATTATTTAGCTAGAATTTTAGCTTGAAATGAAAATGTCGCTAACAAACAACACTTTTGCTTTTGTTTAGAGACGCGACTTGAAGAAAATTCACTTGAAATCGTTTAAAAAAAAAAGGGGGCCAAAAGAAGAAGAAGCAGAACCAGGAGAGATGAGGTAGCTGAAGAGCTGGAAGAGTAGATGCTGCTCTTGATTATGTTAGCTTTAACATACTTCAAGTTATTTTTTTCCAACTTCTCTTTTTCTCTGCTTGAAATGTGCTGCCACAGCTGTTGCCACTTGCAACTAGCGACTAGCAACTTGCAACTTGTGTAGTTGCAGTTCAACAAAAGTTGTTGTCTAAGTTGTTTGCACAGCTCGTTAAATGTTGCTCTTGTTGTTGTTGTTGCTGCTGCTGTTGTTGTTGTTATTGCTGTTTGTGTTTATTATTATTACACGCCTAGTTTAGCTTTAGAGCAATTGTTTGCACTCTGCCTGAAGTGAAGTTGCATTGAGAGTGAATAAACAGGATATAATGATGTTTTTGATGAAATTTAAGTGCACCATTTAAATGTGAAATTAAATTGGAGAACAAAAGTGAAATGAATTATCAGATAAATGCATGTTAAAGAACAAAAAAGTTATTTAAGCAGAACTTATGATGCTAAGATAAGAAAGAGGAAGGGGTGTTTATTTTAAGTAGATTTCCAGATTAGAAAATTATGAAATTTAAGCAAGAATCTGATATCAATCAAATATTTAATCAAATTTGACCAACTTAGCGTAGTATAAAAAAAAAGCTAGAAATCATGAAAAGTTGCCAAATCAAAAGTTCAAAATTTGAACTTCAAATATTTTCAACAACAACTCTGTGTCAGGCATCGGCTAGTCATGCACACCCAACTAGAGCACACTCAATCATATTTACTTGCTTCCTATATGATTGTTCTCTTTATTTTTTGGCAGCTCTGCCCCAGGCGCTGCTGCGCTTCAAGGACAGCAGCTGAGAAAAACAAAGAAAATGGCTCTGCCAATATGAACTGCATAAATTTGGTTGCTGATTGCCACAGCGCAAATGTTAATTAGCTGCAACGCGGCGTTGCACGTGTGGGGGCAACAGTGCAGTGTCAGCCAGTAGTAGCTACATGCAACAACAACAACAACAACAATAACAACATAAACAACAACAGCGCCAAATTGCAACAACTTATGTACGCAGCCAGCGGAAGGCAACCAAAAGCAAAGCGTTACTCGAGGGCTGCTACTCGATACACTGCCCGAAAAGGGGGGCAACCTAAGAGAGCTGAAAGTTTATTGAATGATAGAGTAGGGGTAGTACTTAAGATATATTATATATATGTATAGATGTGGAGAGAGGAGAGTTCGTCCATAATTCTTTGTTTTAAATCTCTTCAAAAATCTAAAGTCTTCAAGCTAACCAAGAGTAGACTGATATAACAGAGATGGATATATATTATAGATATATGTATAAGTTTTTAATATAGAAGTAGGGGTAGTCCCTCTATACTAATTTCTTGAATCTTTTGTCTTTTTCTTATTTTTTTTTCTCAAATCACTTCAAATATTTTTGGAGTAAATTTTAAAGCCAAAGTATTTAAGCTGCGTTTTGTGGCAGCTACCTTTATTTTAGCCTTAAGCTGTTCCTTTGTTGTTGTTGTTGTTGTTGTTGTTGTTGTTGTTGTTGTTGTTGTTGTTGTTTGTGAAACCGCAAGCGCAACAAATGCAGTTTATAAGTCGCAAGCAGCGCGAAATATTACAAACGAACTTAACTGAACCAAAGACAAAGACAAAGCCAAAGACGATGACGACGACGACGCACCGAAACCCTCGAAAGACCCAGACCCAGCGGCAGCAACAGCTACAGCTACAGCTTTAGCTTTTGTAAATGAACACAACAACAACAAGAACAACAAAAAAAGGCTAAAAATTGTTGCCACTTAAAAAAAAAACACGCCGAAGTCGGCGGCTTAGCAACGCGGCGGCACTTTTTGTGTTGAGTTTGTTGTATTTGTTGTTGTTGTGTTGAAGCACTTTGCAACAATTTTTGTGGCCAGCAGACAAATCCAGGCAGCAGCTGGGGAAGACAGTCCAACAGCAGCAACAGCAGCAACAATGTGTGTGAGTTGTGCAACAAATATGTGCACACATATTGATTGTCTTCTCTCTTCTTGTTGTTGTTGTTGCCACACGCAACAATTTCGCATTTTGGCTGTTTTTGGCCATTTTCATGAAATGCGAGCGATTTGAGCTGCTTGAATTATATTGAAAATTGATTTTCAAGCTTTGTTTCAGCCACACATGTGTCGCACACACACACAGAAAGATGGCCAACATTGTTGCAACACATGCGCCGCACTGCCTCATCCTCACCCCGTTAGATTGCCATTTGGGCTTTGTGGCAAGTTCCTTCATCATTTTGACCGCAAGCTAAATAAATCAGCGCTTGTCTGCAGCTCAGGCTTGGACACAAAGGTAGAGCGCGAGCTGAGGGCTTTGGCTCTGTCGACGCTTGTCCAACTCGGTTGCGGATTGCTGTTGCTGTTGCTGTTGCTCTTTGTTGTGCTGCTGCTGTCCATCAAGTTCTTGCCAGTTCGTCCCGTTTTTTATTTATTATTTTGTGCTGGTTTGGCTCTTGTTTTTTTTTCTTATAGAGCCGTTGCCTTTGCTGCAGACAGGCAGAACTCCCCCGAAGCACAGTTGCCACAGACAGTGGCGTGTCTTGTATCTGCCGCTAAACATCATCAACGGGTCAGCGCTGTTGTTGCAAGTTGCTGCCGCTGAACTTTGTGGCATTTTAGTGCCTGGCAGCGACACTTAACATGCAACTAAATGGCGCATTTGATGCGCTGCAAGCAGCGAGCTTTTGATTTTTATTTATATTTTATTGGAGTGCATAATTTATGATCTTAGCCGCAAGATCCAGTCAGACAGTCAGCCACTCAAATGGGCGTCGTTGCATCTTTGTTGTTGTAGGTGTAATGCTGCAGCATTGTCTTAAGATTTATGTGGCTAATGCCACAGCCAATAAACACACTCGTCTATATTAACAACATTGTGTTCTGTATGCGTGTCGAGATTTATTAACAATTCTCTCATTCTCTCCCTCTCTCTCTTTGTCTCTCGTTGCAGGTGCTGTCAGCTTTGGACATTTTACAGCCACCACATTTGGACTTCTTTCAGGAAATGTATCCTTTTTTACAACAACAAAAACTTAAAATATAAATTAAATCATTTTTAATGATTATGTAAGCAATTTAAAATTGATATGAATTCAGTTTTAAACAGACCTAAGTTAAATGATTAACTTGAGAGAGATTTAAGCTGTCTTTGGTAATTTCAGGCGTAAAGAGTTACAGCTAAACATTAAAGAAAATCAGAGGTAGAATAGATTGAAGAAAGCAAATGCAGTATCAAACTGAAGGGAGAGAACTATATAAACTGATTATAAATTCAAAAGAAGAAATGTATACCAGTTCCAAAATTGAGAAACCTTAGAATATGACTTCATTTGATTAAGGGATTGGCAGTTTTACAGTGTGAAATAATACTGATAAGCAGAGACAATCCTAGACAGAGCAGAAAATTGAAGAGATGATAGAAAACATACAAATGCAGTAGAAAATAAAGAGAATCCTCGTGCTGGCATTCAATTAAAATGAAAATTTTATGAAGATACGAACAGTTTAAGCTAAGCTGATAAGTTAAAGAGACTACTGCTAAGCAGAGCAAATTATAGACGAAACATATAGTTGAATAGAAACTGAAGAGAGAGAAAATGAGGTACAAAATTAAGAGGAAAAAATGAAGGACTAAGGTAGACCGAAGGCAGCAGCTTGCTGGACACTGACACAGTTCTAGGAGTGATAGAGGTGGGTCATTGACCCCCTTTACCATGTCCGTGCCACAAGGGGCAACTCAATTTCAACTTATCAGTACACCAAAACCTGTTAATTCTAGTTTTTATTAGTTTACATAGTAAAAGCAATATCCTATTGATAAAAGTCAATAATATCAGCCCATTAGTAGCGTTTGTCTTAGCCATTTGTGTAAGCAAAACTAATTGAAATTGTAATGAAAAAGATGCTTTAGATATGAGTAGATGCTTCTACAAAGTTTGACATATTTGCCAAGCACAAACAGTTACACACACACACTCACACACACACCTCAAACTACACCTACACACCCACACTCAGTCGCCCACTTCACCGAAGTAACTTAGCAATTTGACAAATCCAAAAAGCTTGAAAAACCGCATCCTTCGCTTGGGTCACAGGTTTTATTTTCTGATTTAGGGCAAACTGTGAAAATAAAACGTGAATATCTATTTTCAGCGCGTAAAAGTTGTGGGCAGAGCCAAAGCCAAAGCTGAAGCTAAAGCTAAAGCGAAAGCCCAAAGCGTGCAACTACTTAATTGAAAAAGTTTAAAGCTAACAAACAAGCCCCAGAAAACTTTAGCTAGTGGCCCGAAATGGGCGACAAACAACAGTCAGCTGGCATATGCCACATGCCACATGCCGCATGCCCCACCCTTTGGTTATTTCCTTAACACTCCCTAACTCTAGCTATGTGATAACTGAGCTGCTGCAATCGGATCTGCACAAGATCATCGTGTCGCCACAGCATCTGTCGGCGGATCACATCAAGGTGTTCCTTTATCAGATACTGCGCGGTCTGAAGTACTTGCACTCGGCCAGGATACTGCATCGGGACATCAAGCCGGGCAATCTGTTGGTCAACTCGAACTGTGTGCTGAAGATATGCGACTTTGGGCTGGCACGCGTCGAGGAGCCCGACCAGGCCAAGCACATGACCCAGGAGGTGGTCACACAGTACTATCGGGCTCCGGAGATACTGATGGGCGCCCGCCACTATTCGTCGGCTGTGGATGTGTGGTCGGTGGGCTGCATCTTTGGCGAGCTGCTGGGCCGGCGCATCTTGTTCCAGGCCCAGAATCCGGTGCAGCAGCTGGAGCTGATTACCGAGCTGCTGGGCACGCCCACCATGGAGGATATGCGTCATGCGTGCGAGGGGGCACGCACACACATGCTGCGGCGCGCGCCCAAGCCGCCGTCGTTCTCGGTGCTCTACACGCTCAGCTCACATGCCACGCACGAGGCGGTGCATCTGCTCTGCCAGATGCTTGTCTTTGATCCGGTAAGAAGAGACTAGCTTAAGCGACACTCAATCACTTTCAGCTGTAACACTCGATGCTCTCTCCCCCTCCCCCTCCCCCTCTCACTTCTTAGGACAAGCGCATTTCGGTGACAGATGCCCTGGCGCATCCGTATCTGGATGAGGGTCGTCTGCGCTATCATTCGTGCATGTGCAAATGCTGTTTCACTACCTCAGCTGGAATGCGTCAGTATACGGCGGACTTCGAGCCCTCCGCCGGGCAGCCCTTCGATGATTTATGGGAGCGCAAGCTTACCTCCGTGCAGCAGGTGAAGGGTGAGTCAAACAAACTGAACGAGCACGCGTAAGAGCTTTTTATAAACGAAGATTTCGCTTTGCAGAGGAAATGCACAAATTCATTGCCGAGCAGCTGCAAACGGGCCGTGTGCCGCTCTGCATTAATCCGCAGAGTGCGGCCTTCAAGAGCTTTGCCAGGTGAGTTGCAATCCAGCCTTACAACACGCTGCACGTTGCGTACAATTCCCAACCAACCTCGACCCACTCTTCCAAGACTATCTATCTATATACCTCTCTCTCTCTCTCTCTATCTATCTCTATCTCTTTTTGTTGTTGTTCCAAAAAATGAATTCGTAATTTGCTTTTCAGTTGACAAATAAAACTCTCTCTCTTTCACGCACATTGTTGTCCCTCTCTCTCTCTCTCTCTATCTCTCTTTCTAAAAGGAAACGTTGTTTTACTTTGTCAAATGCTTAAAGTCCACAAACGTCTCTTTCTCTCTCTCTCTCTCTTTCTAACTCTAACTCCCTCTCTCTCTATCTCTATCTATTGTTGATTTATCTTTAAATATAATATAATATATATTTTAAAACAATTTTAATTTTTGTTTTCTCTCTTTTTTTCTATCGTTTTTTATACAAATATATCGAATACATATCGATATCGATATACATTAATATTGAATAAATTCTATCAAATTTAATTTATATATTTGCGTTGTTAAGCCAATGAGAATGAGAATATCTACTACTACTACCACTACTACCACAACTTGCACTGCTGCTCCTGTCGCTGCTGCTGCCGCTGCTGCTGCCGCTGCCGCTGCCGCTGCTGCTGCTGCCGCCGCCGCCGCTGCGCAGGCCAAATACCAAGACAAAGACCAAGTATATATACTAGGCGCGTAACGATATACCAATATTAACCAATCAAGTCAAAGAAAAAGAAACACAGAAAACAGATCCAAGCAGAAGGTCACAAAACAGAAAGAAAGCAAAAAGCAATAGCAAAAGCCGCCAGAGAAAGAAAGAAAGAAAGAAAGCAATATAAAGAGAAAGATAAAGCAAGCAAGATCAAGAAAGCGGGCGAGAAAGCGAGCAAGATACCAAGAATCGCATTGCATCGATATACATATCGATATCGATACTACACTATTGTGGGTGCCTCGGCAGCAGCAACTCTTGAATCTTTTAGGTCTGTTGATCAAGCAAATACATTTATTGCTCTAATACATTTGCTAAAGAAAACCAAAAAAATATATCATTTATAATTTATTTTTTTTATAATTTATATAAATATGATTTAATATGTTCACCATATAAATATATATGTATATTCTCTTCTTCTTTTTTTATAATATATCTCTTCTCCTTTTTTCTGTTTGTTAAATGCAAATGTGTATAAAAACCTCTTATAATACTCCTAAGTTGTGAAATATGACTTAACTCATTCTAACTATTTTTTTTATTATTTTCATTACATTTATTATTAAATGGGTTATTTGTGTACATAAATGTTATTTACAAAAAAAAAAAAAAATACCAACAACCAAAAAATACCAAAACTGGCAATTTCTAACTCTCGTTAAATGTCATATACAAAAATTGGTCGGCAAAAAATATGAAACAAAATTTACAAAAAGAAAACAATTGGCTTACAAGAAAACAAGAAAATTTGTAATACTAAAAAATACTAGAAAAATACGCACCACTTTTCATAGACATTTCGAGCAAAGCATATACCAAACTACCTTGAAAAGCATTAAATGTTATCTAAAACCCTTATACATATATCTCTCCACTCATAGCCAATTTATATTTCCCTCTCTGCAACTCATATATCATATAAACCATATACAATATATATAAATATATATATGCCCATACTGTGTAAAGCATTAAATTAAATATATCAAATCTTTAATCAATCAAAATCATAAAACACGCAGTTTACATAGCAAATATGCACATACAAACACACATATATATACACAGAGACACGCCCATTAATCATATAAATGTAATTTTATATTCTATCTTTACAATTTGATATTCTTGCAGTTAAAACTGAAATAGACCTATATAAAAGTTATATAAATTCGCACAGAGAACTCTTTTAGATAACAGCAGCTGAATATTTATCATCTTTTCTAAGTTTACATCATCTGCCTATTGCTTATAACTATGTGAACTCAGCTTCCTGTGAAGCCTTTTTACTCAAATTTGCTACAGCTGCTTTAAATGCAATTTAAATGAAAATAATTATATAAAACAAGTCTATTCTCTTTTTTGTTTTCGTCTATAACTATCTGAACTCAGTTTCCTGTGAAGTTAGTCAGTTGAAACTTGGTACATATGCTTAACAGCTTTATATCATGCGTAGATCTTGGAATTATTAAAAATACCAAAGTATATCAGATAGTTGACATAGATAAATGATTACATTTGTATGCTAAAACTCTAACTGCTAGCTTAAAATCATTGAAATTACATAATAAGACTAAAAAAAAGCATATTTTCGATTCTGAAAGTGATTTGATCATATAAAAAATATATTTAACTGCAAGAGTATTCCAGCATATTTTTCTTTTCTATCTATTTTCTAATCGAATTATCAGCAAAACACACCGTTAGCTTGTACATTTTGCAATTAGCCCTATGACAGTCTCTCTATCACAGCCCCAACTAGAAAACGCCCCCGCCCCGCCCCTTAACTCTATATCATGAATTTGGCCAAGCAAACATTTGCAACTACATTTAATACACTGCCAGCAACAACAAACAGTAAAATGCATATTGAAAAAATAAAAAATTAGAAATATATATATATAATATATATACATATATGTATATGTGTATGTGTATGTGTATATATATTTATATATCAGTGCAGTTGAGCAGCAGTGACAATGGTCAAAACAAAAGTAGAATAAAACCGCTTGAACAACTTTCACTTCAAGTCTTCAAAAATTAATAATAATAATAATAAAATAATGAACATGAATTTCTATAAATATATTCTATTAATGATTTATTTGATTATTAGACTTTATTTTATTTTGTTTTGTTTGTTGTACACTCGAAATCTATTTAAATGTAGTTTCCTTTAACATATGTTTCCTTCATGTATTTCATTTATTTATGATTAATAGTTTTTGTTTGCTTAACGTTTATTGTTTATTGTTTATTGTGCTTCTACTGCGGGTTTAACTCTGGCTTTTTATGTTGTATTCATTAGTTATGGGTAGTTTGTTGCATGTGCTCTACGCTCTATCTAAATGTATATGAAATGACAACCACTTCGAGCTAGACTTGACTAATGTTTGCTCTTTCTTTCTTTTTTTTTTTTTTGTTTTGCTTCATATTTCGACAATTAGCTCCACTGTGGCACATCCTTCGGAGCTGCCGCCTTCGCCACATCAATGGGAATGACGGCAAAATGAGGCGATTGCTGCCTAAAATATCAAAAGCAACACTCAGCAAACAACAACAGCAACAACAACAACAACAACTTGAACAACAATAGCTCATATATATATATATGATTATATATATATGGCTATATCATATATGGACAAGGAGCTTGCAGCTCCGCTACAACTGGATAACAACGACTAAATTTTAAAGCGCCAAAAGAACAGTTTTGCTAAGCGCTGTCTGTTTAAAAGTTAAAGCATTCCACCACCGAAACTAAAACTAAAACAACAAACAAACAACAAATAAACAAACAAACAAAATGTAACGTAACTCAACTGAAACTAGTCTAAAACAAAAACAAGAGTAAAGTAAAGCGAAGCAAACAACAATTGAAATTGTTTGCGGCACAAACAACAAACACAACAAATTCGAGAAACAAAAGCAAACAAAATTATTATAAACAAAAACAAAAACAAAACAAAACAAATATGAAAAGCAACAAAAACTTAATTTGTTGCGCTTGACAAAATTGGTAGAAAAAAAAAATGGAAAAAAAAACTAAAAATTAAATATTAATAACAAAAGGAAAACTACAATTTTTTGGTCTAATAAACAAATTGCAAAATGTTTTTTATTTTAAGCGCTTAAAAAAAACAAACAGAAAATCGATGTAAATTAATTAGCAACTAGTGCAAAACACAAAAGATATATATACATGCATATATATGTGTACTAAAAATTATTAAATATATACACACACACACTCTCTCACACACAACAAGAAATTTGTTTGCCAAATTTACCTCACACACTTCTTATTTTTTTCTGTGTATAACTATATAAAACTATAGAACTCTCTATATATATATATATGAATGTGTAGCAAAAAAAGAAAACAAATCAAAGAAACTTAAACATTAATATTTTCTAAATACTAATTAAAAACACAACAAGAACAACATAAATTTATTTTCCACATATTTGCGCTTCAATTTTGAAACTGGTTTCTAACTATATGTAGAAGAAGCAAAAGGCTCTATAGAGAAAGCTCTTGAAATCTATATACATACAACTCTACACAGATATATGTATTAAATGTGTGCTTGTATATGT
The DNA here is from genome assembly GCA_035045145.1 of Drosophila meridionalis. Lineage (NCBI taxonomy): Eukaryota > Metazoa > Arthropoda > Insecta > Diptera > Drosophilidae > Drosophila > Drosophila meridionalis. The sequence goes on along the minus strand of JAWNPG010000040.1, from coordinate 10,736,390 downwards.
ATAGCTGTAACTGTATGTATGTCATACACATATACACATATATATATATATAGTAGTAACACATGAAAATCTTTTCGAACACACACACACACATGAAATATTTTTAACCGTGGACTGATTAACTTGCATAGATCCCAAACAATTATGCAATTAAAATTAAACAAATTTAATTTTTATTAATCTAATAGTTAACGCTTAGTTTATGACAATTTATGCATATGTATTCACATTAGTTTTACAATTTTTAATTTTATTTTTTTATGTGTAACTCTATTATTCAATTTGCTTTGCCCTCTGGCGGCAAACGCGTTTAGCTCGTAGCGCACACACACACACACACTGAATGAATGTGTTGCAAATGCAAAACCAACAAGTGGACGACACACTGCCCCCCAGTGAATGTGCCCGGGCGATTCCAGCACAAGTTGCGCACAGTCAGCACTCGCTACAGTGGACGCTCTCTCGCTTGCTCTTAACTGCTGAACGCCGGGCCATTTCAAAGTTAGTTTTTAAATCTTAATTAGTTTAACTGTAATATAGTTTAATTGCCACGCCCCCCTTGATGAGACCTCTTCAACATGTCTAAGTAGCAACTCAATGCTCATTGCCAACTAAATGCTATAAATAGTTCGATTTAGTATCTCTAGCTCCCCCATATATATTCGACACTGATATCTGTATATGTTTAAGACTGAGTTCTCTCATTTCCTTACAAAAGAGATGGTTGACAAGCGCGCCTATATGCAATATATATAAAAACAAAAGGAAAATGAAAATGAAAATGAAGGAAAATTGAATGAAATGAAACGAAAAATGTCAGGAAAATTGTTTTTGGAATAATCAAGAAAAAGAAAACGTAGCGAAAACCCATTTTTAATGCTTGAATTATGTATTTAAATGTAGGCAACTATATATGTATGAGAAAAACAAAAACAAAACAAATGAAATATATATGTATATGTATATGTATATGTATTCATTATATGTATGTGTACTTGTATTCGTAATTTTTGAAGTCTTTTCGACATAAATCGTAAACTTTCTCGAAAATTGTAGGCGCTCAACTAGAAGCCAAGTTCTATATAGAAAAACAAAAAAAAAAACAAAAACTTCTTCGACTCTAAACTGTGCTGCTTTCTTATGTATGTAGTTTTTAATTATATATGTATACACATATACGCATATATATATAACTAATTTAGCGTATGCTTAAAGACGATATAAAATGAAGGAAACGAAATATGAATTCAAACTTTCACGGAGATCTCATAGCAAAAGAAAACAACAAAAAGAAAACAAACGAAAAACTTGATGTAAAAGCGAAAAGTGGAGAATCGTTAGAGCTATCAAATCATCTAATATATGAGATATATATGTATATAATGTGCATATGGCTAAATACCGTTAGATGCTGCCAACGATTTTCCATATTTTTGATTTTTTGAACCAAACTTTTGTTTATAAATAATCAGTTTTTTCTTATATATATATATACATACACACACACAGATATATGTAGACAACAGTCTTTTGGTCACACACACACAGACACATACTCGAATGCTAAGGCACACAGACACACACACATATATATACTTTTAGTTTACTTATTGTAATTGTAATAAAAGTTCAATGAAAACGAATGCAATGCAAAACAATTTATCAACTACTTTAGCAGCTAAGCACATTTTACACACAATACAAACATACATACATAATATATATATATATATGTAATTCGTTTTGACTTGATGTAAGCACCATGTACATAACATTAACACCCCACCAATACTTATATATTAATATATATAAATATATATATATATATATAATCCAAATTAAATCATAAGCCGCAACTAGTTTTCATTTTGTTTAGTTAAAGAATAATATATATATATAAATATATATATATAACTATATAGTAAATCATATACATGTACATTTGTTTTGCACAACTTTCAACAAAATAAAAACACACACATTACATATATATAACAAATATATACAATAATTACGATAAACTTTGTCTATAAATTCGTGGCGCTTATGTTTCAATAAGTTTCAACAATGTCTAATTGTTAGTTAAGCTAAGTAAACAAAAAAAAACAAACTAAAAGCTGAGTATTTGACCTACATAGATATACAAGATAAATATAAATACAAATACAAATATATATTATACATGTGCTAATTATACAGTAGAACCTACGTATGAACTACCTAATCTAATGCGATGAGTTTACGTTGGCTGCAGAGAGTGAAATAAAAATCGTGTAAAACTGTTTGTATAAAAAAAGAAGAAAAAAAAAACGAAGCTAACTTTTTGTTTTATTTGAATTTAATATAGAATTTCGTACACTTCTTGTTTTTCTTATGTCGTCGTGGCACACCCTAATGCCAGCATTAGGGTGCACTTGTAAAACCGAATGCATTTGCAATTAGAATTTATAGCTATAAAATACGTATATGCATTTCTTTCCAAGGATATATATATATATAGCACTACAATGTACGAGATACGATATATATGATATATATATATATACATATGTGTATGTATGGACAATATTTGCAAATAAACTGAAACTTCATAGCGACAACTCTCACTCTCTATAGACAAAAACAGATATTCAAATTACAGGTAACAAATTTTCAGTTTTTGGCCAGCGGAAAAACTGAATTGAAAAGCATTTTTGATGCAGTTCGAAACTTTATAACAACAAAACAAAAAATGCACATTATTGGAAGAAATAAAAACACAAACTAAATGAAATTTGTGCCAGAAAAAAAAAACCAAAGAAATTTTTTGGCAAAACAAAAAAAAACGTTTTCTTAACAGAAAAAAAATTGCGCTCAGGTTATAAAAAGAAAGAAAAACATAAAAACGTGTAAAAACAAGAATATTAATTCCATAAAAGTGAAATGAAAATAAAACGTAATTAACACGAATATTGCATACAAAAATACATAAATGTTTAACAAAAGGCTGTTTGTAGAAATTGTGACACAGTTTTTTAACCCCGAAATGAAACAAGAATCAGAATAATAAAAACAAACAAAAATATGCAAAGTTTTTGATGTAAATGTGAGTAGAGAACACGCTTAACCTAACAAAGTAAACAAGAGATAATGTAGAGATCGTAAACCCAATTTAAAGTTCTGATTGTGAATGTACTCGTAGTTGCTTAGCCCACTAATAGAGCCTACTTGTAGCGGGTCCTACGTAGGATCGCTTCTATCTATGTGCACTGCTAACGAGAAACTCAACTCAACCAGCGAGAAATCGTGTAAATACAAATACAAATACAATAATTATATAATATGCATTATATAGCATATATATCTATCTGAATATATATATATATAGTAAACTTTGTGATTGCTTCTCATTGATGATACCAAGTCGAGTAGATGTCAGATGTAAGCCGGCGAGTGCATACTCTCTCCAATGCATAGCCATTCCTTATTAATACCATGTATAAAGCACTCGAAACTCTAACACCCCCTAACCCTACCCTTGCCCCTACACTACCCGCTCCCCAACAAAATTCTCAGATAAATTTGATGTAGAACACAACCCAATGTACGAGTAGTTAACAATGCCATATACAATATATATATAAATATATGTATTCATTATTCGATAAATGTTGTAAAAAGAACAAGAACACGAAAACTATATACTCCATGTATGTGTATGTATATGTGAAAATACTTAAAGCAAAGGAAAACATAAAATCGTAGCACATTTTGAAAAGCTAACTAAAATATATATATGAAAAACTCATTTCAATTAGAAGCTCTCACTACAATTTGCACGCGATCGATAAACGGATCGATAACTGTATATATGTAATTATAATACGTATACCTATTCACACACACACACATACATACACTAACACACACACACGCCCAATTTAACACTAACTAAATTGATACAACTTGTAAATTATATTCAAAGCGAGCAAAAAAAAAAAAAGAAACTTTTCAAGAATTACATAAAAACATAAATACTTAACATTGATACCATAATACACACTAACCCCATTGTATTAACTAACAACAAATAATTAGACTTACTAATATTATAACGTAAAACTGAAAAAAAAAAAAAACAAAACGAAAAAGAAAAACAGTAAACAAAATGCTTTCAAACTAAATAAAGTTCTTTGGAATTACAATGCAAAACAAAAGATACGAAAACAAAAACAAATTGAGAATTTCTTTTTAATGGGAAAGCGGAACTCCAACTGGAAATTTGAAATGCCAATAAGAAACATTAAGTGTGGTGAGTAGCAGTTATTTAAAAAGCTTCAATTTCCAGCCAAATCCCATACATGTAAACTGCTTGACACTGCTTGCCAGTGCCTACAATGTTAACAACAGCGCTAGTTAACAGCAAAATGTATTCAATGTCTGCTTACAGCAGTCTGTTACCACTGCTCGAATGTTAACAGCGCTAGTTAACAGCAATTCAATGCTTGCAGCTTACAGCAGTCCATTGTAGTACCACTGCCTGCCAATAGCTGGCGCCACACTGCACTTGGCTTTCCAACTCCGCAAAGAAAATTGAAAACTCACAATTTATACATTCAGTTCTTGGCTTAAAAGCTCGCATGTATTCAGTGCTTAAACTAGTTTTGTTTTCTCTCTTTTTAGAATTCAAGTTTATGGCTACAAGTATAAAAGTAAGCCCAAGTCTCATGCAATTTGGGCGCTACGAAATTTGCTTAGATCTAGTTTTAGGGTCTGCACCTGCAGTACTTACAAAATATATATGTGTACATATATAGATGTATATGTGTTACGTTTTGGATCAGTCTTAGACAACGAATATGTACGAATGGGTTGCTTTTAAAAGAGTTCTCAATGGAACTTTACGGGAAATGCCTAAATAGAAAGATCTGTTCTATAACTAGGGCTGGCTACTCCTTCTTGCCGTAGTGGCTGTAGCTCTCCTCGACGAAGATCTGTATGGAGCGCTTGACGTGCTGTTTGTGCGGCTCAGGCAGCTGCTCCAGCTTGGGCAGAATCTTCATGAGAAACCGAAAGTCGGGCGATAGATTGATGTTAGTCTCAGTCTCTGGCTGGGCGGGCGGCTCCTTGGCCGGCTCCACGGGCACAATGGACATGCTGGATGGTAAACTGATGCCAGGCGATCCTTCCAGCTTGACAAAGTTGGTGGGATTCTTCTTGGGCGGCAGCGTTATGTGCGGCTTATGCGCAATGGGCGCTGGCTTCGCTGGCAGCGGCTCCTGCTTGACCGTCGTCGTCGCCTGGTGCTTGACCTTGGCCTGGGCCTGCTCCTTGCCCTGGATGCAGCTGAGTATCTCCGGCAGAAACTTTTCCAGATGCTGTGTGAGATTGGCCTGCGGCTTGTCCGTGACAATCATCAGCTTCTTGGCCGCCGTATCCTTCTCCTGCTCCACGACCACAAACATCTTGCGCTTCTGGCCATTGGGCAGCGTGTTGCCATTCTTCTCATCCGACTTTTCGGTTATCAAATAGAGTTTGCGCTTCTTCGCCAGCCCGTTGCCGTGCTGAGCATGTGCATCCACCAGAGCGGAGAGCGGCATGCTGGCCTCGTAGTCCGAGCTGATGGACTGCACGTCGCTGGAGACGGACGAGGAGGAGCATATCGAGTGGGAGCGCTGCGGCACAGGTGTTATCGTGGTCACCGACTTCTCCTGCGTGGACATTGGCTTTGCTGGATTCCCACTGGAGCTCTAAAGATCAAAACAAACAACATTATCGATAGGAATTTGACTGGGAATGGGAATTGGAATTGCAATGGCAATCGTTCTACTCACGTCCACCAGCTCGATTGTCGTGCTGTCTGCCATCGGTTTGGCAGATGTCGCTACTGTTGCTGCTGTTGTTGTTGCTGCTGCTGCTGCTGTTGTTGTTATTTTGTTTGGCTTGTTTAGGCGCAGCGGCGTCGTCTTGATGCGCGTCTTGGCCATTGCGTTGCGCTGGCTAAAGTGCCTCAAGCAGATGCGCAGCTTTTTCAGACCGCCGAGTTCCTGCACCAGTTGCTCGCTCACTCCGAAATGGCGCAGCCAATAGTTGCAGCTGCAGGAATTACAATTGTCGATTGTTCAGTAAATGCTACACCATACATACATACAAGCGCGAGGGTTACATATGCACATACACTATTTGTGTATGCGTGTGCCTATGTGTGTGTGTGCTGTGCAGCACGATTCTCTAGTTAGTCGCACTGCAAGCTCAGCTTGGGTCAACAGCGCAATTGCTACGCCAATTGCGAAAAGTTCTTTGCAGCGAAAGCTTTCGTATCAAGCAACAAATTCATATACAACAGAACACAACACAACACAGCACAACATTCGTTTCACTAACTAACTCTCTTCTATGGAATTTACCCGAACACTAGAATCAAGCGCTGTTCAGCGTTGCGATCGCCTCGGAAGTTCTTTGTTTACTGTAAAGAACTGCATTGAAGTTTCGTTCTTTTGGCGGTGCTTTTCCTGTGCAGCTTTAAAATTAGATCCCATCTCGCTCTCTCGCACGCACACACCCGTGAAGTTTGCACAAGCTGGTGAAAAGTTCTGCCATGGCCGCCAAAAGTTGTCGTTGAAAAAGCGCTTTTATGCTCACTGCACTGTTACTCTTTGTGTCGGTGTGTACGCGACTGCATGTGCATGTGTGCACGTTTTTGCATGTGTAGTGCTTTCGCCGCTCTCGCTCTCTTCCTCGTCAAAGAGCGGAAGTTTGTTGCGCGTCTTGTGCCGGCGTTCAACTGTCTGACGCCCCCTGTCTCTCGCCTCCCACAGCTATTGCAACAATAACAAGAGCTGTTGCTGTTTATTTGCGTTATGGATAGGCCCAGCCACAGCTGAGCCAATTTGGGGTGGGCCTTGTTTTATTTCAATTATATCAATTAAGAGATTTGCTGCGCTCTGTTCTAATTATTCTAATTAGAATTTTAAATATATGAGCCCTCTATATTAAACGAAATTTATCTATTACAATCATTTAACGCTTTTCAATTTTCAATATTATGCCACATTTTGTGTCCACTCTAAACGCCATGTTGATGGCAATAACTCCAGTGCACAGAACTGTTTTTGCAGCACAAACTTCACGGCCAACAGAGCGCGCTCTGTACGCATTACAAGAGAGCGAGAGAGCTAAAAATAAACCGATGGGGAATATTTCTATGCGTTTGCCTGCGTCCGACTCTGACTCTGGCGGTGAGTGCGAGTAAGAGTGTGAGTGTGTGTGGGACGCAGCTTCTTATGCTGCTGTCGCTGTTTCCCTCACACCCACAATGTGCATAATTGCAATACAAATGCCTGCATGGCTCGTACTTGTTGTTGTTGTTGATTTTTTGTTTTTGTTTTTGCCATGGCATTGAAATTTTTCTATGAAGTAGATGCGGACGCCGAAAGTTCAACAACCTTTGACTTGGCGGGAGGAGCGATGCCAATGCAAAAGCTCATTCTCAGTTTGCTAAGCTCGCCGGGAATATTATTTGTATGCATGGATATGTATGTATGTACATGCATACAAATTTACATGTGTATGTACATGCAGACATACATATGTACATATGTATGCACAAGAGAATTTGTGATGCGCATCAAGCTTCGGTGCAAGCCACAACAACACCATAAACAGGTTTTAATGTAGATCGGCCAAAGACAATAAATATAATAATACAAATTTCGATTATTCGCTTACCGATCTATGTCGTGCACTGGGAAGCGACGCAGCTCCGCAGGGCTGGCCGTGCAGCCTTGCACTAGGCACATCCTAGAGCTGATGTTGCTGAACTGCTGTCTCGTTCCGTGGCTCGAGAGATTCGCGCTGGGATGCAGCGACATCGCTTTGCAAATGCGTAGATCACTCATTGCGAGTGGCGAAATCTAAAAGAAATTCATAATTTAATGACAGCGATTACAATGTGTAGACTAATTGACTAAACACATTTACTTAACTTGAACATAATACTCAAGCCGAAAAAAGCAGAGCGCAATAAAGTAAGACACAACACACACACACACACACTCACTCACAGTCACACACTCATACAGGCACACACAAATTAAAGTTGAAAGCTTTTAGCGCTCTCTTGTGCAGCTTTCAGCAACAAAAATGTGCCGCTGCAGTTTCATCTTTTTTATTGTAATTTAAAAAGAGCTTTTTGCGTGCTAGAACAACGCTTACGCCGTTGAAAGTTGGCAGCTGCTGCCGTCCTCCAATTGCTGCTGATGTTGCAGTTGTTGTGGAGTATAACTGTTGTTGTTGCTGTCCAACTTATGCTGCGCAACTAGAGTGTGAGTGATATTTTGGTTATCTATCTCCACGTACCTGTTGAGTTGAATAACCTTCCTGCACGCCACAGTGCGCGCTGTTTTTATGTGTGTGTGTATGTGGCGTGCTTTTGCCTGACACGTTTAGAGCTAGAGCTCTTTATGGCCCGTTTTCTTAAATTCTTCTCGAAAGCTTGGCGAATGTAAGGCGTTTTACTTGTGTAGATATTCCTCTTAGGTAGCTCCGCTTGATTGTGATTACGTTCGGTCCAAGCTACGTCATGGTATCTCAAAGACTGCCGAAAGTTTCGCCTGCGTCATTTCAAGTATAATGTAAAACGTATTGAAAGCTGTCGGGCTGGCGCTTTTGTTGCTCTTTCAAAGCTCACGGCTTGTTGTTTTTCTTTTTCTTTCTGTTCGTAAGCTTGGTTTCCATTGTCGCTCAGTTGAGAGGAAAGCTTTCGCTCAGCGCTGAGAGCGATATATATTTAGAGGGTGGCCTAGAAGGTGAAAGCTCTTGGATTATGGTATGGAGATCGTATACGTATAAAAGCTTCATTAACAAAATGTGAATAAGGCTCGGAGAGCTTTCAAAGCTACGCGTTGAGTATTATCTCTTATAATTTGTATGCTTAATAAAAACTCAAATTCAATTTTTCATTTATTAATTTGTCTTATCATAATTGACGGCCATAAATTGCAGTGAGCATTCGAAAAATGTTAATTAAAAGTGTTAAAAGCTTTGCATAAACAACATTCGTTAAACGACAGGTGTTAGATGCAGCTTTGGCCCAATCAATTTCTGTGCATTAATAATAATTTGCTGGAAGCACGCTTCTGCGCCATTCAAAAGCCAATCAATTGGCCATAAATTTCAATAGCTGCTCACTGAGCGGTAATTATAAATAAATATATAGAAAAACTCTTGAAGAATGGCAGATAAGCGCCTCGACTTGGGCCATCATTCATATTCAGTTTTTCCTCTCCGCAAAGTTGTCAATTAAAATTGTGTAAACAATTTTTGCGGCTTGTCAATTGTTCGGCAGCCTCTTTATGACCAGCCCCAATGCTTCACGCCTTGCGACCGTTAAACAACTTTAATAGTTGGCGGGGCTGTTTTTTTTTTTTTATGGACGTCAGATAATATTGTCGTAAATTGTGCTATTAAAAAACATGTCGGAATTTGAGCCGACTAATTCCCAGTTCTAAGCGGCTGATTGCATTTTACGATCATAATTACAAATAGGGCTTTAAGCTGTGTGTTTTTTTTCAGCCATCCCAATGCCTAAGCCATTACATAAAAAAAAACAATTGTAAGAGACAAAAAATGGAATAAACTGCATTTCAGTTCAGTCAGCGTTTCTCTAGTTTGATTGAATGAATGATTTGTTGCCGACTTGAAAGTGTTTGCCATTGACGGCGTCTCGCGGCGATGCCAGACGACGATAATAATCATCAGAGCTAGCAGGCTGGCTGGCTGGATGTGTGTGTGTGTGGTCTTTTAACTGTTAGTCAGTCGGCCAGTCGTCAGCCAACGCGAGCTGCTCGAAGGCAAATCGTTTGCCACGGCCCGCTGATTATGTGATTAGAATATTGACAATTAAGCGCACATAAATTGATTTACTTGTAATTTTTAATGGCCTCTGTGAGTACAATTGAAACAAGTGCTGCGCATTGTGCACGGAGCACACACAGCACTTAGATACAAATGATAAACTACTTTAAATATGCTTGAGAAAAAAAAGAATAAAATTTAAAACTAAAAAAAATCTTGTCAGAAGTGGGATTCGAACCCACGCCTACAGAGTAGACTGCGACCTGAACGCAGCGCCTTAGACCACTCGGCCATCCTGACTATGCTGTTGCGCGTGCTCGAAAACCAATGGCATTCTAAGCGACGGGCAGCCATTGCCAGAGGCTAGACGGCGGCTTCGTTGCTTCTCTATTTTTAGCGTATGCCAGTACACGTGCGAGAGTGTGTGTGTGTTTGCTGACCAATCAGCGCTGACTCTTTGAACTTGGGCTGCCTACGCAAAGCGAATGAAAAATTGCATGTGGCGCCCGCAGGCAAAGACAAATTGCACTCGTCGCGTCGCGTCGCGTCATGGAAAGGTGTGTACACACTGACAACATGCAACAAAATACAACAGTAATTATATTTCGAGCGTGATAAATGCAGCGATGCAGTTGATAATAATACGAAAAATAATAACAATAATAATAATACTCAAATGTAAGTTCAGTCGAAATCAGGTCAGAGGCATTCATCACATTCGCAGATTGGCAACTGTCACTTTTTATATTTATTTTCATTTGTTATGCAACCAGCCAGACGCACGGCACCACCCACTGCTGGAAACTGTTGCTGTTGCAGTTGCAGTTGCAGTTGCAGTTTCACTCTTGCATATGCAATGAGCTATGCTAAATAATTAAGTTATAAGCAAATGTCAACGCTGACCAATGGCCAGTGGCGAGTGGCCAATGTTTTTCGCGCGCCCTGGCCACAATGTTGTTTGACATTTCACACGCCGCAGCTGCAACACAACAACAGCAACAACAACAACAACAACAACTTGCTGCTAGTACCGGTCGCACGCACTTTCAATGCATTTCAATTAGCTTCGACTGTGCTGCTCCACTTTGACTTTGAGCGTCGCGAGCTGGGGGCCTCGAGTGATATTTTCATTTTTATAGCTTGATTGTAGACATTTGATAGGCATTTATATATGTTAATCAGTTGGCTGACCTGACAGCTAAAGTTAATTAAAGTTTACGCTTTCAGCGGCCATAAATTCAATGCTTGCCAAGTAACTATACTCCGGCTATGGCTCTGCTCTGCTCTGGCTCTGCTCTACTCTACCAGTCCATAATATCCATTAATTCGCATGATTACTTTGCAGAGCCATCATCATGTTATGTCCACACACACACACACATACATACACATATGTGTGCGAGCACAAATTCATTGTGATTAATGGTAGACAGAGTTCTTAGACAACTGACCCATTTCCTATGCCTTTGTCTAATGGAACGCAAAAGCAGTTGAAATAAAATTAGCAAATTGCCCGAATGTCAATCAAAAGCCATCAATCAAAATTTATGCTACTGTCAGCTTGACACAATATGTGCATAGTGCATATAGAAAAACATAAATATTTTATATAGCGCAACGGGGCGTGGCAGTTGCAGTTGCAGTAGCTGCAACTGCAGTCTGCTCCACTTCCAATTGCAACAGGCTGTTGCAGTGGGTGCAGCCAAACATGGCTGCTGCTTGTAAATTAGCATTACAATGGCCAGTTAACTGGGTCAACAGCCATAACAACAATAACAATTGCACAATATGCTAACGACAAAAGTTCTTAAGCATCAGCAGTTAGGGAAGACATTGAAGCGCTCGCAAGCCCTTTATTGGCCAACTCACAAAGTTGCTTAACTGTTTTATAGATTGACTTAAACCAATATCTGAGACAGACTTCGATTAAGCTTGAGATTAAGAGTTATTAGAGTAAATTGTGTATGTTAGCCATGTGATGGGAAGAGCTAAATGAAAGCAATAAATCTCCAGCTTACCTATTTGAAACCGGAAAATCAAGCGAATTTTGTATTATATATCGAAGTTGGTAAATCAATTGAATTTTGTAAAATCTTTTAATATCGGAAAATCAATAGAATTTCATATCCCACATCTGTGACTTAAGATTCCCTTACCTGCAATCTTCATTGAACACTTCCCTTCTTAGAAGCTTCAGCTTCCCCTGCACTGCTTATAGAGTATCCATCAATTTTATACTAATCTTAATCATAATTGAATTTGTCATTCATAACTCTTAAACAGCCAAACAAACTATTAATCATTTTTTCAGCTCTTAATAATATTATTTATTATACACAAATTTAACATTCTCAAATGAGTCAATCAACTCTAGATAGTCAGATCTTCAACTAGTTTAAACTTTAAATACATATATTTTTACTTGAATATTCCATATTTACCATTTTTATGAGCGACTAAATTTCGTGATTTTTCGTTCTCAAGTCCTGAATTTTATATACTCTAGGTTTTGAGCGAAGAAACATTGTAGTTAATAATACAATTTTATTTAATATTAATAAAACTTCTTTAAACAAATTGGATAATTAATGATATATATGTATATATATATTGTAATTAATAATATAATATATGTACACATATATCAATCTTATTATTATATTGAAATTGAAACTGCTTTAAAAAAATTGTATTTCTCACTCAGTTATGTTGTCTAATATTTATATATAAGGTCTACAACTTACGCTTAGCTTCCAGGTATTTTAGCAATATTCAATATTTATACAAATTTTTTACTTAAATAATATTTTAAAAATTTCTTTCTATCTTCGCAGATCTCTTATCTAATCATCGCTTATTTGTTGAATATTTGCCAAGATTTATGAGCTGTGCGCTCAGACAGCTCCCGCCTAAGAGTCTAAGAGCAGACAGAAGTCAACAGACTCTTTCAAGTTCAAAGTTGGGAGTAGCCAAAAGCAAAAAAAAGCAAAAGTAATTGAAAGACCACTTTAAGCACTTGGAGCATTAATCAATTGTTTTGGAATTGTATGTATATACATACATAAATGTACAATTTATATTCTTAGTGGTTTTTCTCTTCGCGCAGATTCGCGACAATTCATGCCAAATTTGAGCAAAGTTAATTAACAGGTTTCATTGTTTCAGCTGTTTGCCTGTGCTGTGCTCTTTTCATAACACAGACACACACGCACACATTCACACACACACACACACTCACAGTCTGGGCGATTATGGGGGCGTATACGTAATGTTTAAGCACGAGCTCTCGGGCACAAAGAAAGCGAGCTGAAATCAATTTGAAAACATGTTTAAACGCTTGTTTTTGGTTTTGCTTTTGTTTTTGCTTTGTTTTGGCCGCTTGGCTAATAGAAATTTAATTAGCTATACAATTTGGCATTTCTTCTTCTGCTTCTCCTTCTCCTGACACTTTTGTTGCTGTTTATTTTTTTATGGTTGTAGTTTTGTTTACGGTTTTTGCGCTTTGAGAGTTCGCACTGCACGTGCAGTCAAAGCTTTGACACTTGAGCGCCTGCCTATATGTGTGTGTGTGTGTGAGTGAGTGCAGCCCACGCATGCCGGATTGACGCTGCCATTATATCAGTGTATCAGTGTATCAGTGTGTGAAGTGAAGAAGCCAAGCAAATAAAAAGCCACGAAATAAAAACAAAACTTTATGGCGCACCACACAGCAAGCAAATGCTGTTTACTCACACTCACGCTAACGCTCGCTCTCCCTCTCCCTCTTGCTCTCATGTGTACGTAAGCGTGCTGTGCTCGTGCGCTCTCTGCGGCGATCATTACATGGTGCCGAGTGCTGAGAAGGTGGCTGCGCTGCGCAGTTAGCGACGTCACAGCTGCGAGTGTGTGTCTGGCAACGCACTGCACACGCTCAGAAGCTGACTGCTGTGACGTCACGCGAACATGCCAGAGAGTGAGAGAACGAACGAAAGAGAGTAAGAGTTGGCTGCGCTGCTCTGCAGAATCTGCACTCTACGCGACGCCTTGCCCATCGGCTTACTTTGAGTTTGTTTGCCGCTTGCTTTGCTGTGCTATTGCTGCTGCTGCCGCTGCAGTCAACAGCGCAAAGCGCAACGCGTCGGTTCGAAAATTGTTTTAACGGAAAATTACAGCTGCGCTCAGTCGCTTACGTGCTCCATTGTGTTGCAGCGCTTGTGCGCCTTATCGCTCTAAACTAAAGCAAACTACGAGTGAATCCTCGAGTCAGAGTCGCAGCTTATCCAGCCCCAACTGTTTCCGGAGCCGTCGTGGCTGTTGTCACACACTTGCCAAAGCGCATTTCCTATATTTCTTGTTGCGTGCTTTGCAATTACGAAATCTTACGTCGAAATTTTATGTGTGTTCGTTCCATGTGGCTATAAATACAACGACGCCAGCGCCAAAATATATGATTGTACGGAACATTCGGTCGGGTCGGACGGTCGGTCGGTCGCCTGGTCAAAAGAGGCAAAAATAAAGAAAATAAAAAATAAAAAATAACAAAAATAACACACACTGAAATAACAAAACAACAAGAGAAACTGACGGGTTGATTGACTTGCAGGAATTTGAGACACCAACGGCCGCCTTCACCGCCGACGCCAACCAGCGGCCATCAGCCAACAGCGAACAGCCGTCAGCATCCAAGATTCAACATCCCATATCCACAGCCACATCCACATCCATAGTTTCGCCTTCAACCGCAGCTTCCGTTGCTTATCTGCCGCACGAGATTCTGACGGAACGGAACGGAACGGAACGTCTGCCCGAGCCCCCTTTGAGATTGGGATGGACAGGCGGATGAGTTGCGTTTTCTGTAAGTTGCACATTGAGTTTCTGATTGTCTGAGCACAATATTCACGAATCCAATTCTCAAATATAACGCACACTCACACTCACACTCACTCAGACACATGATAATATTCATAAATACAAAGCAAACGTAAATTGTATACAAATCAGCGAAGCTGTCTGGCTTTTGTTTAATTGCAAATCAATAGGATGCGCATAAAAATCAACATAAAACTCGTGGCGTGAATAAGGGCAGACAGATCTGAGGCGTTGATAAATGATTGAGCATAAATAAAAAGCGTAATTAAATTGTTAAACAGGGCAGGCAAGCAGTCAAAAGCAGCTACTAATTGATTTTGGCACTTTAAATGGCTTTCCAAAACAAAGTTTAGTTGGAAAACAACTGTGCGGACGACAGGTAATGCGCACTAGCGAGTGGTTCCAGCAGTGGTGGTGGTGCTGGTGGTGCTGGCTGCTGTTTTCCATCAGCCACACAGATGACACCCACTCACATTCGAAATAAAAGCGAAAACAAACCACAGAAAAACATATGCGAGCAAATTGACTTTTAGGTAAAATGCTTTGCGTATATTTGGAAAATAACATAATTTAAATCTTTTCATGGTTGAAGGTGAATTAAAAAAAAAATATTGATTTAAAAAAATGAGAAAAAGAATCTTGTCAGAAGTGGGATTCGAACCCACGCCTACAGAGTAGACTGCGACCTGAACGCAGCGCCTTAGACCACTCGGCCATCCTGACTGTTGGCATGAGATGATCCAAAGCTTATTTTGTACTGGTAGAATGTGCGCTGTTAATGCGCACTGTTAGTTATACAGCGCCATAAATAGCTGTATGGGAACTTGTTCTGTTCGATTTTCCCTCAGCTGTTAATCTGTTGGCATTTTACATAGCTAACAAAATGTTAAGTAATAAATAAGTTTATTAAATATGTGATTTACATAAATACAATTTTATGGCTAAATAATTGCAAATTAAACTGATTCGATGTGCTGCTTGTGAATAAAAAATGAATAACCATAAAAAGCCGACAAAGTATATTTCGCTGTAGATAAATCTTATCGCTGAGTCGTATTGTGGGCTGGGCCCGGAGACAAACGCATTAAGGCAACAGCAAGAGCTGTAACAACAACAAAATAACAAGCTACAGAGCTGAGATTAGTCATTAAAGAACATTAACCGATTGAAATGTAAACTTTCGCCTACTAAGCCTGCCGAACTTCGAAATTTCGGGTCCAGTCTCAGAAATTGGGTTAACCCGCATTCTCGAACCTAAATCTTACAGGCGTGTTTCCACATTTCTCTCCACAATCCTCTCTCATTAAAGGCGGCGGCAGCGTTTGTTGTTCGCTTTTCTTTTTGAAATACATAAACAAATATATTTATGAATATTGTATATGATATGATATGTATGTGTATATATGAAGAGACTGTAAAGGCTTTTGCTCTGTTCAGATATATCTATATTCAAATGAGTTTCTCGACATTTTCATTTGATTTATGTGTAGAAAAGTTCATTCATTCAGTTGTTATTTTTGTCACTTTTGCATAAATTATAATTGGAATGATTTCAATTTCAGTTCCGACTGGGAATATGTATTATATATACAGTCGATGCAGTTGTAGTTGTAACTGAAGAATAGCAGCGCATTGTTTATAAGATTTGAAAGGAAAAACGCTTTGACTTAATGCCGACAACTATTTAATTTAGCTATTTATAGATCTTCATCTACTTACACATATATGTATGTATGTATATATGTGTGTGTGTGTGCGTCTGTATGTCTTGCATGCGCATTTCAAGCTAATTGTTTGTTTATCTAAGGGAAAAAACCAAATGGCATGAAATGTTTTGACATGCCGCGAATAATTTTCCGCATTACCATTGAACTTTTGCCTCTATCGAAGATTTTGTATACCACATAAACAAAACTAAATTCCTGTGCAAAATTTTACTATCAGCAATATGAATATATATGTATGTATGTATATAGAGTGGGAGACTTAATCTCGCGTGCTTGATAAGTAATATTCATAATTAAACAGCAATTTTTATATAGGTCATAATTTTTGAAATCTAACAGCGCAATTTTCCAAAACCCAAACCAAATTTGATCTAGCTCCAATATTAATATGGGAAATATAAAACTGACACCATTATTTGCATTACATTTGATATATATGTGAAGTATGTGTAAAGAAAAGAAAATTATAAAAAAAAAGTTGCATTTGTTTATAAACAAAGCGTGGCGATATGCCAGTTGACATAGTTGAGATTTCATTTCAGGGCACGAGCTCAATGCCATTTTCGTTGGGTCAGTTCGACCACATATATACATACATACATATATATATTGTATATATATGCGTACCATATTATTTTGCAGAGTTTGTTTTCTTCAATATGCGCAAAGCAACTGCGTCAACAGAATCGAATCAAAGCATTTGGCGTACAAGGTCTGAACTGCTTTTTATGTTATCGATAATAATTTTATCTGGGCTGCTTAAAAAGCAGGTGGAAAATGCTATAAATAAATATAACAAATTCGTATAAACAATTTTAATTGTAGTTGCCTCAGCCCACACGTGTGCCGTATTATATCACTATTTCGCATAGAGCTCTCTAGAAGTGCTATAAAGCCCCTGCCAAGCACGTCGAATGCATTTTAATGCGTTGTCAATGACAATTTCCCATCGTTCGCAAAAGAGATAAGATTTCTATAGTTTTTATAGCCTTGGTTAAGTGCCTGGTTTTTTTTATAGCAGGTTATTCAACTGTTGCCCATGCCAATTGCACATAAAATAAAAAATAAAATATTTATAAAATCAAAAAAAAAAATTAAAAACAAAAAATTTCTTGTCAGAAGTGGGATTCGAACCCACGCCTACAGAGTAGACTGCGACCTGAACGCAGCGCCTTAGACCACTCGGCCATCCTGACTGTTGTCGCTCCGCTGGCAAACGCAGCATAGATAGCGGCTGCTGCTCGAGCAGTTGAAGAACATTTCAGATCTATTTCAATAAATATTTTTTTTTTATTTTTTGCTTTTCTTTTGACGAACAATTTGAATTCCTAGACGAATTTTGACAAGTTTCAATGGTCGAATGCCAACGCTCAGAGATCGTAGATGTGGAGTAGAGCTCTCAATAGCTCGAACAGAAAGAAACGGGTGGTTGCACGATCTTTGTAGGTCTTCAGGTGGGCCCGAATTACCTGCTCGAACAGATCTATACGCTCCATGGTGCAGAGGCGTAGGTTGACCAGAAACCGCGACTGCAGCAGGTCCTTGGCCAAGTTGTGGAAGTCTTCTATGAAGAGCTTTAGCACGGGATCCTCCTTGACATTGGCGACGTCTCGATGTTTTTGGAAAATTTCTGTGATATTGGACTGCTGGATGTTGCCTTGCATGATCTCGAGCCAGGCCAGTTGAACGTACGGATTGTGAATCTGGGACTGTCGCAGCACATTGGTCTCGCGTATAAAAGGATAAGCATTGTATATCTTGGCCGTGCTCTCCGACTCGGCGAAGAGCTTGAGTACGTTTTTGTTGATGGGGTTGTCGCGACACAGAACAAACTTGAGCTTGAAACTAGAGAGAAGCGGTATCTCCGCCGATATTAGATTGGCCAGCAGATCGCACATGAACTGGCTCAGGTGCTCCATTTTGGTATCTTCGATCACATTCATGTACAACACATAGTAGAACTGATGCATTACGCCACACAGG
This sequence comes from Drosophila meridionalis, assembly GCA_035045145.1. Lineage (NCBI taxonomy): Eukaryota > Metazoa > Arthropoda > Insecta > Diptera > Drosophilidae > Drosophila > Drosophila meridionalis. Next base: position 10,717,998 of record JAWNPG010000040.1, on the reverse strand, counting down.
CAGCACAGGACGGTGCTATACTTAAAGTTCAACGGATAGATATCGAAGCACAGGAAGCACTCATTGTCAATGGGATCGGGTCGAGCACGCTTCAGTATCTGGGCGGTGCGCTTCACATACTTGTTCATGATGTGTTTGGACTCGAGCGGCTCGCTCTTGAACATAGCATCGCAGCGCTCCTGATCCTCCGCCGTCAGTTCCAGGAACGATTGAATATTTTTTAGCTGAAACCGTTCCGTAGTCATGGCTATAAATATAAATATAAATACAAAAGAAAACAAAAAAGAAGCGAAAGGCAAATCTGATTTAGACAAAGCAAGAACTGCCTGCTACAAACATCGAAATACTCGTACTTGATGATGAACATATCTAAGGAAAAGCAAAGGGTATGTTCGAACTTGAACTTGACCTACAGCACGAATCGCGGCTGACAAATGGAAAATCGCAAATTGGCAACCAAATTGAATGGATTCGCGCCTAATCATTTATCAACTGCCCAATTGACACGCCCCGTCAATATCCATAATTGCTAAACTGTGCCCAACTAATCTCTGTGATTAATGTTTGCATTTTTACTTACAATTTTTTGTTTTTTTTTTTCGTTTCATTTGAAGATTTAAATGTACCGGTTCTCGGGTCGCAGTTCTCAGACTTCTCAGAGCTCTCGCGTTTCTCGCTGCTCGCCTCATTTGCATAATTGCGATTTATTGTAAATCCGTGTGCAAATATGCCAGAAATTTCAGCTAAGACGCTGTGTAAGGCAACGTTTGTGCCGCCAAAGGCCGACGGCTTTTCACAAATCACATTTCAGCTGCATATGCAAAAGATTTGCAAACTCATTAAAAATCGTATCTATCTCTATTATAACTCTGTGGGCCAAGTGTCGCACAGGCCGTGTCTCTGTCACGCTCGACAATCGACTCGGACACTATCCATCATCTGTGGCAATCGCTTGACATTCAATCAGTGCAGCCGCCAGCTGACATCGTTGCTAATTAGATGTCAGTTCGCATCGATTGGATTCGTTACTCTGCAATGCAACTCTGATTGACAGGCAAAACTAATTGAATTGAATATCTAATTGGGAAAGTCGAAGAATTAAGTTGGTTATTGGACAGGCAGGTTATAAGAAAACTAGCTCTAAAGTTGAGATAGAATGAGTAATTTATATGGGGAAAGAATAATATGGGAAGCTGGAAGTTAGAGAGAGGTACGGATGGAGAGGAAGAATGAAGGATAAAAAGAGAGAATGAGACAGATAGAAATATGTATAAAGATAGAAACAGGCAGATGATAGGTATAGAGTGAAAGAGAGAGCGAGAGAGTGAGGGAGTGAGAGAGAGAGGGAGAGAGAAAGAGAGAGAGAGAGAGAGAGAGAGAGAAAGAAAGAGAGAGAGTAAACGATGGTCTTGAGTAGAATTTTACTCTTATCCACCATCATTTTTCTTTTAAGTGTCGCCATTCTATGGAGTTTTAATGATGTATTATATTTTCATTTACTATAACTAATTACATTAAACAAAGTGCACAATAGAATTGGTAATATAAGATGGAAGAGGTAGGACGAATCCATAATTTAAACTGATCGATAAGCTAGGAAGAGTCGCGTTCTGGCCTATCTACGGGATTTTCTCAAATTAACATAATACCTTATTCATTTATAAAAATTAAAAGTTTGACGTATTATTTTATTTAAAAAACAATTATTTTTTAAACTTAATAAAACAGGCTCTAAATTCAAAGAAGCCGTCTCGAACATAGAAAATGTAAAATAAATATAGTAGGACAGGTAAAAGCGAAAGGAGAAGTTGAAAGAAGAAGAGTTTCAGACAGCTAATCATTGATTGAGATAATTTCGCCTCTAACAAGTTCTGCCCTATATAAAAACCTATACCTATGCCATATATTTGCCCTTAGAAACACTTCAGGGTCGCCATTATATGCGATTCTCGTAAATAAAAACATATATCTAGGTTTTAGATGTTTTCCTATGATTTATATTGTGGGAATGTCTGTGACAATAAGATATTACGTATACAATTTCAAGGGTTTTCATATAAAAACTAAGTTATGCAATAATCTAGGTTAGCACATATTCACATACATAAACACACAAACACACGCACACACATTTCTTATAAGTTCCTATGGTACCTTTAATTTCTAGATTATTCGAGGTCAGCTGAGTCAGTTCTTTGTGATCAACCGACGCACTTTTACATATAAGCGCAGGCAATAAGATTCATTTACGATTCTCAGTATTTCTACAATTAAAACTAAAATGGTTTTCTCTCTCTCTATATATATATGTATATATATTACAGATTAAACACGCCATTTAATGCCATATGGACTATTATGGCAGCTCCCACGCAAGTCACGAAAATTGAGCAACGCGACGCGATTTCTCAGTGCCAGAATCTGAGACAATATCTCTCCGTCTACGTCTCGGAGTCCAAATTAAAGCCGACCACGTAAAGCTCAAGTTCAAACCGACGGCAATCGAAACAATAAAAACTAAAGAACATTAAAATACCAACAAACAAGTCAACAGCAACAATAAATTAAGCGTGTGCTAAAAGAAACAACAAAGCAACAGAAACAACAACAACAACAACAACAACAGAGACACAATAAAGGTGTTGGCTGCATTTTGTTGTCGCCTTCGTTGGCTGCCACACAAAGTGGGTCAGACAGAGAGACAGTCGGACCGGCGGACAGCGGGACAGTGGGACTCTGGCAGAGCCATCGAAGACGCCGCAGACAGCGAGGGGCACGTCCCAAGGCAGCGTGCATCAGTTTGGTAATTCAAGAAAATTCGACAAATCGCGAGGCGAGTTGTAAGCGATTCTCATATTGTTTATACATAATTCAGTGATTTTGTTGTTATTGTTTGTGTAATTATGCAACGGCTGCAGTGGAGCGCTGAATGAAAGGCCAGCAGCAGTAATAACAATAGCAGCTCGTAAAACAATAACAATACAAATTCAACACGAGTTCATTGATAAATACGAAAATATCACGCATACGCCGCGCTCTCTGACGGTCGCTCTCTCGTTCACTCGCGCTCGCGCTCTCGATCGTAAACAAAATGAACTCACCACAGCTTGTCAATACAGCTGCGCAAGCTCACCACAGCAGCAGCAGCAACGGCAACAGCAGCGCCAACAATGGCAGCAACAACAACAGCCCGGCACAAGCAACGTCCGCGAATAAATTTGCGCCTGCACGTAGGCTAGCAGCGCGCCAGACTCTGCGCCTGGCCATACCCAAGCAACAGGGTGATTCAGTCACGCTGCCCCATGCCCAGACGAGCAACATTTATCGGCACTCGCCATCGCAGCTGCCGCCGGCGCCGCTGCTCAAGCGTCACACATCTGTGACGGCAGCTGGCAATTGCAGCGGGGGCAATAACAGTTTCATACCCAAATCCGCATCGCCGCTAGAGTCGCACAAGCTACCAAACGTCACGCCCACTTGCACTGCCAGCCCCCTGTCGTACAATGGTGGTGCTGGTGGCAGTGGCAGCGGCTCCTCCATTGCCAGCAACTCCAACTTCCTGGGCGTACGCAAACCAAGTCTGACGCTCAACTCATCAGACATACGCAACAACAACGATTTGTTTGCCTTTGCCAAGGACATGTCGCCGGCACTGGAGCTGAGTGGTGAGTTTTGATCTTATATGCTTATGGTCTCTTTATTAACTCAGCTTTATATTCACAGATCACTCACATTCACCCATGTTCACGGATATAACCACTGCCATATCGCCAGCCAATAGCAATGGCTCTCCCACACATCATCAGCTGGGCAGACTCTTCAGTCTGAGTCCTTCCAGCATGAGAAGTTACGGAAATGTAAGTAGAAGAAGTAGGAGTATAAGTAAATGATTATAAGCAGCTGTATAAGTACAGGCGTGGATATAAGTATAAGCACAGTGGTCTAAGTACAAGTAAAAATATAAGAAGAAATATATAAATATCAATACTAATATAAGTGCATATCCATATGAGTACAAAAATAAACAACAAGAAGGCATTGACCTTAAACTAGTTCATATACTTATAACAAAACCACAAAGTCAACAGTTGATTACAATTATAACTTAATTATAAGAGAGAAAGTTTAAGTTCCGCATTACAAACTTCCATTGCCACACATGCATATGTACATGCATGTGTGTGCTTCACACAACTCACTTACAACTGTAATAAGCAAAACTCACCACGCCTAATGACTATTAATAGACGCTGCCCAAAGGTCAGCCAAAGTACATTTACTGTGTTCTCCCTCTCACACTCTTCGCGCTTGGCACGCACATAGCTTAATTTTGCATACTCTGTTGACCCACAGCCCGAAAGAAGCTTTACAAACACAAACAGAAGTCAAATCGTCATTTCGTCCCATATATTTAGCCATTTATAAAGCTCACACCTCACGCGACCAGAAAAGAGGCGCGGAGTTGTGGTTAAAGGCGGCAGAGGAAGGGAGACAGTGAGAGGGAAAGGCCGAACGGGAGAGGTGGAAAGAGTATGGTGGATGACACTCCCAGTTAAGTTTGTGAAACCGGCTGGCGAGGTAAATAGGCAGAAAATAGCGTCAACTTAATTAATAAATAATATTTAGCACGTTTTAAATGGGCGGGGCGCGGTGAAGAGACTTAAACAGAGAATCGGGAAGCAAGAGAATCGCCTAACGATGAGCTTGCCAGATTTGCTGCTGTCGGGCAGTTATGAGTTGTTTATACAGATATATACACACATATATTTGTATTTATATATTTGTATATATGTTTGTAGTATATGCAAACGTTATGGCTATATGAATAATCGGCATTCGTTAGACTTGGGTTTTGATTTTTTAGTATGGCTCGTGCGTCGCTGTCAAAGCACACTCTCTGTGCGCCCTACACTTTGGGGTGCTATTGACTTTGAAGATGCACCTGCACTTCACGTATAGATTAGTTCGAGTGTGAATCACTCAGCAGCGTGAGTGTACTTTAGACTCTAGATTAAAAATAATTACTGATAGTACGTACAAGACGGCAACATTTTAATTAAAACTCATGCCCATGATGACCCATATATGGGGCGTGTAAGACGAATGTGATAATGAGTAGTTCGACGAGGTACCACTGCATTACCTTAGATAACTAGAATTATCATATAATCAATCTATGTTGAGTTGTCAGGACATTTTTGATGTTCGTAAATATATATTGAGTAGATAATTGAAATTGGAATATTTTGAAAAATGTATTGTGTATTATAATTATTTCTACTGAAGTTTAAATCTTTAATATAAAACATTTTTTTATAAAAATGAACCTCTAAGATAAGAATTTGAATCTTCGAAAATAGACATTGAAACACAATTGATATAGATATGGATCTCTTAATTTGAATAATAGAAAGCCTTGATATGATTTCTACAGATAAGGAAGGCGGCTTTCCGAATTTTCGGTATTAGGATTATTTAACTATAGTTTGATTTTTACAAACTCCATGCTCTGTTAATTTAAGTTTCAAAAAGATGTTTGCTTTAATAATTTTGTACTGTAACTTCTATATACAATAGTATAGTTTTTTTTTAATTTTCTACGGCTCTCTACTGTAGGGCATTCAATGTTCGTTCTAGCCTCCCTCTTTCGTAAGCTTTTCAACACCTTGTTGTGCGTTGTTTTTGTGTTCTTAGAAAACTATTTGACAAGCTCTTCAGGCAGCGCAAAACGTGAGCGTGAGTGACTCTTGCCATTACGGGCGAAGTTAGGCGTGTTGTGTATAGCTACAGGTACCTACAGGTACAGGTAGTACCCGTGCATAGAGTATATGGCCAGAGCTCTGGGCTAGCTGGCTAGCGAGGTGTACGAGCGTCAACCGGTATGGAACAAGCAAGAGGAAAAAATCGATTAGTACGCGAACAAATGTTCGGGCAAAAGGAAGTTTTCGCTGTTGAAATACAAACAAAGTTGCGCTGTCGCTGCCGATGACGCCGAGTCTTATATATGGACATATATACATATACATATATCTTTTTTTGTTTTCTTTTTGGGCATTATAAAGCGCGCATACCATACAAATAAACAAGCATACACACAGATATAAACACACAGAGAGTGAGTAAGAGAGAGAGAGAGGGAGAGGGAGAGAGAGACGTAGCTGTGTAGCATTTTGTGGTTTTCGAAAGAATTCCATTTTCAGTATTTGCCGAATTGAGATGCGCGCCGGTTGCCTCTGTTCAGTATAACAAAAACACAAAATCATAAATATATATGTGTGTGTTGATATATATGCCTATATTGGATTAATCGTATCAATGTAACGCTTTGTATTCAGCTAAATCTATGTGTGGATTGTTCGCGCTTTGTTGAGCTTATCAGAATTATTCGTGGTGCCGGTAGAAGCCTGTAGCATGGGCAACCGTTTGAGTGGTTTGTGGTGTAAAAAGACAGCAACATTACATATCAACGGCGAACCCAAACAACAACAACAACAACAACAACAGCAACAGAGTGAAGTAGTTAGTGATAATAGCATTGCTAAGAACAACAAGTCAAATCGAAAGAAATCGAGTGGTGCTGGTGGTGCAGGTGGTGCAGGTGGCGGTGGTGTCAGCGGTGCTGGCACCTTTCGCTTTGGCAGCGCGCGTCGTTTATCGCTAACTAGCTGCGTCTCCAAAGATAAAAAGTCATCGAACAAGGCAACAGCAAAGCCCGAAATATCAACGGTCGAACAACAATATCGAGAGCTGCTGCAAACGAATTCAGCCTCAGAGTCCGTCGATTCGCAGGCCAAGTTTAAGTCCGCTCCGACAGCCATGAAGGTTAATGCTCAATTGCCCACTGTCAAGGTGAGTTCAACCCACAACAACATTCCCAACCCGAATCGGCAGCATGGCCAAGCTCTGCCCCCACGAGGCAGGCGCTTGGCTAAATTTACAATTCGTTGCGCCCCAAAAGTACGTGCATAATTATTGCTGACTAGAGAGTGAATGAATAACAGACGAAGTTTGTATACCCTTATGAGTAGAGTAATATGTATAGAGTAGCAGATGAGTAAACCTGAATATCGGAGTAGCTGACCATAAATCTGACAACCTGAGTTCTAGATATCTTAAAGGAGAACAAACTTTTCTATATATATACTATTGTATTTTTGAATACATACGCAATATCTTATTAATTACCTCAAAATATCTAACAAAAATTACAACAGTTTTTCATAAAACAACATATGCAAAGTTAAAGTTGTCATTATAGAACTTTAGATATATCGTAGTCTCACATTATGATATCGATATCGAAGCAAAAGTTAAGAATTTCAACTTGTGTTGAAAATAGAAAACGTTTTACTGTACAATTTATGGTAAGTCCGAATAAAATTTGTAAATTCTATACAATTTAGATTCAATATAAATCATATCAGAGGTGAAGTAAACTTTGTTACTGCCAATCGATCAAGATATGCATCTTAATCAATGAGAAGATTTACAAGAAGGAAGCTTTTGAAGCTTAAATAAATATAGTTTTGGTAAATATGGGATATATGGTAGTAGATATAATACAATCGGATTAGGAACGATAGATGTAAGGGTAAAAAAGGAACTATGTGTTATGAATAGACCTGTGAAACTGTGAAGTACCTAAGATAGCTCTTGCGACTATCTTCGGTAGTTTGGTTCTATAACTAAGATAACTCATAAGACACATACACATATGTGGCTATATAAACTCAGATCTGTCTAAATGTTCATGAAGATCATTAATATATTCAAAAATGTATTGCGACAGGATCGCACCTGTCTTGTTTACCATGCAGTCTTTGGATACTTTTCCTATATATAAACTAAATATACACGTATCATATCAAAATTGTAGTACTCTGTGGAAGAGTATAGAAACAACAAGCAAAACAAGCGCTAGAGTAACAACAATTATGTCATTTGCTGTTGCTTCTGGTTTGCGGTCTTCTCTCTCGCTCTCTCTCTCTCCCTTCCTCTCCCTCTCTCCCATCCATCTCACAATTATTAACACTAAAACAATAATCTGCTATTCGACTGCATGTTTCTCTCGTGACGTAGTTCAGGTTCAGGGTCAATTTTTGTTTATTTGTGAAGATCGTTCAGATTATGGAGCGGGGAGGTCTTTGGTGGGTATGGGGGCATTTTGGGTCTATGTCATTAGCATGACATAGAGTCGGAAATGTGACTTGCTGTAAAGGCGGATGCTTATTAACAATTGTAGCTATCAGGTGTTAGACTCTATGCATTAAGAGCCCAAGCTTAGTCATTGAGCTGGGATTAGAGCCGCAGATTAATGGCAAATGACAACAAATAGATATTGTAATTTACCTGACAACGTTCTATAAATCAGCTATGAAATATGCGAGAAAAATATATGAAAAATAGGAAATAGAAATGGTAGAGTAGTTCGGAATTTGTATTAATCATATATATATAATATTTGAAAAATAAAATTTAAATAAATTGTTCAGCCTTATTTGTTTTTGAACTTTAAGATTTCATCGTATATTATCTTTCTCATTATAATATCATCACTCGCATAATAAACCTAAATTATAATCCCCCTGCTTCACATAATTCCACAATTAAGTCGTATCAATCAATTACGTCTTATCGATATCGTATCAAACCTTATCTATAATATGCCGCACGTTTCCTCTGTCAAATTGTTTTTGTGGAATTTCAACGCATGACCCAATTTTCAAGAGACTCGAATAAATCAAACAGAAGACAAAAACGAAACGTGTTTAGCACGCTTCGCATATAAAACTTGGTAAATGCATCAAAGTCAATTACGCATGAAAATTCAACGAATAAAGGGGATCAGAAGAAATGGAAGCAGAAGGAGGGGAAAAAGAGGAATGCGCAGAACATGCCAATGGGCGCGTCGTCTCACGATGCTCTCCCGACTGTGTGAACCGAGCCGAAGCTAGGCTCGAGCGACGCCAAAGCGACTGTTAGAGGCGCTCGCAGCGCGTGGAAAGCCCGTGAGTCAGCGCACAAACCTTTCGTTGGCCTCGAGCCGCGCATTGAATGCAACACATGTGTTGTGATTGAGACCTGATATAGATGACTCAGCCCAAGTCCAAGTGGAAGTTAGGCGAAAGTCAGTCATTCATGTCTACAGAAGCTACAACAGATACAGATACAGATACAAATTGTAATTGAAGAGGCAGCAGCAGAGGCAGCGACTGCTAGATGAATCAGCAGCTGGATCTTCTCATATTTGGGCTTTAATTGTGAACCATTTGTTTATGCTAATCGCTTGTCGAAAATTGGACCAGTGGCAAGTGGCCGAAGAGCTGCGGCTGCTGACACATTTGTGACTAATTTGCGTGCTCCGAGGCGGATGCTGCTGTTGGCCTGATTTCAGCTGAAAGATACACATGAAAAGAAAACGAAAGTCTCTGACAGATTATGATAAATTGGCTCAGGTATTATAATTCTATTTTGTTTTTCGTCTCGCTGGCTAATTGCATAACAAATTGTTTAATTAGGCTTGATTATGAATAAAGCTGCTTCCTATAACTCAGTTAAATGCAGCGCATTAGCCACGCCGGCAGCTGACCTTCACCACTTGGCAGTTCAACAGCTTTGTATCTGTCAGATACAGATACGTTTGCCGTGGGGGTGGCGCCAGTTCATGGCAGCGCTGCCTTTTTGTAATCAAAGCCAGACGCATAAACAAAAACTCAAAATACAAATTTGAAATGGTTTAACTAACACACACACACACATAGACACATTTGATGATTTTGCATACTTTGGCATTTCCTGGAAACATTAAAGATTTCAGCTCTTTCAGTTGCCAAAAACTGCGCACTGAAATCTTCAATAAACAAAAAACCAACAAAAATCTCAGTTTTCGGCTAACTAATTAAAAGTCAGAAAAACAGAAGAAAAAAGGCCCCAAAGAAAAGAAAAACAAATTTGGCGGCGCACGTGTTCACCAATACATTTCAATTCAATTCATTTCAATTTAATTCAATTGCTTTCAATCATCTGCTTCAACCTGAGCCAACGTCCATTTGGCAGTCAACAACATAAACGCATTTGTTTATTTGCTTGGCGTAAATACAAATAAAACAATGTTGGCCAAAGGCGTAAGGTAAACTAATGAACGAATTTTGTTTATATTAAAGTCTCATTTTCGGTTTTACAAATGATGCAGACAAGCGAAGGTAAAGTTTTTGTTTTCGATCAAATGCAATATGAATTTTTAAAATTGCAAATTCAACACGAGTACGTTAATTCACCACGCCAAAGTGCATTGATGAGCCAAAGAGCATATAAATCAAGCAGAGAAGCTGCTTAGCGCAAGTGAGCGAGCAATATGCGGCGCGCACTCACCACAGCTCAAGCCTTTTCGCTCGCACGCACGCTCAGTGCGTCTCTGCGTCTCTCTGCAAGATTGCGCTGCTGGCTTGCAGTCGTCGCGATTCGCGAACGCCTCAACTCGTTCGGCGTTTCAGTCTTGTGTCGACTACGCAACAGTTCAGTTCGGAGGACGCGCTATCGAAGACAACGACGCGCAGCGCTAAATCACAAATATTAAAAGCAAGATATTCTATAAATACTATAACTAAATCCTACGTTACGACTGATAAAAAGCATTTAATATTATTGTGAAATGTTGAGAATGCGCCCAAGCGCGCACCTAAATCAAAATTCAAGTGTAAAAGTGCGTAAAGTCAAGCCAAATATTTCAATGATAATGCGAACATAAATCAAGCGACAAAACCGAAAATAAATTTCGAATTTATAAATAAAACACACAAATTTCCGAAGAAAATAGCTCGTTTTATTTTGTTTGCTGTAACGTGCACAGAAAATGTGCGAATGAAAAAAAAAAAAAAATTAAAAATATATAAAAGTTTTTTATTTTAAATAGTCTAAATTTACATAATACAAAATTCGATGTTTCTAGAGAATGAAAAACCAGTTTATTAGAAAAGAAATAAAAACAAAAACAAAAACTGAAACAGAACGGAAAAGCCAATTGCGTAGGTTGTTGAAATCAATGCGAAGACGGTCAAGCCGAAGTTGTTAAACGCGTTTATTAACAAAGCTCAAACAGCAGAGGCAGAGGCGTAGGCGTGGGGGCGTGGAGTGCGAGGGGTTTGCTTAACGGTTAATGTCGTTGCATTTGGCCAAGCGGAAATTCAATTAGCCAGCATTGCAAACGGAAGTGAGCAACAGCAACAAAAACACACACACACACACACACGTGGGCAGTGTATGTGTGTGGGCGTGTCAGCTGAACTTGAGCACACATTTGTAGCACCAGGGGCACCATTTAGATGTCATAATCAGAGCGAGTTTTTACGGCACAGCGAAGTGTAGCTGCAGACATCATTTGTCAACTGACAGCGAAACGGAATGCAAAACCAGTTATCTGTTCCTTTCTCATTGTTCGCATCTCTCAAGCTCTGCCTGTCCCCCCCCCCCTCTCTCTCTCTCGCTCTCGCATTGTGCTGCACGCACATACTTTCGGTTAACGGTGCTATTGAGCAGCAAGAAAAGAGTGAAAGAGAGAGGGGGGGGGGGAAAGCAGGGGAAGCAGAGTAAAACCAGATGCCAGCCGCAATTGTTAATAACAATTATTACAATTATTACAATTAATAACTTTTGGCGCAGACAAAAACGCGGCATTCCATGCGCTCGTATTATCAATGAATTTCGTGGAAATTTCCAATTGTTTTGCTTATTAATTAATGCAAATGAAATGTTTGTTTATTTTTTCTTTCTTTTTCTTTTTGTTTTTGTTTTTGTCTCTTTATTTTGGGCATAGAAAATGCAAAAATGTTAAAGAACTCAGCAAGAAAGTGAAGTGCAAAAGGATTAATAATATTAAACTGACATAATCAAAGCGGGCAAACTGTTACAGTGCTAACCAGTGTTGTAAAACTACTTAAAGGCCAATTATGGTTGTGACGACAACGCGCAGTCCGCTGCTCGCGCAGACGCAGCCCAAAAGCGCGGCCCCAAATGGCAGCGGTCATACGGCCGCAATGCGTTCCCGCTTAATATTTCCCAGGCAACACTATCAGGTAAACCTCTTCCACATACACACATATATACATATGCATGTATGTATATCTATAAATTGAGAGATTAGACGAGCGCCAAAGGGGGCTCAGCGTGTTGCGCGAAAAAACATCGTTCATTAACCCCGAGGCGCCGCTGTAAATGACCAAAGCAGACGACGACGACGACGGTGACGGCGACGTCGCCTAATGGTTCCAGCGCTGTCCAGTCTAGTGCGAGTGAAAGGCAGACAAAAAAAAAAGTATCTCAAACATATGTATCTGTGTGTCTGTGTATGTGCGTATCTGTTCTTTATGATTATTATGAAGTCTAATTGTGTGCGTGCGACGTTTTGACCCTTGGCCAGACGCAACAGCTATGAAACAACAACAACAAAAACAACAGCACGTAATGCACATTACATTTTTGCCTCCGCTGAAGAATGTTCAACACTCCCTAGATCTTGCTTGAGCCATCAAAGCTTGAGAACTCTATGGAAAGTGAAAGAATTGGTGCACTTGAGTTGACATTGAGCGTGTGACTTATTAACTAGATTGTAAAGTTACAAGGAATATTCAAATTTACAAATGTTCGTCATACTAAAATAGAACTAATTCAAAATATATGGTCAAAATATACGCTTAGAATAATATGTAGATTTCAAAACAGAAGCAGACTAAGACTTAAAATAAGACTGAGATTCAAACCTAGCTATAGATGCTATTTGGTTTAGAGCATCTTTGAAAACTACGTTAATAATACACATTTTATGTAACATTAGTTACAGCTCTAGATTATAAGCTTGCCAGAAGCTGCCATATGACTAGCTGATCTTGAGTGCAATAGAAATTATTATTGAGTATTTTTATTTCTAAGCACAAATGTTGCTTTGAACTGATTATGTAATGTGTAGTGTATAGGCTAGATTGTATATGTGTACATGTGAAAGCTTGTATATCTCAAATCCAGCTAATAGATTTCACTGTAATACAATTAAAGTCAATTAATTTCAACAACTCTATTAAAAAAGTAGAAATTTAACTTTTACCTTCTTTTTTCACTATTCTAGCTTGTAAACTTATTATGTTATATTAAGTTTTTTGTTAGCACGATCTTAACTTGTGATTTTGCATAGGGCATATATAAAGCATATAAAAATGAAAGAAATTTCATAAATTGATATATTTACAATGAGCTTTATCTAGCTTGTAAATTTGCACATGCTGATAGTATACTGATCTCACTTAAATTAAATTCAAAGAAATTTCAAGAAATGTTGCATGTTAAATTAAAATATACTGCTATGTTTAATCCTAGGATATAATACGATATGATATCAGATCCTATACCAAGTTTTTTTTTTTTTTTTTTCTAAGAAGTATACTGAGCTGAGGATCTCTAAATATCTAGATCTCTAGAACTCTAGATCTCTACATCTCTAGATCTCTAGATCTTTAGAACTCTAGATCTTTACATCTCTAGATCTCTTAGCTAACTTAAAACAGTAAACATTTCACAAAAGTCATCAAATTATAATTCGGCGCAAGGTTTATCCTGCAGCTAATAATAATACAAGCAACTTTTGCAGTGCAGCTGCAGCTGCAGCTGCTGTTAATAGCGCGTGAACTGCATGTTAATGATTATATCTTAATCACTTAACTGAAACGCATTTCAATTAGTTTTTAGTATATACAATGTGTGCGTGGTTATAGTATAATCATATAGTATAATATCTGTTCAAGAGTTTTGATTGCTTTTGTTCAACTGATTCATAATATTTTATTTCGGATTATCCGAGTCTCTAATTAGCATAGAGTAAAAGCCATTAAAATATCCGCCATCTAATAAATTGTTAAAGTTATTTTGTTTATAATCAATATCATGAGGTTGTCTTCTGCCTCTCTCTCTCTCTCCTTCTCTCTATAAAGATCCCCTTTGTTGGGCAGTTCTGTTTTAGATCTCTAAAATATGCGTTCGAGTTGGGGTAAGGCTTTTAGCCATATACGATTCTGTTTTTTTGCGTCTCTTTCAACGAGATTCGTCAGCGCAATTTTCTTCTCTGTTCTTTTCTTTTTGAGTGTTTTGTGTAGCTAAGTGATCCGGCTGTTTTATTTCTGTTGCTTCAGTCCCGCCGGCTTTGTCTATCTATCTCTATGTACCCCACATACATATATAATTTGATTTCCAGAACGTGCCTGCCCCACTGGTCGCTGGCGGCTGTCGGCTGGCCGTCGGCGCCGTTGACGTCAATGGGGTAGCGACGCGTCGCTGTCTGTGGCGAGGGAATTTTTGTGTCGATTCTGGATATTGGGGGAGCCGAACGGAGCTATTTGAAGAATTGCTCGTAGCCTTGGAGCTAAATTTAACATGTGCTAAAACTCGACTAAGACAATAGGGTCTCCTATCCCCATCAGTCAGTTAGTAACTAGTAAATATCTTATATCTTAAGAGTTATGTAAGCATTAACCAGATTAAAAGATCACCCATTATAGCGAAAACCTGTCATTATTTGGCAAGGCTATAATTTATGAATGAAATCAATTAAGATAAATACGAACAGAAACTGGATGGCAAACCCGTTACAGCGAGACTTGTTCCACTAAATGACAGATCATTTTAATTAAAAGCGCCCATTCAAAATGCAACGGAAAACGAAAAAGTCGACAAAAAAATGTGCGATAAACTGACGTCTACACTCTGCAGCACCCCTCAGTGCACTGAGCGTGAGAGAGAGGGAGAGAGAGTCGGCAATTAAAGGCGCCAACGAAACGCAGCAATTTCATAATGCAGTTATTAGTTTGAGAGTGGGAGAGCACAATAACAAGAGCAACAAGTTCGCTCTCTGGCCAGTGGCGGCAGCTGCTACGCACGCTGGCAACGCCAGCAGCAGTGTTCGAAAGTGCTGCGCAGCTCTAGCAGTGTGTTGTGTGTGTGTGTTTTAGTTTTATTGTTGTTTGAGGTAGGCAGCCAAAGCCCTAACGCAAACAAGTTTGGCCTGCCTGCTGCGCTCTCTCACGCTTACGCTCTCTCATTCTTTCTCCTGCTTTGTAGTTGCTCGCACCCTGTGCGATATTTGTGCTTTTCATTCAATTTTCGTTTCAGTTGTGTTCGTTGCTTCCGCGCGTGCAAAAGCTAAGAAATTGAGTGAGAACCAAAAAAAAAAAGCAGGCAAAACACGCGCGCATAACAAAACGCACGCGATTTCCGTGCGGCTTTAAACGCTGCGATCTTTGTGTCATTTTTTTTTTTCGAAGAAAGTGTGAAAAATGATGTTTTCTTGATAAATGGGAACAGAGTAGAGAACAGAAAAGGAAAAACAGAAATTAACATAAACAGATATAATATATGAGCTAAGGTAATAAAAGAAACGAAACATTAAAATATGGTCGAAACTATAAAGAAAAGACATTAAAACGAACGCTTGTTGTTGTTTACAGTAAGAAATCGCTGACGTTTGTTCTTGTTGCCATTAGATCGAGCTGTGCTGTCTCTGATTAGCGTGTGTGTGTGTGTGTGTGTGTAGGAAATGCCTCGCCATTGGCAAAACACAAATGTATCTCACAGATACTTTTTGTGTATGTGCTTCATGCTCGATTGCTTCGATTATGCTTTGATTGCACACACTCACACACACACACACACACATAGGCAAATACATTGTGAGAGTCATTAGATTTATATACTATTTGGCACTTTTATCTTTTGTACTAACCGAACCAGAAACTGAACCCGCTGGCATGCTGCCAAACACGCTGACGTCTCAGTTGATTGTTGAACCGGTTTATGTTTTTTTTTTTATTTTTATTAATATTTACTTTGTTGTACGAGTTAGACAGACGACGCCTGGCAACTGTTTAATGTTTGCCCTGCTATTGTTTTGCTCCATGTTTACTAATGGCTTATCTCTTATCACACACACTCACAGACATGCATATGTGTGTGTGATCTGCAGTTGACCCCATCAAAAATCCATGTCAAGTTCTAACTGCGTCATTTGACTTAAGGGTTGCTCGTGCTTAACAACCCTCTGGTTACAGAATTCGAGCATAAACTATGACAGCATATATTTACATACATATCATCACATACATACATATGTATCTTAGTCTTCGTTTTTGGCAAACGCCCACGCTTTGGCCCAGCTAAATGCAATGTCTAATTGCGAGTGCATTCAGAATTAATCTACGGCTAATGAGACACAATTTGATGGCAGTTGCGGCTGCTAATTGGCAAAGATGGCCAACATAGATAGACGGCAGCTGTCCGCTGCACTTGGGTTGCCACAGCGACGACAATGGCATTGACCTTGAACCTGTGCATATACGATTTGCCATCACTGTTCAGCTTGACACACAAACACACACACACACACAGAGAACGGGGCGTATGCGCAATGTTAGTATTTAATGTTTAACAGATTTTCATGATTAAGTCAAGGTGCCTAGTTTGAATTTTTGCTGTAGCAGCAGTTGTTGTTGTAGCTGTAATTGTTGTTGTTGTTGTTGTTGTTGGCCCTTTGCTGGAGCGGAAATGCCAATGCAAGTAATCGCAGCAAAGCTGTCGTAGTAATTGCATTCCCCAAGTGTTGTCTGTGTGTAGAAATGCGCTTAAAATGCTATTAACTTAATTTAATAATCCCAAATTAGAAGACGTTTAAGCACACTGTGTGTAATTACCATATTCAACAGAGTTTAGAAACTCTAGAGGGTCTTGGACCTCCTTATGTAAACCTGACTTTTACCACTCATTCAGCGAAATTAATTAAAGTCTAGTAAATGTTGTTTGATAGTACAATTAAAGTTAAGTAGAGCTAGAGAAAGCTAAATATAGAGGTAGAGCTCAATCTAGAGATAAAGGTAAAGCTAGATATAGAGGTAAAACACTCTATTTCTAGCTTTACCTTGTAAGGTAAAGCTAGATATAGAGCTAAAACTCTCTATCTTTAGCTTTATCTTTATCTCTATATTGAGCTCTACCTCTATCTTTAGCTGTAGATGTAGCTTAAGCTCTTGCTTGTTAGTTTTACCTCTAGATCTAGCTTGCTTTTTAGATTTTTCCCTACTCCTGGCTTAGCTCTGGTTTCTAGCTTCAGTTTCTACCTCTACCTCCAGCTACTATTGCTGCTAGTTGAAGCTCTTGATCCAATCACAGCCTTCAGTTCCAGCTCTATATACCATTTGCATCTCTGGCTCGAAGTCTAGTTTCAATTTGAATTTCAGATCAAGCTGCAGTCTCCATCTCTAACTCGAACTCTTCCCTTATCAATTGAAATTTGAACTATTCTATATATTTCTGATTTCATCCAAATATCATATATAGTCTGTGAAACACCTAATGATTTCCATATATAGTTTTAAGCAGCTTCGCTCTCACGACCCGGAGACACACGTATTTGCATTAGGTATTTCGCAAGTTTGCTCAACATTTTCGCACAGACGCCCACTTTTAGCAGCCACTGTCACCTGCTGCTGCTGCTGCTGCTGCCCACACTCGTCTCACATCTGATTTGAGCCCCAACTAGGGCTGCTGCATTTCGTTTTCATATTTGCTTTAGCTTTGCCCACGCGTTTGGCATTTGCAGCTGAAAAGGCGTCTAGAACAATAAACGTGGCTCATACAGGCGAACAGACAGACAATGTTCGCTCTTTCATGTGGGGGGTGGCTGGAGGGCGGGTGAGGGCGGGGCACGGCCCGGCTAATTAAACAATAATAAAACGCAAATAAAACATTAAAACATTTTATGGCCGAGCCAAAAGTGAGTAAAAACAACAATTGTCACGCATACATTAAAAATCACTCAAGCGTTGTCTCGTGTGCCATTTTTTTGTTGTTTCTGCTTAAATTTATTTGAATTTCTGTGTTGTTATTTAATTTATATCTTTTATTTTGTTTGGCAAAAATGCGGGCAACACGAACCACCCCGCCCCCTCAGCAACTCCCTTCGCATTTCATTTAAATCGCATAAAAACCACATTAAAATCTTTAGCTGGTTTTTGTTTTGTGTCACGTTTTTTATGTTAATTGATAAACATTTTATTATAATTTTTTAAGCTTTATTTAATGAAATTCTCAGATACTTAAAAGCCTTGAATACTTGGAATTTTTTAAAGAATTTTAAATTACATTAATTTGGAAAGTGGAAATGATGATATGATGATATGAAAGGAAAAACAATGTAAGAGTATAAGAGAGTTGAGTGTATAAGAGTATAAGAGTATAAGAGTAAAAGCCGCTTTAGGCACCTTTAATGGAATTTTGTTAATAAAGATCTCGCTTAATTTAATTTATGCAAATTGATTTTAACTCGCAGCGACAGCGGAATTTTGTTATTAATTTTGTTTTTAGCTGATTTGTCAAGCGAAATAATAATAATGCCGATAATTCCAGTAGCAGAGACAAAAAGAAACTGAATGAAAGAAATAATCAACTTTTTTTTCGTTAAATTAATAACTCTTAAAAAGTTTGTAAACTGTCAGCAAAGCTAAGCAAATGAATTAGTCGAGAGATCTTCAAAATGTTATTCAACAATTTCGTGGAATTCGCATCGAATCGAATCAAATTTATGCATGCATAATGAACAGTTAAGTCAACAGCGGCGGCGCAGTCAAAACAAACAATAAAAAAGCGCATAAAAATACCAAAAAATAAAAAGACTCCAAATGTGGCGAATTTGTGTCACGTGTGAGAGGGCAAAAGTTCAAGAAACCCTTCATTAGTTTGGCATGCAAAGTGCGTCCAGCCAAGGGACGAAGGTGGGCTTAATTAACTTTCAGGTGCTGCTCCAAGTGGGCGCCGGCAGCGGGCATGGGCTATGGGCGAATCGCGTGTCGCCGCCGTTAAAGCAAAGTGCCGCACCCAGCACACGCTCCGTGCTGTGTTTGCCGTGAAATATGGAGCACGCGTGGCAGGCCACCATCAGCAGCAGCAGCCGGGGAGGAATGCGACTGCATGACGTTGCGACCGCCCGCAGTCAGTAGCACAAATCCGGCCAAAATCAATAAAAAGCGCAAACACTTAAGCCACGCTCAGACAAAGCCAAAAAAAAGCACCAAAAATGAACAAAAATGAATCACAGGCGGATCTCAGAGATATATGTATATAAATATATAGAGAATATATACATTTATACATATTATACTTATATATGCATATAGAACTGCTTTCCGGGAATTAGGCGACAGCAAGAATGTCATTTGCATAAATAAGCCTTACAAAGTCATCAAGACGATGGCGAGTGCTTGTCAAACTGCGTGCGCTTACTGTTTGACAATCATTGACCATTCCATTCAATCCTTTTGGAACTCCCCCAAAATGAAATTCATATGCTTTTAAGCAATTATATGCAATTTATTACATTGATTGTGAAGTCCTATCGCTATATACATACATCAACGAAATATACAAATATAAATATATATATAAAAACACAAAAAACATTTGTCCATTGCACTAATCATAATAAATAATCATAAGAGGTAACTAACCAAGAGGTTGTGCACATATCACATAAGTAGAAAGGAACGAGACACACGCACGCACATACACATAGTTGCAAATATACAAAAGACAGATACATATAATATAAAATATATAAAGCAAGAAATAGGCAAGTACATAACGCTTGTATATAGGACTATATAGAAATACAAATTCATATATATATATAGGTATACATATATATATATATGCAGGTATATATCACACACACTCTATATGAACTAACACACACATACACATAAAACATACATATACAATTGTCTGTCTATGTTTTGATCTTGCGTCCCAGTTTGGTAACCGCATATTTGTTGCCCTCTCGGCCGCCGGAGCCGCTGCCCTGGGAGCTGCTGTGATGCGCCTTGTTGCGCTTGCCAATGCCGTTGCTCTTGGAGCGCGTCTCGAAGAGCACATCCGAATCCGTTTCCGATTCGGTAAGCGATGTATTACGCGAATCTGCAAATTGGCATTACTTTAGATAGCTGTGGATGCAGTGGGATTCCGGATCACTTACAATTCGCCGCCTCCTCATCCTGCGTGCCTATTAGCGCATACTTCTGCACCTTTTGGCGCATGCTCCTTGGCTTTTTGGTTTGGCGACAGGCGCAGGCAATGCCCCAGAAGATGCCCGAGAGCAACAGGCAGCCCGAAATGACGCCCACAAACACATACAGAATGGACCAATCTGTAAAGCAAAGATTGAGTTGAGTAAGAGAAAGGGATTGGGAGAATATCACAGCTATTGGTTTAGCTACCGCAGTTGGCCTCATCGTTGCCAAAGAAGAAGCCCGCCGAGGGCATCCAGAACGCCTCGCAGACGCACGCTCTCGTCGAGGGATTGCAGCGACCGTGTCCGGAGCAATTGTTCTGGCAGACTGTGGTGCGTATGTCCACGTAGAGTGCGCCCAGTATGGAGGCATCCTTCTGCAGCTTGGCGCGCAGCATTCGCTCCACATGCAGCCCATTCACTGGCGTCGATTGTCCGCCCTTCGCATCGCTGGCCATCACATAGAAGACCAGCACCGCCGCCTCAGTGTGCAGATCCTGCTTTAGCTCCCTGATTTGTATCTTGTTATCATCGCCCAGCAGCAGCTGCAGCTTCTGCACAGTGGAGTCCAGTTCGCTCTTTGCCAGCACGGACAGGCTCACGGGCAGCGTCATTTGCACCAGGAACATGAGCATGGGATCCGCATGGACATTGATGCTGACTGTGTCCGTGCTGGTCAAGCCCTGGTCATCGCTCACCGTTAGCTTGAAGACGTAGCGACCCTGCACCACATTGGTGAGCTGTAAGAGCAGAATGGGTATCAATAGCCACTTAACTGATCTTCATTTTGATCTTACTATCATGACTGGCTGCTTGTCCGTGTTGTCAATGATGACGCCGGCCGCTTGGCTCGTATCCTCACGCGTCCACACGTACTTGACCACGGCCAAATCATCCGAGGACTGCGAGCCATTCAAATAGATCGCTGTGATGGGCAGCGTAATGGTGCGATCCCCGCCAGCATTGGCAATGGGTGCTGCATTGCGTTCTGTGGATGTGGAAGAGATTAGATTGAGATTAGCCCAGCTTCAATTTAATCTTAGTTCAGTCTTATACCCTGCACAATCTTCACCCAGGTGCTGGCGGTGGCTGTGTTGTTGTTCTCATCCGCAACGCTTAGCTCGAACTCGTACAGTCCCAGCGTCAGGCTCGTGGCATTGGCAATCTAGTCAAGAGTCGAGAGAAATTTGAGAGATTAGATTGGGTGTATCATATCTCGCTTGCTCAGCCACTTACGGAGGTATTCGACTTAAGTATGATCGCATTGTTGGGTCCGCTCAGCTGCTTCCACTGGTAGCTCTTGATGCCAATGTCGTCCTTCGACTCGGAGCCATTCAAAGTGGCCCAATTGACGGGCAGGCTGGTCGTCTAGGATTGGTGGTAATGAATGGCATCAATATAGTTCAGAGAGATAGGGCTAACTCACGTCTTACCACATTGGCGCCCGCCTTCGCCGTGGGCGGGGAGTTGGTGGGGGGCTTGACAAAGACGTGCACCTTGGCGGTGCTCGACTGCTTGCTACCGTCGGTGACCTTCAGGACGAACGTGTACATGCCCTCCTCCAGATTGGACAGCTGTACGTACGGCGTCCTTGTGTTCTGCATGTCGACGGCCTTCGCCTCGTCGCTGGCATCCTTGGTCCACTCCCACTCCACTATCTCATGATCGTCGGAGCTGGCGGTGCCATTGAGGGTCACATTGTTGTTGGGAAGATACAATATGACGGCGTCTCCTGCGTTGGCCACCGGCGCGTAGTCCGTCTCCTTGAGCACCGCGATGGTGGCTGTGGTCGAGTTGGTGACGTTGTTCGAGTCCGTCACGGTCAGCTTGAAGGTGTAGTTGCCCGGCGAGGTGAGATCCAGCTGCAGCGTGTTCACCTCCGGCAGCTGCGGCTGGTAGCCAATGGGTCCCGAGATGACCTCCCAGTGCCAGTTGATGATCTTGTCGTCGTCGGTGCTGGTGCTGCCATCGAGCACCGCATTGGACGTGGGCTGCCGTATGATTTGCTCCGGCGGAGAGATGATCACCTGCGGCGCCTGGTTGATGCGCCGCTCAGGCAGGACTGTGACATTGGCAGCTGCCTCGCCAAAGGCGCCGCCGTCACCCGTCACGGTCACCTTGAAGGTGTACAGACCCTCGGAGAGGTTGGACAGCTTCACCTTCGGCTTGCTCTGATCCGAAATGGTGCCATTCATCGGTCCCTTCGGCTGGGAGATGAGTGTCCACAGATACTTGTACTTCGAGCCGGTCGTCTCCTCGTCGGGCACCGTAAAGGCGGCCAGCGTCACCTCCTGCTCGGGCAGCTGCACCTCCTTGGACATAACTGAGACCGTGATCTTGTTGATCTCCTGTTTCATGGGCGCCGGCGCCACCACCTCGGGCGCAATCTCGCTGGCTGCTGCGGCTTCCTGTGCGATCCGCGAAGACGCCTCGCTGGGCAAGTAGGCGCTGTAGGCCACGGCGGGCATCACGCATTTGTGCTGCTTGTTTCGGATGAAGCCGTGTTTGCAGTTGCACAGCCCCGTGACGGCGTTCGCCTGCAGCGGTACACACTGCTCCTGGGGCGGGCAGGGCGTGTCCAGGTCGCAGGTCAGGAATTTGGCATTGTTGGGCAGCTCAGCGGCTCCATAATAGCTCAAGTCGTCGTCGTTCTCGTCGGGCTGTTGCAGCAGCAATTGCTTGACGCGCTTCTCCGCCATGGGAAACTCATCGTCGTCGTAGGCGTTGCTGTCCTGCAAGAGATTAGAGATTAGTTGTGTTTATTTAAGTGAACTCTGGTGTGACTCACCTGGAACTGCAGGCGGCGTGGCTGCTTCCAAAAGTTCAGCTCCGATTCGTAGGGCAATATTTCGGCGTTCTGCTTTGTGGCCTTTAGCAACTGCGTCCAGGTCTCTGGCAAATCGCCCACCGGATTAACCAGTACCATCTGCACCTTCTCATTCTCCCGCTCCCGCGCCAGAGACTTGGGCATGCAGGCCTCGTTGCTGATGCAATGAATGTGATAGCATTTGCGCTTGAAGACCAGGACCACGTTGCAGGTGTTGCGCTGGGTTTGATTTTGCACTTGTGACTTCTCGCAGCACGCCTCCAGGCAGCTCCACAGGTACGTCTCCTCGTCGAGCACCTGGCCCACCTCGGGCTTGTATTCCTCGAAGACGCCAGCCTGCTGCTCGTCCCGCGGCGTCGCATTCTCAAAGACGTGGCGCAGCATGCGGGAGCAGACGGGCAATTGCTTACTGTTCGCTGCCAGCTCCTGTTTGCCAGCAGCAGCAGCCGCGAGCAGCGCATTTTGCGTTGTTGTTGTGCCAGCGCCCCCCACTCCAGCTGTGGCCGTCATGACGTCGGCTAACGCGTATGTTGCTGACGCCATGCAGAGCCAGAGCCAGAGGCAGCAGCACAGCCAGCCACGTTGGGCGTAGCTTGCGCGTTCCATTTCGTTGTTCTGCGACGTTGACAAACTGCTTTAAACTAATTTGTTGCCACCTTTGTGCACTTTTTTCCAGCCAATTTGCATAAATTAATACATTTTTTAAAGAACTTGTGAAGGGCTCCAGCGGCCAGTGTGGCCAACGCACGACGCTTAACTGGCGAAAGACAAAACGATAGAAAAAAATACCAATATACTGCAAACAGCTGTTTCGGTGGTTGGACCACTCTGCGCCAGTGCTGTAAACGACCGTCGCGGCAATATACGTTATAATTTGAAGCTTACACTGGGCAAAAGCACAGCACACATTAGAGTGAAAAGCTCTGCCAGGCGGCTGGCAAAGCTGCAGACAGTTAACGCGCTTTCTTTGCGTGTTATGGCGTGTTGTTTAACAGTTAACGAATAAAAAAAAACCGAATAATGAAAAATGAAATAAAATCGCAACGTCTTATGTTATAACATTGCGAATATTGATTTAAGAACGCAAATTGCAAAACAGGTCGCGGACGCCCACACATGCAGCGAGAGGAAGAGAGAGAAACGAGCGCCCAGGTAGTTCGTAACAAAACTGTGGGACGTACGCCCACGCGTATATGGAATTTTAATCGAAACGCTAAATCAAAACAATATTAATTATGTACATAAAATAATAGCGACTGCCAACGTATAATTTATATACACCCAGATACCAATTCAAAGCAAAATGTTTTTTTTTTCATTCTGGTTTTGTGTAAACAAAGATATAGCAATTATAATAACAAAAGATATATAAATCAATGCGAGAACTTTAAAAAAAGTATTTTTGTTGTTGTTGTTGCTGTTGGTTCGACGTATGTTTTAGTTGCGGGCTTTGTTTTATCTAAAGCACATTGCATTACCAGGCAGGCCGCACGGCGCCACAGTTGGACAGTCATTGCCAAAGGCAGCACATAGTACGATACAGTTTGAGATGCTCGCACATAACAATTTATCAATTTAAATGCCAATTTTGTGCAGCAAATAAAAATGGGGAATACAAATATAAATCACGTTTGATTTGAATGTCTTTGTGCACGCTTCCAACTCGTTTCTGTGAACATAAAACAGATTTGATTAAATATTTGTCCAACAGCGAAGAATTCAAGTGGTATTTGACTCATCTCATCTCTGATCTGTTGGCCATATAAGGCAAAGTTTACCAAAGTCAGTGCCGTAGATAAGAGCAGCGCAGATGCAGCCCATTAGCTTTACGACTCTATAAATATCTGAATAATTTACTGATAAGATTCAATTGGCCTTTGCTTGCAGATGACAGACTTCTCGGATAGTTCACAGAGCGGCATGTTGAGTCCGGCGACTACGCTCATTGAAAGTTTCAACAAGAAGAGCGGCTCGGGCTCAACGACGCCGCTGCCCAGCTCCTCCTCAGCCGCGGGCGCGGCGTCGGCCAGCAACATGTTGTGCAACACGCCCACCCTGAATGGAGTGGCCACAGTGAACGGTGGGGGGCCGCTGAGTGGCGGCAGCACCACAGTTGCCAGCCTGGGCGGACGGCAGATCAATACGAGCTCCAGCTCTTGCAGTAGTCTTAAGGAAACCTCACATCAATCCACATCCACGTCGCAGCAGGTAAGGCAGACCCAGGAATTCAAATTTGGAGGTGACTTATTTGTGCTTATGCTACCTCTAATGTATAACAGTTGCCATTTAATGCATACTGACTGTATTACAGTTAACAGTATAACAGTTCTGAATGTAGGCCAGTTTACAATGTCAACGCATTATAAATATTACTGTATAACAGTTTAGAATGTATCACACATTCATTTAGTTATTTTCAAGTCACTTTATGATTGGATTATACTTTCAACTGTTATACTGTCAAAATTCATTAAATACCAACTGTTATACATTTAAAATAGCTGCTTGTTACCATACTTAAGTTAAATACTACCATTAAAATTGTTATATTGTCGAAAGCGTTAAATTTTTAAGTTCAGTAGTAAAACTTTAAAGCTGTTATACTGTGGAATTTAGTTTTTTATGCAGACAGTTTAAAATTATTAGTAATAAAATATACTACAGCAAAAAAAGAAAAAAAAACCCCACAAAATACCAATATTATAGCTGTTATATTATCGAACATGATAAAAAAAATCCAATTTAATAATTCTAACTAAAAGCTGTTATACATTACGCATACGTAACTATGGCAATTGGATAATAATTGATATAATTGCGTCTGATATTTATAGAGCCCTGACGTAGGGCACATTTTCATTTTCCATGCAGTCGGTTCTATTTTTATACAATTACTTGAGCTTAAAGAATGTAAGACCTACGTAGCTATAAAAATTCCTAGTCCCTAGCTGAACTGATAAGAATCATTCCCTTGGCCACAGCACGTTTCACGTTTTGTTTTCCACTCGCAAAAGGTTAAAACAGTTCGATATGAATCGAGTTCCGATTAGATTATTGCAATTCTGATTGGCGTCGCAACGGCTGCTGTACAGAAATCAATTACGACGAATACCCTATTTTTGCTATATTCGGCATTTTGTTGAGCAACATGATTGAGCAAAAAAAGCCATAAAATTAATTGCCCGTAGCCAGTATATAAACATTTGCCTATTGTCGTTCCTGTTGTTCTTAATATATCTTCTACGAAACGTGCCGCTTGCCACAGGTTTTGTTTAGACATACAATTCCCACCACAGAAATAGATTTTTATTTTCGTTCCGATAAGATTGCTTTAGCGGTATTTACATGCTACAGTTCCGCTTGGAGTTTATAATTTTTATCTCTACACAATTTCCGTCGTCTGATAAGCAGAGCCATCAAAAGGTTTTGACAGTGTCTTGTTATACCCACTAGAAAAGCCAAATAGGGTATTATAAAGTACAGTTAATGACAGTACTTTGTGATAAGTTAAAGTGCTGCCTCTCTATGTGCTTCTCACAAAGAACAGTTAAAACATTTCGGATTATATTCAACTAGCTGAATCCCTTTACAGGGTATGCACAAGTAGACTACTTACTAGCTGTCACTTAATATTCTGTTTATCAATTCATTGACATTTCGCATTGAATCACTTGGCTCTAAAATAGGCGCTTACAGGGCATATTTCGACGCTGCCTTGGTCAAGTTTTTTATTATTAATTAATGCGCCCATCAAGTGTGCTGGGTTATCAAAGTGGGTGACAAATGCGCGAACTTTTAAATAGTTGCTTGTGTAATCATCAGCCATGCGTACAAAGCTCAGCGTGCCTTCAATTTACCGTTCATTTGAGAGCAAGTGTGTATTTGTATTTGTATTTGTATTCGTATTCGTGTTTGTCTCCCCCGCCAAGTTTCATTTTATTTGCACTGTCTGCTCAGCCTCTGCCAATGACTCATTTACCGGTAGATGTCGCTGCCAGCGGCGTCGACGTTGACGTCGGCTCTTGATGTCGCGATGTCTTCGGATCGTCATGCGCGCCAATGGCTCGTGCTGTAGCCCTCTTCTGAGGGGGTGAGAGAGACAACGAGAGAGCGAGAGATCGGGAGTGTGCGCCCGCTGAGCGTTTGTTTGTCGTGTTCTTTGCAAGAGATAAGCGCAGCTTAAGCTTTTCATTGGCTGAACTTGATTTACGAACTGTACAACAAGTCGAACAAGCAAGCTACCTTACTAAGTGCTTTCTGGGAAACAATTTTGTTGGCCTATTAGCTGTCGCCCAATGCTTGACATGTGAAATTCTGAAGAAAATGTTTTTATTCTAGTATGAAGCAAAAGATTATAAATACTTAGTTTCGCAGAAAATACGATGAATATAATATTGAAAGGAAATCAAAAATCGAAACTAAACATACAATTTAGATTAATAGTAAATATATACATATATATTTTCTTAAGCAAATATATTACATATACATACATCTACTGTGCAGTTGCGTGATATTACATATTGCGTGGGAGTATGTAGAAAAAAAAAAGAATTTTATGACACATTGTCGATAAGCGCGTAGTATGAATAAGTCAACAAAAGATGGCAAAATTGGGGATTAACAATTGCAAGAAACTCCCTGACACCTGAGACAGTTTATTAGACTTCATTTAATAATAACTTTGACAAATTTGATATCAAATTGTGAGAAGCTAATGAACTTTATTTATGGGTAGCAAATGATTTATGGCCCACATTTTATTAGTCACTTAGGAATTTTTAACTTTCGAATTTTAATAGGTAGTAAAATCTAGTTAAGATTATGCAAATTCGAACAAAAATCAATTGTTTAGCAATTGTATATAAATTAGCATACAAATACGTGAAAATATACCTAAGTGTGTCCGTGTGTGTGTGTGTGTGTGCATAATCAGGCAACTGATTAACACTAACAAAGATCCACAAAGTAATTATGAATATAAACACACACAAAATAAAACAAACCACAAATCACAGCACACACACACACACACACACACACACATACACACACAAATACACAGAGAAGCAACGGCACACACACTCTCTCTCTCTCCTCGCTCTCCTCTTTGTGCTCATCGCTCAGCTGGTGTTAATGCAAAAGAGCAACACTAATCAAGTAAGTCAACAGCGCATTTAGACGCTGCTAAGTGAGTGAGTGGGAAAGGGATACAGATACGATCTAAAAGCAGGCTTCATAAAAACTTAATAAAATCTTTAAGCCGAACGCGTTAATTAGAAATTAATTAATTATTGGAAACGTGACGCGCACAGGCAGAATTATGGAAATGCACATATGTATGTATGTATGTATGTATTCATGCATACGCTGCATAAATTAGATAATAGATAAATATACGCGACGCGTTCTTCTAGTGGCTATACTTGTTTGTTGTTGTTGCTTTTACACAGTTGCCGGCGCGAATATTTACAATATGATTTCCTAGAATTCTCAGCGCGCTGAGCTCACGTCAACGCCAACTTTGTGCTATTCGCAGTCTAGCCATCCCGCTTGCACCCACAGCCCAGCGATCACAGGCATTTTAAAATGACAATCGACGCCAGCGTCGGCGCCGGCGCCGGCAGCGCTAAAAGCTCTAGCCCGAGCCACAGCGCCCTCACTAGAAATTTTGCTCATTTTACTTTAGTTAACGAAACGAACGAGAAGCGAGCGTCGCGCGCAAAAAAACATCGCAGGAATAGAAAAAACAAACGTCGCAAAATCCTTTTTTTTATTGAATTTTGGCCAAGCGTGCAATGATTTTTTTCGTGTGACGGCAGCGCCTCATACATAATAAATATTTTTAAGCATAATTCGCATAATTTCCCAACGAATTTCGAACGACAAATAAAAACGAACAATTAAACGAACTCTCCGCGTTATCAGTATTTTCTATACAAACGACAAAAAAAAAAACGAAGAACACAGCAATAATAGAGAAGACAAAAAGAAGAAAGAAAATAATAATAAAAAAAAACACAGGCAACGATTATTTTGTTCTTCTTCTTTCATTTTGGTGCTGTTTGAATGATTTGCGGCAAGCGTGAAAAATATTAACTCGAAAGCTCAGTTCAGTCTACGAAGCGTCTTGGCAGCGTGTGAACCGTACACGAAAAATCTGCGTCGCTCTACTTAAAAAATAAAGTGGGTCTAAAGCAAACGGCGAAACGAGATACACGAAAAATAAATAAATAAATATTAGAAATATTTGTGCACATCGATCTTTTAATAGTGCGCGGCAGCTAGTTATACACAAAGAACATATATATAGTGTATATATGTATTTGTTCTTTAACAAATTGTCTGTCCATCTGTGCATGTGTGTCTCCGCTTGTGCATGTGTGTGTGCAGATAAGCCCCCCGCAGGCAATATATTTAGTTTAAAGTACAAGCTGATGCCTTACGCTACGTAGGCGTATACGTAATAGGAGCTACAATTGTAGTTAAGAAGAATTTCCAGAAACAACCAACGAGTTGAGGTTAGTATATATATATATATATATTTATAGACCACATAGACATAATAATGATAAATTAGTAAATGACGCAGTGTTAAAAGCGTTAAGGTTTACCATATCTAATCAATTGACTTCATGTCCAAGTAATGTTAGGCCCAAGTACTTGCCCCTCCATACAATACAATATTTACTAACACAACGCCGACAATAACAACAATATATATACATAAGAAATGTGTAGAAAATATAAAGAGAGAAAAAAGTGAACGTCGATCACTTGGCACTTGGGAATTTTTTTTTATTTTATTTTTTTTTTACCTCAGGCAATTGCGATAAGTCGATTCGTATATACCTCGTATTATGCCATAGAGCAGCACATATAGCACATTGATTAAGTGTTACGAATCAAAACATGTTTCCGCCTGCCCGTCGTATAAATTATATGCAAAAAACAAAAACTCTTCAATTGTCAGAGCAATCTCTTGATTGTTGTCTTATTCTTAGTCTCAAGCCTTTATAAACTTTTGAATGGTAAAAATTAAGAGACGCCCACGCAGTCACAATTTCTGTTGATTTATTTTGGCGCTTCTGCTCGAGTCTTTTCGCCAAAAATGAGAACTGTCTAAAATTAGATCCGATTCGTAATGTGACCAAAAAAAAAAAAAAAAACCTAGAAAAAAGAATAAAAATATAAATAAAATAAATAAAAGTTTTGCTCACATCTGTGGATTGGCGTCTCATTCTTTTCCTAGTTTCTGACAAGCTTCTCAAATGCTTAAGTGCCAAAAAAAAAGATTTTACAGGCCATTCAATTGTTTCCTTCTGGCTCGCATTGTGATGCTGCATGAATAGGAAAGCAAAAAAATAAATAAATAATTGGTTTTCTGAGAAACATCAGAAAAGGTATTTAGATTGCTTTTCGAAATAATTGGCTTGTTAAAGAACTTTTACGTAAGAGATTCTATGGGGAAACTTACAAAATATGTTAGAATTGTTCTTGAGTAAATATTTTTGCAGATTAGTATCATATTATTATTAGTATCATAACTCTCTCCCTCTCTATCCCTATTTTTCCCCTTCCTCCTCATGTTTGACGAACATTTTCCTTTCTCTATTGGGTTTAATTTTGACCCTCCTTGTTTGCTTTATATGTGATGTTTCTGTTTCTTGCATCCTATCTAAAATTGAATACATTTCCTCTTCCTTTTATTAAACGAAATTTTGTCTAGCTTTTAAAGCCGACTTCATATACACATACAAATCTTCCTTTTCTTTCATATGAGATTAACATAACAATCTCTATTTTGGGCTATCATCCTTCCATTTTCATATTTAATGAAATTATTCTTGCATCCTGTGCTCTCAGAACTCTCTTTTGTTGTTACATACTCATCTTTAACTTCCTTAACGTTCTGTTGCTCTCGGTATATCCTTATCTTCAATCTTCAATGTGCTTCAAGTAGTTGACTTTTATATGTCAAACGACACGTCTGATCTGTCCATGGGCTGTCGTCTGATATAAGACTTGAAGTGCTCAGCTGCTGATCCGTATCTATAAATATATGTGTATATATTTTTTCATATATACATAGATAGAATAGATATACGTTTTATGACTTCTTATCTGCATTGCGACATTTAAATACTCTCTGTTTATTACTCTGAATACTTAAAAAATGGTCAAAAGAGAGAGGGGGTATATAGGTTTAACTCTAATGTATGTAACGCTTAAGACAAGTGGTTTCATTTTCGTAATAATTATTAGAATTGATTTTGTGGAACCATAAATAGAGTTTGGGGAACTTTAGATTTACATATGGAATATTGGCAAAAAAGAACCTAGTCTCCATAAGCATAGATCAACAATAAATCTACAATAAAAAGCAAATTTAGTAGATGCATATGCATCTATATCCTTGATCCGATATACACAAAGCTGCAGAGTATTAAACAGTCGGCCAATTGTAGTTGCAGAACACTTGCCCATGTCTTCTTGAAGTTTTGAGTGTGGCCAGGCCATAAATCATTGGACATTTATCACATTATTTGCTTATCAGGCAAGAGACAGTGCTGAAATAAAACCATCTATCAGCAGTTTGGCAAATATACAGTTATACCGTGCCATTTCAATCCGAAAAACGAAAAAAAAAGAAAAAGAAAAAGACAAAACAAAACAAAACAAAACTTGTGATTTATAAAGGGAGGCGTCGCTAAGCGCCTGCCATAAAGGCGAGCAGATAGCGCAAAATTATACAAATATATATAAGATATATCATACACATGTGTATATACATATATGTTGTCTATATAAACAAATATTTAGTTGAAAGCGGCTTGTTCGCATTCCTGGCATATTTCTAAGTAAACTTTTAGTCTAAATATGTCTGTGCATTATTAATATGCTCTCTATCTCACTCTGACTCACTCTCTCTCTCTCACTCTCTCTCCCTTGCAGGTTGTCAATAGCAGCAGCAGCAGCACAACGACGCGCGTGGAAAAGAAATCCCAGCGCTTGCATCACATAACTTCATCATCGACTACACAAGCGTCATCATCATCGTCGTCGTCGTCGTCCTCCTCGTCATCCACGTCTTCGGAAATGAAGGCCGCCGCCGTTAAGCGGGATCTCACGGATATCAAAGTCTCCATGTCGGAAATCGAGAAGCTGACAGCGGCGCCAAAGCCAGCGCCAACGCGCAATCATCCATCGATTGATGACCTCAAGGGTCTCAATAGCGAATATACCATAGAGAAGCTGAAAAATAAGTGAGCATTACTGAGAGAGCGAGAGAGAAAGGGAGACTCAACAACCACTCTTAATGTCTTTTGCAGAATTCGCGCCTCGTTCGAGAATCTGGTGGACGGCAATGATGATAGCAGCTGCCATGGCATTGTCACGACTCCGGACGGCGATGACGACTGCACACATCCCCACTTCGGCAGCGGGCTGGACCTGACGCATCCGACGGCCGCGCAGCTGAGCGCCAGCAGCGGCTTAAGTGGCTCGAATAAAACCATCGACACCATCAAATTTGAGGAGAAGCGCTCCAAGTCGATGGCCACCACCAAGGTGGTGGCCGATGGCTTCAGCTCCGAGCAGGCGACCAGCAACTCGGCGGAGATGAAGCGTCTCCAGACCGGCGACATCGACTACAAAGAGGCTAAGGCTGCGTCGGCGGTGCGAAGTCGCTTGGAAATGGACGGAGTCAAAACAGAAGAGAATGCAGCCGTTATGCAGGTGAGCAAAGCAGCCCATCAATCAATCAATCAGCCAATCAATCAATCAATCAAAGCAAACTCGTTGCGTAGCTGATTACATGCTTTAGTATAGCCATTGAACCATGTTATTAAATCTGCGTCTAGCTGGCGGCAAAGCTCTGCAAAAGCTTTCTGTTGGCTAGTGACGCAGCGCTCGCGCTCGCGCTCGCACCACCCCCACGGCCCCCCCGCGCTAGCTAGTGTGTGGCGCAACCCCTAGGGCAAAGCTCGAGCGTGCCCAACCGTTAGACCGGGCCACTCCTTTCAGTTGAAGTTCGTCGCGTGCATGTTAGAGTCGCATAAGGCAGACGCGGCGCCAAAGCGGCAACTGTAGTTGGAGCTGTTAATGGCTGTAAAATATCCAGTGAAAGTTGCCCGAGTTGCCTAAGAGACCCAAAAAAATCAATTTTGTGGCTATATGTTTGCGCGGCGCCAAAAAGTAGGCAACAGTCTGCGGCGAAATTCCAGCGCGTATACGTAATATGTTTCTCTACAAGTGCCAGCGCCCGTGGAGTCCGCATCTCGTGCGACACCTCTGCTCCGCCAAGGACACTGAGAAGGTCTCGATGCTTAGAAAAATTCAGGTACTTACTTAACCAGCTGCAAGTTGTGCCAAGCAGCGTTACCATAGGCAACGCGCGTCAGCTTATCTAATCAATGCGGGGGAGACAGGAATAGGCAAGGGTTGGGGATGGCGAGGGGGATGGGGTTGCAATTTAGCATAAATGATTTTATGATGCGGCTCATTAAAGGTTGTCAGCAACGCAATTCCCGCTGGCTGATGAAATTTTATTGCGTCTATTGCATTGAATAGTGTTCAGCGAGAGGGCACAAGTTAACGACTAGCTAATATATGGGGTGTATGACGTGAGTTATTAGCCAAAGTTATTAAAAGTCAAAGGTCAGCTTAAGGAAAAGTAATTGTTGTTGTTGTGTTTTTAGGGATTTTTAATGAATTCTGTTGCTTAAAATGCGTATACTTAATATTTCATGAGTGTAAATGAAGTTTTGGGTTTGTCTCTTTTTTTTTTAAGAAATTTTAATGAAACTTTATTTCCAGCCAGATTTCAATTAAAGCTTATATCGTTGCTTCATATTTTTAGAGCAACATACATGTGATTTGATTCAGTTAAAAGCTAACATCAGATCAACTCAAGCTGTTTATTTATATTCTGTCTCTTTTTGTATATATCCTGTAGAAAAACATAATTTAGCTGAGCTTAAACCTATAAGATTTTAGATCAAGTCTTGACTTATGAAATATTCTCAAGTTATAGTCATATTTTGGATCAAGTATTATTTTGTCTTTGATTTCTTAAAGACAATTATGCTCAAGCTGAAAGGTAGGATCAGTCAAGTTCAAACTCAAGTCTATTTGTACCAAATACAATATATTCCTCTTTAGATATTCTTAAGAAAAATATACTGGATCAATATTCCAAATATTTCCCAAAATTCTCAAACCACATTCCTATTACTTGTAATATTTTCAAATAATTTATTCTACATAATATATTTCATGTTAATCATATCAAAAGAAAGTTCCCCCAGAAAGAGCCCATAATGAACTCTATTTATTTGATATTTTCTCGCTGGCATTTGGCCAACAACCGACACGCTCCATGTGGGCAAAACAGTTGCTAATTGTTTATGCCGTGATCACAAAATCCAAGCAGACTTTTTCTAAAATTCGCCGAGAAAACATTTTTATATAAATTTGTTCTAAACGATTAAAAGTTTTTCCAATTTCGAGCTGGAACTTCAAACAAATGCCCTAACAAACAAAATGAACGTATAAAGAAACTTACATTATTTAGTTTTTCCGCTTTTGATTTATTTCGCCGTTTGCTCTCTTAGAATTTCTATAGAATTTCGCTTGTTGTTGGGGCCAAAAGTTGTATTTTATTCTCGAACATTTTTCTTTTTAAATAAAATGGCACTGAGTGCCGCTCAGTTCTCAGTATCAGACAAGCGATCGACGCGAGCTGTACGCTATATAGGCGAGACATTTTAAATACAGATATATAAATACGAAATACATATATAATTATACATATATAAGTGAGCATATATGCTAAACTATATAGACAAGAGCATTGCAAAGTGATTTGTATATTGGCACCAAAGACAACGACGCTGACAACGACGGCGACTTCCTAATTATAATAAGAAAACACAATTGAATGACTTGTGTAGACGAATACCAAAATAATCAGAGAATCAAGAAGAAGCAGAAACAAAAGCAGAAGGGAAAACAAGTGTTCAACTAACTGAATAACACATAATTAGAACCTGACCTTCGCGGCGACACATTTATACACAAATCTATGTCGTATAACACTTGTGCCTGAACTGAACGAAGAAGCAACAAGTTTCGAAAATTCCATGCGAGCTGTGATGAAATTCTCTGATTGAGAGTGAAATGTGTGCTACTATAATAACTTAACGAAAGGCGGCATGAAATACATGCTTCGTGTTAAATAAACTTACCGAAACTGAAGAAAGTGTTTTTCATTGCATTAAAATAATAGAAAACTTAACGAAACTGTTCAACATATGCAAATTATGCGAAAAGTTTAAATATGTAATTTAAAGTAAAACAATATTCGACGAAGGTTCATGAACTACAAACTTAACGAAACCTTAATCCATAAACTTTAAACTTCACCATACTTGACGAAAGTTTGCTTAACTGCAAACTCAACTTAACTTAAAGTTCAACTATAACAAACTAATTCAACGAAAATCCACTTAAGCAACAATGGGCTATCGTATGAGAACATATGTGAGATATATATGATAAAAATTCGTTAAATCTAACGCGTTAAGTTCCGCCCTATATACATCTGTTATATCTGAGTGTCTTTGTACATATTATGCATATATCATTTACACGTTCGTCAAGTCTCGTTAATTGTTGTTAGACTTAGCTGTAACAGCTATTTAACAGTGTTGTAAATTATCGCAAACCTAAATTGTCGGTCAGTGTCACACACACATATATATTTAAATATATATATGTATATATTTACATATATGTATTTAAATATATTAATACGAAGACTCATCGAGAGACACTCTCTCAACACACACACTCCCACTCTCTCCCTCTCTCTCTCACACACACAGACAGAGCGAAGGTGTCAGCCGATTTGTGCGCTATTTTTATGTGAATCAAAATAAATAAACTGTATTTAATCGTATATAAATTCGTATAACAGTGAGAACATAATTTTGCACGTTCACGCTGTGCTATACTTAAAATATTTCGAAAACAAGAACATCGAATTGTTCGATCGGCCACTGAGTCAGTTCAGCTCTGCTGCCTGGCATTGGAATACGTCTTCCAGTACGTCTGCCGCGCCCCATCTCTACTTTCTACTCTCCACTCTCCGATCTCCTCTCTCCACTGACCATGTCGAATTCGAACCAGGCGCCTTGGCCCGTGCGCAAGGGCATTTTCCGTTCGAGCGGCCAGTCGGAGTTTGTGCCAACACGTTCGCCCAGTCCCATCGTTGAGATGCCATTGTCGCCGCCGCCCGTGGGCTCGCCCGTCAGCCGTTTTGCGGCCCACAGTGGCCACCCGCTGTCGCCACCGCCGCAACCCATACAAGTGGTGGGTGGCGGCATACCGCTGACGAGTGCGGCCACAGCTAGCATGTCCACAACGTCCGCTGCCCGAATGTCTGGCGCTTCGAGCTGCTCGACCTCGGCTGCCAGTGCCTCGTCATCATCGTCTTCGTCGAGCTCGAGCTCCAGTTCGAGTTCTCAGTCTCATACAAGAGTACGTAAAAGTTCTAATCCCCCTTTGCAGCCAGTCACCACCGTCTGCCCCCTTTCGCCACCACACACAACCACCACAACAACGCCCAACAGCAACAGCAACAACAACCACACCACAAACAACAACAACAAAAATATACGCGAAATACCCATTGAGGTAGAACAAAGCAAGGTATAACAGCTGGCAATGCCCAAGTTCAATAATCTTAGCCCAGAAATCATACAATTAGTATATGTATAACAGTTGTATAACAGTTTTTTCAATAATCTTAGCACAGAAAACATACACACAGTATATGTATAACGGTTTTAGCAACTGTTATACAGTCGTATAACAGTTTTTGCAACTTTTATACTCAAGAATAAGAGCATGTAATTAGCAACGTCGTCATTATTTATATAACAACTGTTATAATACTCTCCCTTTCTAGCCTAGCTTACTTTACTCACTCACTCATTAATTGTTATACTCTCCAATCACCCTATGCAGGAGGCGCTCTCACTGCGCACCGGCGACATCACACAGCAGGCGAGCAACAAGGTGGCCGCCGCCAGTATTAAAGTGCAGAGCGACAACTTCTCCGCCGACAAGAAGGCCATCTCGCAGTCGCAGCAGTCGCAGACGATGACCTCGAATGGCATCATTAGCCAGGAGAAGCACGTGTCGTCGGCCTCGCAGGCCAACTACTCCATGACGCACAAGGGTGTGTCCAGCACGGGCAGCAGCATGATCTCTTCCTCCTCGCAAATGTCTGCCACCAATGGCCAGCTAGTCAAGCTGAAGGATCTCAAGCTGGACGATCTGAAGTCCTTGACAGCCGGCAGTGGCCAGCAGGAGATCGAGCAGGCCATCAGCAAGTATTCGAATGTGCTGAACTCGTTCGTTAGCTCCCTGCAGGACGATGACAGCAACGCTGCCGGTACCGAGAAGTCCGTCTATCTGCAGAAGATCAACGAGGTGATCAAGCGCGCCTGGGAGGTGCCCACGCACGGTCACGAGCTGGGCTACTCCCTCTGCAACTCGTTGCGCCAGAGCGGCGGCCTCGATCTGCTCATGAAGAACTGCGTGCAGCACAACGATCTGCAGTTCTTCTCCGCTCAGCTGCTGGAGCAGTGCCTGACCACAGAGAATCGCTCGCACGTCGTGGACAATGGACTCGACAAGGTCGTCAACGTGGCCTGCGTCTGCACCAAGGAGACGAAAAACGTGGAGCGCTCGCGCGTGGGCACCGGCATCCTGGAGCATCTATTCAAGCATTCCGAGGGCACCTGCTCCGATGTGATCCGCCTGGGAGGATTGGACGCGTTGCTCTTCAAGTGTCGCACCAACGATGTGGAAACGCTACGTCACTGCGCCAGCGCCCTGGTCAATTTGTCGCTCTACGGCGGCGCCGAGAACCAGGAGGCGATGATCATGCGCAACGTGCCCATGTGGCTGTTCCCGCTGGCCTTCCACTACGACGACAACATCAAGTACTACGCCTGCCTGGCCATCGCCGTGCTCGTTGCCAACAAGGAGATCGAGGCGGAGGTGCTCAAGTCGGGCTGCCTGGACCTGGTCGAGCCCTTTGTCACCACACACGATCCGTATCAGTTTGCCA
This sequence comes from Drosophila meridionalis, assembly GCA_035045145.1. Classification (NCBI taxonomy): domain Eukaryota; kingdom Metazoa; phylum Arthropoda; class Insecta; order Diptera; family Drosophilidae; genus Drosophila; species Drosophila meridionalis. The sequence continues at coordinate 10,679,940 of JAWNPG010000040.1, read as the reverse complement.
AATCGAATCTGTCGCATGCGCACGGCCAGAGCAAGCATTGGCTGGAGCGGCTGGTGCCGGTGCTCAGCTCTAATCGCGAGGAGGCACGCAACCTGGCCGCCTTCCACTTCTGCATGGAGGCGGGAATCAAGCGCAAGCAGAACAACACGGACATCTTTCACGAGATTGGCGCCATCGAGGCGCTCAAGACTGTGGCCAGCTGCCCGAATGCGATCGCCTCGAAGTTTGCGGCGCAGGCGCTGCGTCTGATTGGCGAGACGGTGCCGCACAAGCTGTCCCAGCAAGTGCCGCTGTGGTCTGTCGAGGACGTGCAGGAGTGGGTCAAGCAGATCGGCTTCCACAGCTATCTGCGCCAGTTCGAGGAGTCGCAGGTCGACGGCGATCTCCTGCTGAAGCTCAACCAAGACAATCTGCGCAACGATATTGGCATCGCCAATGGCATTCTTCTCAAGCGTTTCGAGCGTGAGCTGCAAAATCTCAAGCGCATGGCCGACTACTCGTCTAAGGACACGGCGCGAATGCACCAATTCCTGGCCGAGATCGGGCCCGACTACTGCACCTACACCTATGCGATGCTAAACGCGGGCATCGACAAGAACACCCTGCCCCACATCAACGAGGACATGCTAATGACTGAGTGCGCCATCAAGAATGGCATCCATCGCTTGCAGATCCTCAGTGCCGTCAAGAACCTGGAGAACTCGCTGCCGAGCTCATCCGAGGAGAATATGGCCAAAACGCTGGACGTTTTCGTCAGCTATAGGCGCTCCACCGGCTCTCAGCTGGCAAGTTTGCTAAAGGTGCGTAGTTGAATGAAGTCAGCAATGGAATGGACTTGACTAATGCTCCTCCTGATCCTCTTCTTCCCTTTGCAGGTTCATCTTCAGCTGCGTGGTTTCTCAGTGTTCATTGACGTGGAACGTCTGGAGGCGGGCAAATTTGATAACGGTCTACTCAACAGTATTCGCCAGGCAAAGAACTTTGTCTTAGTATTAACGCCAGACGCACTGCATCGCTGCATCAACGATGTGGACTGCAAGGACTGGGTGCATCGCGTAAGTACCAAGTGACTCGACTCCCTCTCTGATACTGATATAGATTCTTCTTATGTGATAGGAAATCGTGGCTGCTTTGGAGTCGAACTGCAATATAATTCCCATTATGGATCAGCAGTTCACGTTCCCGGACAACCTGCCCAACGACATGTGTAGCGTGGCCCACTTTAATGGGGTCAGCTGGATACACGACTACCAGGATGCATGCATCGATAAGCTCGAAAGGTATATAACCGGCGCCATTCGGACTAAAGGAATGCTGACCAAATAGTGCCACAAACCCTATTCCCCTCTCTTTCTCACTTAGTTAGTTAGTTATATTAATGAATCATTCGATTAGTTTTAGTGCAATTTATTTCAATCTCAATCTCAATACATTCCAAAACTTAATTTTGCCCTCTTCCGTTGCGGTAGATTTTTGCGCGGCGAAAAGAATGTCGATCGCATTGCGGCGATGGCTCCTGGTACGCCCGGCGTGGCGTCTTACCAAAGAATGCACAGCAATGATTCCGACTATCAGCAGAGCGGTGCAGGAGGCGGCGGTGGCAGCGGCATTGGCGGTGGTGGCGGCGGTGGCGCAGGCAGTGTGGTGGATGGCCTAATGACGGCCAATGGCAGCGGACAAGGTGGGCCAACGAGTACAGCGACTGCTGCAAATCAGTCGAGTCAGAGTGCGGGTTCGAATGCGAGTTCGAATGCCAGTTCAAATCCGAATTCGAATACCAATCAGACCCAGCTACAGCGTAGACTAGGCCATCGAGACCACTTAGGCTAGCCTGCGAGTGTGCAGCAGAGATGATGATGATGATGAAGAAGAAGAAGAAGAAGAAGAATCCTCAGAACGGAAACAACCTCAGGCGGGACTGACCAGAAGGCCTATGTCTCCCTCTCTCTCTCTCTCCCACTCTCTTTATCTTTAGTATACCATACACACACACACACACAGACTCACTCACTCACACACATACCACATAACTCTCTATCTACTCTACTCTACTCTACTCTAATCTAAACAAACCAACAAACTTAATTATTAATTAATTTAATTTTGATTGCAAACTCGAAACTCGATAATTCACGAGCAGCTAATCACCAGGCAAATAGATACCGGCAATCCCCCTCTCCGGCGCGCCAGCGCGGCAGCACCTCCCTGTTGAGCTATGGGCGCGGGCAGGCGAAGCGCTCCAACATCCTGCCACCGTATCGCACACAGCAAGCGGCGCTGCTACATAAGTCCGGCGCCGGCTCCGCATCGATGCAGAACATCATGCCGCAGCCGTATGCGCCGCCGCGCCGCAGCTCGGCTGCCGGGCTGGTGCACAATGCGAGCGTGGCCAATGGCTATCGATCGCACAGCGTGGACGGACTGCTGGACCAGGCGGCGGCCGAGGCGGCGGGCAGCAGTCAGGACAGCTTGAGCACGCCCGAGCAGCGCATAGCAAAGGCCGCCGCCATGGTGGCCGCGGGTAGTACGGCGCTGACCAATGCCAGCTCGACGTGCACGCTGCAGCCGGAGGACGAGTCGCAGCCCGAGGAGGAAGTGTGCCCGGTGACGCGGCGGGAGAAGCAGAGCCTGGCCCCGCCCAATGTGCAGCAGCATCGCAAGTCGCGCAGCCTGGACCACATCCTGTCCAAGCAGACGCTGGCCGAGCTGCTGCCGCCCAGCAGCGAGCCCACCGACGAGACCCAGAGTATGCAGAATCTGGCGCTGCCACCAACGCCGCAGCCGCAGCGGCGCGACACGAGCAGCTCCTCAAAGTCGCCGACGCCAGAGCGGCCCATGCAGCGGACTCGCCAGAGTCCGGACGGAGTCAGCTCCACGGAAAGTGAGCGCGAGGATGCGCAGTCGATCAGATCGCAGGCGGGGCAGCATGGCAATCAGCAGCGGGCGGCGGCGCATGTGCATCGCGGTGGCAGCCAGAATAGCAATAAGACGTCCAACTCATCCCTCGGATCGAACAATAGCGCCAGCAATAAGACGATCTTTAATCGTACGATGAAAAAAGTGCGCTCGCTGATCAAAAAGTAAGAACAACAAGAACAAAAGCAAGAGCAAAAGCATATGCAATTGTGAAATGCGAAAGATGATTCGCTAGTTCTACTAGTTACTCGCTCGCTACTTCCATTCGCTACTCCTAATACACATTCTAATGCACATGCCACCAACTGTCTGATAACGTCTTTCATACATACTAAAGTTAACTTCTTTACTCGCTACTCGCTACTCGTTACATCTGTGCCATCTTTCTAAAAACGAATCTCATGCATCATACCTCATACCATAAATACACTCCTTAAACTCTCTAGCCACATGGGCCCAGTTACACTACCCCTCGCTCTGTCTCTCTCTTTCTTTGTATGTCTTTCTCTATCTCTCGCTCTCAGTGGTGTTGGTATTCGCTCGCTATCTTTACTTATCTCTCGTAGTTCGTTGTTTTAAGACTCGTTAAGCTTAGCATCCACTAAAAACTTGCCTGCGTTGCCCCGGTACAAAACTTCTTGAACGCCCCTCTTTGACTCCAAAAAAAAGTCTAAATCTATTTGCCTTGTGATTAGTTGAAAGAAAAAAATACAAAAAAAAAACGAATTTAAATTGCAAAAAAACTAATTTATAAACTACTCTTAACGACTGCGCACATAAATTAAAACTTAATTTATATTAAAAAAAAAAACTAATTTTAATATACAAGAAACAAAAATACAAAACACTCTATTAATTTTAGTTACGTCTAATATTTATTATCCAAAATTGTAAAATTTCTATTCAAAATGTAATTTTTTTTCTTGTAACCGTCCGAAAAAAATTAAAAAAATCAAACGAAGAATAATTAAGTGATATTTAAAAATATACGAAAAAAAAATATTTTAAAAAAATCCAAGCTAAAACTAAATGCTGTACAATATTTTATAATTTTTAGCAAAAGAGACTTAAGGCATAATTTTTATTGATTTTTGCAATATATATAGTTATACTTAATAACGAAATAGTGCCTAAACATTGGATTAGTCTTAAATAAAATGTGAATCATTCAAAGCATTATTGTGTCTTATTGTCTTCATGCCCCAATCAATCATGTGATGTATGCGACCTGCTCTAACAGCCATGCCCAAAAACTATATCATATGCATGTTCATTTACTGTTATATATATATAGCAAGTATATATATATTTATGTTTTATGTGTTCTTGTTCTTGTCTAATATTCGTTGTTTGTCAATTGGTTAAACTGAATTCTAATTTTTTATGGGTTTCATCCATATTTTTCTCTTTTATTTTCTATTTTTTTTTTGTTTTCTTTTTGTAGACCATAAAAGCGCAATTTGTTGTACTTGTTGTTATTGTTGTGGCTGTGCCCCCGCCCCTGCACATATCCGATTCGAATTCAAGAACTCAAGAACTCATCATTCTACACATCCAAGAAACTGTCAACGCATCACAGGGTGATTCGTCGTCCAGCTGTTGCCACCAACAAAAAACATTCATTGTTATTTATTACAAACACAATAATCAATAAACGTGTATATTGTATATATATATATATGTGTACACAAAACAGACTAACTAACTGTTTTTAATGTATATATATCAATTGCCCTCAACTATATATATTATAGCAACGAACTGGAGGACACTGAACTATCCGATATTATCCTGTCCAAGGCAACATCTCCCAATGCTGGTCGCATGATATTTTGGTAGTTTTACGAATTATTCGAAACCTGTTAAACAAATAGAAAATACTCGATGAATATACAGTGGTTCACAGCTTATTTCAACCAGCACTTTAAAAAAAGTTTGTTGGGCTATAAAATCTAAACTATTGGCAATATCCAAAAAATTTAAACGCAGGTTGTTAGTGCGATGTTTTAAATATTACAAAATCAATTCATTTATTTTTTAAATATTTTTTCATTATTTAATAATGTTTAAAAACTAAAAAATGAGACCAAGACAGTTCCACAGCTTATTTCAACCACTTATGAAATAGCATTATTTAACATTATAAAAACTTAAAATAACAACAAATTAATAATTGGTGTGACCACCCTTTTGGCTAACTACCATTTTAAGCCTTTTTGGGATAGATTCCACCAACTTTTTGGTGACTTCTGGAGTAATTTTTTCCCATTCCTCAACCAATGCAGTTTTTGGGTCCGATTTGTTTGAAATTTTGTGTTTGCGAATGTTTGTTTCCAAAATCGACCACAAATTTTACATTTACATTTAAATCTGATGATTGGGCTGATGGTTTCATAACGTGCGGACATTTCCAGATCAGCCAAGTCTGGACAATTCCCGCAGTGTGTTTCGGGTCATTATCTTGGTAAAACCTGAAGTCCTCCTTTATGCCCAGTTTCTGAGCACTTTGGATTAAATTTGACTTCAAAACATCTAAATATTTAAGTTTATCCATCGTAGTGTCGATGAACTCCAAGTTCCCAACCCCGGCTGCTGACATACAGGCCCTAACCATAACGCTGCCTCCGTCATGCTTTACAGTAGCCCTCAAATTTTTTGCGTCAAGCTCTGTGTTAGGCCTACGCCACACATATGAAGGCCCATCCGACCCAAACAAATTAAATTTTGATTCATCACAAAGTAAAACTGTGTTCCAGAATCCAATGTCCTTGTGCAAGTGCTCCTGTGCAAATTTTAAGCGACACTTTTTGTTTTTGTCGCTTATAAAAGACTTCTTGCGTGGTACTCTACCATTAAAGTCATGTTCCCGAAGCACACGGCGAATAGTTTCTGGGTGGCATGACTTGCCCAACTCCTCCTTAATATCATTGGCTACTTGCCTAGCAGATAGCCTTGGGTTATCCCGGATTTTTCTTACAATATAGCGCTCGTCCGTGGGATTAAAAATTTTGTTTGGAGCATTTCTACCTTTATCGTGGGTTCTATTTTCACGAACAAAACGGTATATGATGCTTTGAACTGTAGAATCACTCAGTCCAACCATATCAATAATTTTTCTACGGGAATGGCCATTTTTATAGTGTTTCAGAACAAGTTCCAGCTCTTTAATAGGTGTACGTGGTCCCATTTTGCTAAATTAAATTTTCTGCAAGTTCTGCTTTCAAAATTCAGCACAAACTTATTTCATCACATTGCGAAATCAGTGTATAAAGCATAGAACAAGAATCTACCGTTGCATTGCAAAATAACGGGTCTTTCATCAGCTGCAAAGTTTGTGGTTGAATTAAGCTGTGGAACTGTCTTGGTCTCATTTTTTAGTTTTTAAACATTATTAAATAATGAAAAAATATTTAAAAAATAAATGAATTGATTTTGTAATATTTAAAACATCGCACTAACAACCTGCGTTTAAATTTTTTGGATATTGCCAATAGTTTAGATTTTATAGCCCAACAAACTTTTTTTAAAGTGCTGGTTGAAATAAGCTGTGAACCACTGTATATAACTGTACTCGAAAAAGAGAAATGAAAAAAAAAAACAACAGAAGTAAAAGTGATATATAAGGAAATATCCCGCTGTTTTAATAATTATAAACTGATCAATGATGATCAGAAGAATATACGTATAACTATAGTTTCAAATCTATCTCTGCTAATTTCTCGAATTTATTTTATGTCGAGTGTTTTTGTTAGGGAAGTAAAAGGCGACCAACTGCAACCCTGACCAACCTCAACATAGGAGCATTAGAGTTCTTTTCTAACTATGATATCGGTTTACTCTATACATTTAGCTCCGATAAGTCGCATCGAACGACTGGCAACTTCGTGCGTGATGGCAATTCTAAGGGACGTAATTCAACCGAGTGCCTGTCGTTTACACTATCACACATCCAATATACTCTATTCGTCCATCTCTAGCTTGTAGACGCTTGGTTTAGACAATGTAAGTAGGCTTTGCATTCAGTTTGCTGTCAGAGATTTGTAGAACCTCAATTTGTCAGTCGTAACCAATATTTCGTAACGTTGAAATACATTTTGGTGGAAACAAGAAATTAGATCTTTTTTTCCAATTTTATAAGATCTGTGGCGTTTGTAGCAGACAGGACATCATTAAAATTTAGTACCATGTTGATCGTGGAACCAGCCGACGAAATCGTTCTCGAGGGGCCATTCAATCGTGCCGTTAGCAAGAAAATTATAGTTTTCAATCCGAGCAAGCAGAAGCGCGTTGCCTTCAAGTTGAAAACAACAACACCACGTCTGTTCTTTGTGCGTCCCAATGTGGGTCTGGTTAAGCCCGAGGAGAGGATCACCATTGATATCTTCGTCCATCCGATCTCCAATGAACTATATGCTCAGCGCCATAAGTTTATGATGCAGGCCGTTGACGCTAGTGAACCGATTGTGGATCTGCACGAGTTCTGGAAGAATATCAGTCCATCGACCATTTGGGATACCAAACTGAAGGTCAAATTGCTCGACAGCCAGGCGGATGGCCTACAAAAGATGTACTCTGAAAAGATTGACGCCATTGGTGAGCACCAAGAAATGGAGAATACGGACCACATAGCAAATCTTTTGGATAAAGTTAGTGTGCTGGAGGAAGATCGCTTACATTTGATGCAACAGGTCGAGACGATCACCAAGCAAAAGGACGAGGAGCGCGAGATGTTGGCTATGAAGTTGCAGAACCAAAAGGGAACTGGCATCTGGGTATTCATGGCCACAATTGCCGTTGTGCTTGCGGCCTTGATAGGTGGTTGGGTGGCTAAAAAATTCATGTAAAACATTAGCGCAAACACGAAATATGATACTAACGCAATATACACAATAAATAAATAAAATGGGCAGGCGCCAATTCGTTGAAATCTTTGCAGTTCTGCAGTTGCGCAACACTGGCAACTGAGTCAATTCACTTTAGTTATGTTGCAGCGCTATTTCGTCGAGTCCGCTGATGTGGCAACTCCATTGTTTACATGCAGCTATAGCAACGAGCGCTTGGTACGCTTCAATTTTGCATTTAAATGTTTGAGTTGTCACTTTAACTTAATTTAAATTGGTAACCATGTTGTGAGTAATGAGTGATACCGACACAGATGACACAGATCTGCTGCTGCTAATACCGCCCAATTACTACACAACCCGGCTGGCCAAGATGAGCGCCGCTGCCGAGGCAGATGCACTTGCTATGCCGCCGCCGCCGGCGCCGGCGTCGACAACAGCTGCGTATCAGTTTCTGTTGCCCGGAAAGAAGTCGGAGTTGAATCAGATAAATGCGCGCTTGCAAAACATGGAGCTGGAGCGCCAGGAGGAGCAGCGCCGCTTTGATGCGCCGTCTGATCTGTCCACAATTTCGTCAAGTACAGTGCGCACTGCCATGGGCAGTCGACCGCAACGAGAGCAGCACGGCGTGGTGCACTCGACGCCCAAGGGCGGTAATAGGCTGGAGGAGAATATATTGCTGGAAATCGACAACTACCTGGACGACAACAATGCTTGGCAGCACCAGCACCACCAGTACAACAATCAGCAGCACTACAGCGATGACCATTTGCGCATGCGTGGCTACTCGACGCGGGCGCAGGACTCGCAGTCAACCGCCACCTCGTTGCCCAGCATACGACTGGGTGCATCAGCTTCAATAGCCAATGAAAACAAACTCATCAGTCTCAGCGAGCTGTGGGGCAAAAGTAATTTGGCAGGAACTGTTATAGCAAACAATATGTCTGGACAGCAGGGCATCCCCGCTCTCAAGGAAGAGCAGCTAAGGCGGCAGCACCTGGAGAAAATGGTACAGACATTGCAGTCCCAGCTGCTGGAGTACCAGCAGCGCATCTCGGTGGCCATAGAGGTGGATCGATCCAAGGACTGCGCCCTGCAGGAGGCAGAGCAGCAACTGAAGGCGCTCAACTTTGAGGTTCAGAATATGCGCGACTCGGTGCATAGACTGGAGGCGGAGCGGAACGACAGCCACAGCAGATGCGAATCCTTGCAGCATGAGCTGTCGCAGGCGGTGGGCTTGGCGACCAAGTTTCAGGAGAAAACAGAAAAATTGGAGGCTGAGCTGGAGCGTTCCAAGCGTCAGGCGAGTGAGACAAGTCAGAAACTGGAGCAGGTCGAAATGCAGTTGCAAAGCAGCAAGCGAGCCGAAGAGCTATCGCATGCCGAGCAGAATAAGCTGCGCGACAAGTTCGCCAAGGCAGATTATCAGCAGGAGAAGGTATAATCGATTCCCACTCTCTCGCTCGCTTTGTATCTGTAATGGAATCTCTTTTATGCCCACAGCTGAAAATCCGCCTAGAAGAACTGGAAAAGGACAAGTCGACGCTGCAGCACCAAAAAGAAATGTTGCAGGAGTATCACCAGAAGCAAAAGACGCGCGCGGATAATCTGGAACTGCAGCGCAAGTCCTTGCAAGAGGCGCTGGCGAATCTAACTGATATTGAGGTCGGCTTAGAGCAGTTTATATGAAAGACTTCAGTGTTAAATTTCTATTGATTTCTTTCAGACAAATCTCAAGAAAAAGCTGGAGATTCAGCAGAAGTCCTTGAAGCAACATTACCAGCAGCAAATGGAGAATGTGGTGGCCAAAAAGCTGCAAGAGTTCCAAGCACAGCTGGACAAGTCGGAGGAACACCTAAAGGCAGAGGCACGCGAGCGTGAACGTCTGATAGCCGATCGAGCAGTCAAGCAGTTCGAGATGATCAATGAGAAGAACAACCAGGAGTTGAATCTCATACAGGAAAAGCACAACGAGGAGGTGGAGCTCTACCGACTGCAGCTGGCGAATGCATCTAAGAAAATAGACGAGCTGGAACTCCAGCTCAGCTGCTACAAGACCAGGCGGTAAGTCAGACTATAGAGACTATATATATTATATTTATTTATATTTCATTATATACTTCCAGTGCGGACATTGCCGAAAAGTTGCATGGCGTCATGGAGGCACAATGGCAACAGGCGCTAGCCATACTCACCTCGCCTAACCAGACGCTTCAGTTGACGAGTGGAGAGACAGACAGCGACTCACCGGATTTGAACAATGCGCGACACTATGCCGACACGCCCAAGTCAAGCAAAACCCAGCACAGCAACAATACCGAGAAGAACAATCTGGATTCGGCGGGCAGGAAGGATCCACCATCACCCATGGACAAGCTGCAGTCGTACATTGAGCTGCTGTTAAGCAAATCGCCGAGTGATCTCGATAAGCTCGACAAGATTCTCTCCATGAACGCCAAACAAAACGCCAAGCCACAGAGGCGATGTTCCAGCACCGGCTCCAAGCCGCCCCCCTGGAAGTCCTGACAAATATAATAACTAGAATTCACTTGTATTAAATAGTTTGATAGTCTGAATTTTAATGTAGCCACATGTAGTGACATATTTTTGTACACCTTTTTACTTAGAAGTTGTGAAAGTAAATTGTTTTATATTTGCGAAACAAATTTATTGCTTATTGATGATTTAAGGCAGCGGAGCAGACTTTTCAAGCTGCCAAAACATTTTAGCCATAAAAGAAAAACAAACCAAAGTTGATAAATTATAAAAGTTGTTTGGTAGAAAAATGTATTTTAATAGCTTTATGTACCTATGGCTATAAAACTAATATGTGTGTATATGATTTTAGTTGAGGCCAGTCCTTAGTTACGGATTAGAAATTCTCGTGACTTGGGCTCGATATCATTTTGATTCTTCAGCTACTCTGGTTTATGTCTGTCATTGATATGCTTTGAGTTAAATTGTGGGTTGAGTGTAAGCTTATTACTTATAAACAATTTGGGGAAACTTCGGTGCATTGCCGTAGAGACCCTCCGATTCCCAAACCTGGATATGAGAGTCCTTTGTTAACACCACCAAATGCTGATGCGTGGAATAAATGATGCTGCAACCAAAAAAACTTTTCAATCTGTTATCTATTTCCGATAATAGTTTGACTCACCTGTGAATGGGCGACGTGCCCGTGGTTAGTTCGCTGACGAAGCTCAAATTCCAACTGGACCAGAAGCGTACGAAGCCACCCTCCACAGCGGTGGCTATGACATTGACGCCAACACCTTCCTTGATGTAGGAATAGCACACAGCTTGGATGCGATCCTCGTGCACCAGATGCTGCACGTAGCGCGCATTGACTGAATGCAGACGTAGTATGGATTTGCCATTGGGATTGATATTGACATTGACAAAATCATCAAGGCTCTCCTCCGTTACCTCGAAGCATTCGTCCGCCGCAGTCTGTTTGGCAAGCGACGCTGCTCCATTGGCATTTGCTGGTTGTTGAGGCATCGTGTGCACGGTGACTATGTCGCCCAGGGTAGGACTAATGGCCACATGCGTGATGGGCGACTGATGGATCTCCGCAGGACGTGCAATAGTTCGAACATAGCTCCAGCTGAGAGCAAGTGATTAGTGAATGGAATAGTTCAGCTATCGAGCAACTTACTCATTGAGATCCCAAATGACGGCAATGCCGTCACGTCCGGCGGTCACAGCAATCTTAAACTCCACGGACAGGGCAATGCAAGTGATCTCATCCGTGTGCCTCACCAGAAACGTGGGACCCAACCAGGTTAGGTCAGCACCATCGCGCTGCAGTGCATCGCCGTTGCATGAAACTCCCGAGGAGGACACAGAAGCGGACGAGTTTGTGGCATGCAGATTGCCCGAGTCATCGGATGCATCAGCACCTGATCCAGAGCCGGTACTCTTCGTGGTCATCTTGCGAAATGCTGAATTGTAGGATAGACGCAATCCACGCACATAACTCTGACGACTCTTTGTGGTCGCGCGTTGTTGCCCATCCATGCCGCTGGCGCACTTGTAGACGCTAATGCGTCCGGACTTGTGGCCAAACCAGAGTTGATTGGAGTTTACATCACAGCCACACGCGCTGATGTCATCGAAGCTGTCATTGTATAACAGATTCTTTGGCTTCGCCTGCGGCTTGTTCAGCGGCTGGATGCGCACAATGCGATCGTCGTAGCCCCAGGAAATCACATTATAGGTATCCGGCTCGGCGCCCTGCATGACGCCTGCACGCGCCGGCAACGCGTATACCACGTTAGTGTTGCTGAAGCTCACCAAATGCTCGGTGCCTGGTATTTTGTGTATAATTGCCCACGACGGCGCCTTCAGCTGCGGCGATCCCACATAGACGCCCCAACGCAGTCCCTTCACACTGGACACAATGGGCGTGTCCACTAGAGCATAGTCCAGCGCTTTGGTGGACGGATGTGGTGACTTGAACAGCTGGCGTGGCATCTGGCCATAGGTCTTCACCATGGTCTTGACTGCCTCACGTTCGATGGGATCGCTAATCTCTGAGTCGAGGAAAACGGCGTAGGTCTGGAAAAGGAATGATAATGATATATGGATGGAAAATTGTAAAATATTCTCAAACTCACCGCTGGATGGAACACATTAATGGCTTCAACAGCGCTCTCTCCCGTTTGCTTAAAGCCAAATATCAAATCGATCCAGTGATGCAGCTCATTGCGAACCAGCTCCGATTCCAGCGCCTGTCGATGGATGAGCACAAAGAGACGCGGATCTCGTTGACACCAGATGGGTAGCGTGACGTCTTCTACCCGTTCGCCATTTTGACGGCAGCCGAAATTGAAGCGCTCAAAGTTCTCAAACATTTCAGGCAGGCAAAAGAACTCGGGTATAAGCTCCTTGACATCCGTGGAACTATCCTGGCTGGCCAGGCAATACGTGGTGTTCAGTGCATGGAAAGTGCGATCCGGTAGGTCAAAGTTGTTGTCTGATAAGATACGATATGATTAGTTGATTAGTTGAGCGTTGGCTAAGGGAATGGACATTACCTTGATAGCGCAGAAAATAGCTGGTGAAGGGCGGCACGCGCACCAGAAAGTGCAGCACAGTGCCAGAGTTTGAGTAGTGGGAGCTGTAGTGATACGGCTTCAAGATCAATGAACCCATATTCGTATTCGTGCTTTCGATGTACTGTGAAATACACATAAATGAATAAAGAAATATATAAAATATATCTCATTTGATCTACTCCACTTACCGTATAATTGTTTATGTAGTGCTGCTCGTTCTTTTCCAGCTGCACCGCAATTGGTCGCGAGAGTCGTCGAAAATTTTGCGCTAGGCGCAAATCCAGGCACTCGGCGTTGTAGTTGGCCAGCACCCAGGGGAAGACTGGGTACTGCATGAGATCGTTGTAGGTGCGTCCGGCGATTTGATTGAGTGTCATCAGATACTCCCAATTGGTTAGCAGGCCCTCGCGCCACTGTTGCGTTATGGCCAGCACTTTGGAATTGTCCGGCATGGTTACAATTTTATCACAGAATACCTCGCGCATAATCTTCCAGTCGTCGGCGTTTTGCAGCGAAAAGAACAGCGACTTGTTGCTGTCGAGCAATATTTCGAAGGCCTTCTCCTGGTGCTGGTAGCGCTTCAGCCAAATTTCAGTTATGTTCGATATATCACAGTTTACATTAAAGTATTTACAACGATATGTGGCCAGAAAATAGAGCTTCAGGTCGGTTATAATGATCTCGCCATCGATCTCACCATCAACGGGCAAAAATTTTGCCGCAAAATTATAGAGTATTTGCGAATTGAGTGATATATTCAATTGCTGATCGTAGCTGGCTATCAAATAGTCCAGCGGACGCATATATTGATCCTTCTCTTCGCGCTGACCCTGCCCGGGGCAGTAGTCGTTCATAAAGAATCGCCGATCTATGTCCAAATGGCAGCGCCGCAAACGTGTATGAACACGCGATGGCCCCTCCGTGTCATCCAGTTCCCAGGAACTGCAATAGCAAAGATTAGTGGATTGATATATGATGGGAATCTAGGCACTTACCACTCGGCACGCTCGTTGCTGTGCCAGGGCGCGCCCTCGTGGGTCATGCGACGAATGATCTCCAGCCATTTGGTGTAGGTGTTAGTGTCATCATAGTCCTTCATGTGGCACATGAGCAGCTTGCGTTCCGCATTCTATAAGCAAGTACAGGATAAGCAATTTCACCTTCAAGAGTAACAAGTTCTCTCACCTGCAGCTCTGCCACGCGCCTGGTGGTCACCATGGAGGTCTCAATGCAGTGCTGCACGAGCGGTTCGAATTTGTAGAGCGTCTTCTCCAGCAGCTGCTTCTGCTTGGCTGCCACAGTGCTGCGATTCAGCTCCAGGCGTTCTAGCTCGTGCTCCAGATTCCAAGTGGAATCATTCTCGTTGATGCCCAGCGCCTTGCATAGGTTGGGTAGGTTTTCGATGGGTGGTTTCACATCCTCCATCAGGCTGAGCCACAGCAGTGCCTTGATCATCTTCACATCGCATATGATGGAGGATTGGAATTCATCCTGGCATGTGCGCCATAGTGCATCCACAATGTAGGCACGCAGATCGCGGGGTCGCGACGGCTGCAGACCCCAGGCTATAAAGTTGTTGCAGCGCTGGTTGTTGGCTATGCCAAAGGAGACGAGCAACTCGAACAGCGCCAGTTCCTGGCTGCTGGCCACATAGCTGCTGCCATTGGTCTGGCTGCCGCCTGTCGTAAAGAACTGGGTGCAGCGATCGATAAGCAGCTCCATGCGCGTGCGGCACTCCGACTGGCTGAGCGAGCAGTCGGACAGGCTGCTGCGCAGCCGATAGCCATTGCTGCAACCACTGCCAGAGCAGGTCTCGAAGAAGAGGTTGAGCCATTGGAACTGCAGCTGCGCCTGCACTGTACGGAAGCTGCGCACAATCTGCGGTGTCTGCTTGTCCTGGTAGAAGGCCAGCATGTTTAGTATGTCCCAGACGAGCTGTTATTGAGGAATATAAAATTAAGATGACGATCACAGTTGATTAGGAGCAGCTACTCACATTGATTTGTCCCACAGATTTCAGCGCTCGCTCGCCAATGCCGCTTAGCAGCTCCACAATGGATTGATCCATATTGGGCTGACCCAGGCGCAGCGTATAGAGCTGGTGCAGCGCCTTGACAGTGCACTGTAGCAGACCCGCCTCCACGAGGCCCAGCTGCTCATCGGGATTCTGCGAAGAGATGAAGAAGTATGAGCACAAACCTTATGCGGAGGAGGCAACACACTTACCTGCAGATATAGACGCAACAGCGCCTTGAAGACGCGTTGCGGCTCCGAGCTCCAGCTGCTGTTGCCCAGAGCCATCGAAATGGCTAACAAGGATTGCAGCCCGAATCGCTGGCGTATGCCCAAAGTGACATCAGGGCTAATCATGTCCGTGAGATTGCCATGCAGATCGCTGATCCAGGAGAGGCACGCCTCAAACATGGCCACGTCGCTGCCATGAATGGTCAGCTGATTGGCCAGATGCAGCGGATACAGCTGCTTCGAGGCGGTGGCCAATTCTGCTGGCGCCAAACGCTTCGTCAGCACCGCCAGCAGCTGAATGATGGCGGTGCGCACGGCGCAGCTGCGCTGGTTGGCCAGCACCAGCAGGAATTCGAGTTTCACATAGTGGCGCAGCACCTCATCCACGGCAGAGTCGGGCAGCAGGCACAGGAAATCCTTGAGCAACATGAGCAGCCGCTGCTGCAGCGTCACGATCCCCATCTGATCGTAAAAGTCGGTCTTGCGACTGGGCAACGGAGTAACGTGCGCGGAGCTGGGCGTGCTGTGGACCGAAGGCTGCCAGGGCCTGGGATGCGAATGGGCGCGTCTGCGGGCGACCTTCAGAGGACTGCGTTTGGGGCTGTGCCTTGGACTTTGGTTGGGGCTGGGATAGCGGCGCTTGAACTTGACTCGCCAGCGTGTCGCCTCCACCGGGTTCAGCAGACGCAGTGCAGCCTTGTTGAGATTTGAGCAGTCGGCTATGAACTCCAGCTGATCCTCCATTTCAGTGAGACCTCGCCTGTAGGCATTAGCGGTTTCGTGCAGTCGACGCAGGCGTCGAATCCGCTCAGCGCGTTCCGCATCAACTTCTTGGACAGGCGGCTGTGCCTGTCGCCGAAAGGATGTGGTCACGCGGCTCAAATTGGCCACGACCACAGAGCGCTCCTTCACTGGCATTTGCGGCGTGAGCAGAAAGTAAAAGTACGTCCGATCGTGCGTGACATAACACTCGCTGGGTCTGTGGAGCAACAGCAGCAGCTTCATCATTTCGTCCAGCAGGGAAGGCGCCGGCGGAGAGCCCGCAAAGACGGCTAAGATCTGTACAAAGCCCTCGGCAGCATAGGGCGATATGTGCACCGGACTGGGTGACTCAATGACGTAAACCTTGCACAGATTGAGCAGCGCCCGCAACAGGCCACACTTCTGCAGCTGTTCCATGTTGAAGTCCCGCTGCGGATGCTTGTCCCGGCTGAGTGCCAGAATGCAACGGAATAACATGTCCAGCACATCTGAGTGCGTGGCACCAGAGCGATGCCAGTCCGAGTAGCGCTGCAGCACGGCGAGCAGCAGACGCGGATAGATCAGGGTGGCCGTCGTATTGTCATTCACGTGCAGCACGTCGCCCTTGCGGCTGATCACAGGCTGAGAGCAGGCATTGTTGACAATGCTGCGCAGGAGCTGCACGTCCTTGGAGCAGCGTTCAGATTTGATAACATATCCAATGAGCGCCAGATAATCCTGGCGCAAAAACTCGGTGTAGAGCTGGGCATCCGAATGAGCCAGCTGCAGCAGCAAGTCCAGCGCCAAGGCTTGGGTGGTGGCGGTGCTCGAGAGCTCCACAATCTGAGGAGATATCGAAGGAAGGAATTAGTTCAATTGAATCTGTGCTTATGAACGGATCTTTAACTTACTCTGGCAAAGAGATACAGCATAGTCGACAGTCCGCCACTGAGCAGCACCGCCGTTTGCAGCGTCTGCGGCTGATGCTGCAGCAGCTCGCCGTAGAGCATGTGCCCCTGGGGCTGGCCATAGCAGGCCATGTCTAGCTCTTGGTTGACATCGTGGCACATGACCAGATCCGGCTGCTGCGCTGTGTAGACCAGGACGCGCGCCTGCCGCAACACCTTCATGCAGTCAGCGTGGCTGCCAAAGTTGCAAGTCGTCAGCTTGCCGACCTGGACGTGGCCATAGTTGGGCTTCCAGTTGGCCACCTGGCACTGGGTGAACTCGGTGAAGTCCGGCCCCATGGCCGTTAGATTGAGCATCAGATTGTGATCGTCCAGGCGACGCTTGAACAGCACCACATTGGACAGCGCATAGCGTGGCGCACTCCCATCCAGCGTGGAGCGCGAGGAGCTGCTGTTGCTGACCCCGTTTTTCGCGGGCATGCCCTCGCCCAGAGCCAGCATCTGGAAGCTGTGGTTACGCGAGGCAAAGCGCAGATTGTGAAAGGGCAGACTCAGCGTCTGCTGCTCCAGCCCATCCATAAAGACGCCGACCTGCAGGCCATCGGCCTGCTGCTGCAGCGCGAACACCAAATGCGTCCACTTGTTGCGCGGCAAACGTGGCTGCTGCAGCTGCACGCTGGCGCCGTCACAGTAGCCGCCGCCCTCGTGCCCCGCCTGATTGCCGTTGAGCAAGTGCATCTGGCCAAAGCTGTTGAGCAGCGCCATTTTCGTCTGCTTCAGAGCATGACGAAAGCTGCCGCTGTTCGACTGCGGCGGCTGCTCACTGTTGCAGTTGGTGGCATCCATGTGTTCCTCGACGCGTGCCGGCAACGGTTCATTGGGTCGCACCAGCTCGAAGATTAACTGCAAGTTGTTGCTTATGTAAATGCTTAGCATGGCGGCGCTGCTGCCCAGCGAAACAAGATGACATCTCTGGAAGGGATGAAGACGATTAGTTGAAAATATGGAACACATTGAAGACTCTACTCACTGTTGAATCCTCGCCCGAGTAGCGCGTCTCATCATCGTTCAGCTGTGTGAAGCTGCGATGCATTTGCTGACCCTTCACCTCCAGCCAGAGCGACAGCGTCAGCCCATCCGGCTGCCAGAGACGCGTCTGCGTCACGGGCACAATACAGGCGGCTCGCGTGAACAAAGTCGTCGCCTGGCAGCGCTGATGCTGCAGGCGCACGCGCTCGATCTGCTCGCTGACGAACGGATCTGCTGTGATGACGATTTTGCCATCGATTGTAATAGGGAACTCCAGTTCCATGCAGGGCTGGGCACGACGCAGGCCGCCAGCGCAAATGTGATGCATGTGCCGCATAAGCAGCTCCACCGGCGGCTGCTTGCTGGACAGGATGGCAAAGTAGCAGTTGAGCACGTCCGGCGTATTCAGGTGGCTGATCAGCTCCAATATCGATTGCTGCAGCTCTGTGGAAGTAAGGACAGTTTAAGTAAGGAATTTCCATTTAATCCACTCTCACTCACCCCTCAACTTGGCATCGCTGCTGCTCAGCACGGGAGCGAATCCTCGCAGCAGGCACAGCGGACCGCCCAGATAGTCGCGTATGACGAACAGGCGATTGGCCAACTGTGTCAGGCTCTCTGTCCAGCCAGCTGGCTGGCGCATGCAGATCAGCGACAGCTCCACCAGCATCTGCACCACCAGCTGACTAAGGCCCTCGTGCATGATGTGGCTGCGATAGCGTGAGGAGGGCTGGAAGGGTGTCCACGATTCATTGGCCACGGCGCCGCCGCCGCCATTCAACTCGCATTCGGATTCGCTCAGCTCGGCTATTTCGCCATCTGCCTCGTAGCCCTCGTCGGCCGTCAGATAGAACTCCTGCTCGTTCTCACTCAGCTCCAGCTCGCTGTCGGCGGCGCAGCTGAGCGAGGCGCGCGTGGAAAAGTAATCGGCATCACCCATGGCTGCATCACTCGAATTGGGCCTCCGTCGGGGCGTGGGCGGCGTTGCCAGCGAGTTCTTTGCCGGCAGCTTAACCGTCTGCTGCCTGGGCAGCTCCACGCAGCCGCTATTGAAGGAGCGCGCACGTGGTCGCGACTGAGCGGATGCTTCTGTGGGACTGTTCGCCACTACGCCCGCCGGCTCATTGTGTGTGCTCGAGAGCTCAGCTATCTTGAGCAGCGTTTGCAGCGCCTGCACGACAGCATTGTCCCGGGCATGCTGCTCGCCGTGCTCCGACCAGTCGCTGGAGGCGTTGCTCAGTATGATGGCTTTCAGCTTGCGCAGGTGCTTCTGCATCTTCTCAACTGCAACGACGAAATGAAAGAGAATGGCCGTTGATCAAGAGATACGCGATATACGCGAGATACGACAGCTACTATTAGATAAGAACTAGCGCTTATCTTGTGAAAACATCGACAGAGATCGCTGGAGATGACGACTTCGTCAGCGTTGGCCGAGCGCCAAAGCAAAAGTGTCGTCTGCTGTTGCCGGAGCGTGTGGAATGCTCCAGTATCCATGTCAATGCGTCTGTAACGTGTGCAACCACACACACGTACAGAGAGAGCGAGAGAGAGAAATTCAATCTCCGCGTTGTAAGCGCTCGTCTTATGCCAAAGTAACTCAGGGCCTGCCCGACTGACTGACTAACTCGACTGGCTTATAATTAACTCTTAGAGAACCACAAAGCACCGTTATGAGGTTTACAGTCATCACCTATCTCTCTTTGTGTGAATGTGTGCGCTTTGTTCTCGCCTCATGGGCATTGCTAAGGCTTCGCCCGCCTTAGTCGACGTTGTCGATTGCATTGGAAACGCATTAGCCGCGGAATGTGAGCAGCAACCGGCACTAGACAGCATAACTACATTGACATATACCTATATACCAGACATTGACATATACCTATCCAGATGACCTGCACTGTGACATAGAAATCACAACGGGTTCGTAACTAGAACTGAAGCATTAGAAACTTGTCTTACTTTGCCTTTAATTCCAGTACTAATATAATGATATATGGAATAAAATATGCCAAAATTAATTTTCATATTTGATCATCTAACTAACATGCCCTTATTGCTGTAGCGCACTCTAAGCACTTAAGCGCACAATCGCTGAAGCGCCCATTCCCAAGTTCACACTCGGCTCTAGCCTCTGCTCCACTCACCTTCTTCGTTCTGAAAGCCCTTGATGCATATGGCCATGGTCGCCTCGAAGAGTTTCAGCAGCAGTTTCTTGCACTCCCCATTCGGTTCGTAGAGGCAACACAAATCTGCATCGATGTCTAAAGTGGGCTCCGGCGTCACACGTCGCTCGGGGGAGCCCGTGCTGCCGCCGAACAGCGAGCCCACAATGTTAAACAGCTTGCTAATTAGTCCCGCTGCAGCTACCTCATCCTCTGCCGCGACGCTGGACAGAGCCAGTGGCACTGATTCAATGTTGTTGTTGTTGTTACTGGGTTTGCTTCCGCGTATGTCGAAGAGCACAATACTCTCGTCAGGCTGGCTGGACTGCAAGTGCTGCAGGAAGGAGGGCAGTGCTGGCTGCTGCTCCGCGTAGTTATTGATGATGGATGCGTAGTCCAGGGAGGAGTCAGCGTAGTCCGAGCTAGCTGCAGTCGTCGCGGAGGCTGACATCACACTGAACGGCAGCTGTACGTGCGAGACGAGCGCTTCCAGTGAACTTGAGCCGCGAATGGACGGCATTGTCGGCGTCGCTGCGGTTGAGGTTACGGCGATTGCGGCTTTGGGCAGCATTAGGAAACAACTTAGCGCATTGTAGTTCAGCTTGAGTATGTCAATGATTGTTTTATCGCCGTGGCGCAGTTTCTCCTCCTGCTGTTGCTGCTGCTGCTGCTCCTCAGCGCCGTCGTCGTCGTCGTCGTCAACAGTCATTTCCACGGGTATCGAGTATATTTTGGCAAACTCATTGTAGAACAGCTGACTGGTCTTGAGCAGCTCATAGTTGAGCGTCCACTGGAGTGCAGTTATATAGAGAATATCCACTGGCTTGTGCCCCTCGAGCAGCGACGTATTGGCCGACTCCTCCAGCCAGAATTTCACATTCGTGCGCTTGGCGCATCTGTGAAGCAGCGCCTGGAACAGTCGTGAGGCGCGATCGCTGCTATTCAGCTGGAGTTGGATGAGCCGCCGGCTGAGTGCGATCTGCTCGTGGCTATTGTCGCCCAGGAAGGCAATGTTATCGATGCCCACCTTAATGAGATCACAGACGCCGCGCTGCAGCTCCGGTACGCACAGCAAGTCCTGCATGTAGCCAATGTTCTCCTCGTTGTAGAAGGCCTTGACCAGGCGTATGTCGCTGAGGTACATCACAAAGATGCTGAGGCACTCGTGCAGAATGCGATAGTTGTCCAGCTTCCCGGGCAGTTGCAGAGGTGGCAGCTTGTGCATTGGATTCGTCTTGGACTTACACTCACTGAGCTTCTTGTATTGGCGAAAGACGGGCAACGCCACCTCAGCCAGAATGCCAGCTGCCAGGTCATAGGACAGCAAATAGGCAATGTGCTTCAGATGCTTCAGGAAGAGCAGCATTGAGCCGCTGTGCAGCAGTGCTCGATAGTTATCCTTGTAGATGCCCAGAAGCTGGATGTGAAAGGCCGGCGACTTGAGCTTCTCCTCGCAGACGGCGCAGTGCTGCGGCGAGCGCTTCACGAAGATGGTGTGCAGCACGTTGTAATGGAGGAACTTGTAGGCGCACTTCTGGTAGCTGCCGGAGAGCTGTGTGGCCAGGCGCAGGCAAGTGGCGTAGTTGGTCGCATTGTAGTGGCAGCAGCAGCTGCCGGTGCGCAGCAGCGAGCGCACAGTGTGTTCTTGCAGCTCCGGCACCAGGTTGGGCAACAGCTGATACAGTTTGCCCTGGAAGTAACAGGTGAGCGAGCGATCCGTGCAGTGGAGCTGGCTGTGACGCAGACGCTTACAGCGCGGCGGCTGATGTTGCTGCTGCTGCTTGACCAGAGCGCTGGACGTGCTGCTCTCCATAAGGCACTGCAGCTGCTGCTCCTGGCGCGACAAATGATCCGTGAGGCGCAGCAGCAGCTTGTAGATGTGTAGAAAGAGCAACGAGGTGCAGGTGGTTGAGGCAGCTGCCTCCTGCAGCACCTCGAAGCAGGCGTCAAAGTGCTTTACGTCGATTTGAGTGAGCTGCTGAGGGCCAAACTCAACCAGATTGTGCAGCGTGCCAAACATGATGTAGAGCACGGCGTGCGAGAGCATCGAGCTGCTGCGATTGGCAGCCAGCGCATAGAGCAGCTGGCTGCACTGGCTGTTAAAGTCCAAGGAGCTGGGCTGCTGCTCGTGCATGTAGAAATTGTTGACGCACTGCGCAATCAGCTGCAGCAGCTCGAACTTGATAATCTCATCATTCTGCCTGCCGGGCAGCTCCAGCTCCAGCTCTCGCTCATCAACGCAGCTGCTGCACAAGTGGCCCAGGGCAAAGTTGTGTACGGTGACGCTTAGCTGCGGGTCCTGCTCAGCATCGACGCAGCGCGAAAGCAACTGAATGAGCAGCAGCGCCAATTCATCACTTGTTTTACAAGCATTTCTGAATTGTTCGAAGCTGCCAATAATCTCAATGGGTTGTTGCATTTGTTGTTGTTGTGGTTGTTGTTGTTGCTGTTGTTGATGTTGTGGTTGCTGCTGTTGACGACGCGTCTTATTGCGCTGCGAATTCAGGTGAAAGCTGCCAATGAACTGGGCAATGCTGGTCAGCGGCTGCAGCGGCGCGTTTTCTGCACTCCATTTGCAGTTGGGAAACAGATTGATGCACAGCTGGCAGAGGCTCTTCTGCGAGGCAATGTGCTGCAGAAGACAAACACTGATAACAATAACTGGGTTAAGTAGAGACCTACAAGACTTGCCTTGATTTGCACGCGCAGCAGAAAGGTGAGCAAATGCTGACCCAGGCCATTGGTTAGAAAAGTTCTCAGTGCCAAAATCTTATTGCAATCGCTGGGCGTGCTCAAAATAAGCTGCAATGAGTCATTTAATAATTGTATATAATATATATATTCATATATTTTTTTTATTTAGATGTCACCTGTGCTAGGTTATGCTGTTTGCGCAGCTGTTTGATGCATTTGTCCGATTGCTCGGGCTCCTGCGAACGTTTCGCTGCGCTGATGATCTGATACACCTGCTCCAGCAAATAGGAGCACAGTTCCTCGGGCAGCTGATTGAAGTTGCTGCAATGAATAATGTAATTTAATTACTGCTGAATTATCTCTCATTGCATTCCACTCACCTATTAAACTGCGCATCTTGCAATGTCTGCTCGTCCAAGTACTGAAAATGGTACAGCAGTTGCCAGAGCCAGTGTTCCTGCAAGTGGAGCTGATAATGTGAGCGAGCGCACACATTGAATTGATATCCGAGTTGCATACAAACCTTGACACTCGCTGCCTGCTTATCAACTGTCTCAGAGTCGGAGGGGTGCAGATAATGGCTCCAAAGTCTGTTCAGCGTTTGCAGCAGCAGTTGACGTTGCTCCTCCTCCAGCTGCTGCTCGTTGGCCATGACAGAACACACGATCCCTGCTGACTTCTGCTGCTGCTGCTGCTACGGCTACGGCTACTTCTTCGGCTGCTGTCTTCTCGAGCATCGGACAACGTTGTGGCCGCAATAAGCGCTGGGACAGAACTGAGCGAAAGGCTGCGAAGCACTAGCGATTGCCTGCCAGCTGTAATTAAACAAGTAAATTACGAATATGAGCATTTAAGTGCATTTGTGTGTAAATATGCGTGCGTATGCGTGGAAGAGAAGCGGGGGGCGGTGGGTATGCATCGTTTGCTTGTTGAGATTATTAGCAGTAGCAGCAGCAGCAGAGGCTGCAGCAGAAGCAGCAGCAGCAGCAAGACAGAGGCCGGTGAAGCTGATTATTTGGACGAGCAACAATGGAAACTTTTACAGTTCATGTTGTTGTTGTTGTTGTTGTTGCTGCTGCTGCTGATGCAGGAAAACTATTCGATTTGCTATTTATAGACAAATGCCACTGCATTCGGTTGTCAAGCGAATCCAAGCCGGGTGCTCAGTGGCAAGTGGGGCGAGGGGGCTGTGCACAGCGCACACACAGCCTGCCATCGGGGTAAACAGCTGGCGATGATGCGTATCTTTAACGGTTAATGTAACGGTTAATGCACGCAGAATGGACGATAAGCGAGCCAACTAGCTGCAGACTGCACGCGACGCCTACTTGAGCGCTTGATCAATCGCAAATACATAATTAATGAAATGACCGATTGCCAATTAAAAAACTTTGCTTATCGGACAACGACAGCAGCAACACCAACATAAAAGCAACAAAGCTCCGTTGTAAACATAAAAAAAAAAACAATCAGCAATGTTCACACCGAACGAGTACAATTTCGAAACTGCGTAAATTGTGGATGACGCTGGTCATGAAATAGACACACTCATATATGAGTATTTGTGTATTAATACATAGTATATAATAGCACAAAATCAACAGACCTTGCACAAAAACAACAACAAATATGAAGAATAAAAAAAGTACCGAAAACCACAGGTCACAAAAACAATTTAGTACGCCATTTTGGTTTTAAGTGTAAGTTCAGTTGATTTGGTTCACAATTATCACAATTAACTTGATTCTTCTTGTTGGGTATTAAGGGAATATTCGGGCTCAGAGCGCGTATTGGCTTGCGTGCGTACGTTCTATTGTTATAAACAAAAGTGTTTTGAAAACTGCTTTGTTATTGCAGAAATCAGCTGTGGCCGATAGCTCGATAGTACTTCTGTACGAACTAATCGATAGCAGTGAGTGCGCGCTGTTAATAACATTATGATTACTGTTAATGTAGTCCGGACAGTCAGCAGCTGTCGTCAGTGTTGGGTTTTGATTGATCGTGGCTGGTTTTTCTGCGAAACTCGCAATTAAGGCGACAAATTTATTGTTTAAGTGAAAAGTTGTATTAGTTAAAGTGTAAACAAAAACATTATGTTGCGTGGCTTAGTAGCGTATAACCGCCTGGGCAGCAAGAACCCAACGTTCAAGGTGAGCGAGATAAAGATACGTAAATAGATACTAGAATGAAAACATAGATACATTTTATGCTCAATATGTTATGGAATTCTAAAGGAAGACAGGTGTTTTCAAAGCACATGTTATTTTAAAAATAAACACAAAGCTCAACAGGTCGTTCTAATAAAAATGTTGGAGTTCAGATTTATAGATAACCCACCTTAGGGACAGCTAGCTGGCTAGCTGCCTCGTTGCCTGATAAGCGTTATTTTGATTGCTGTCGCCCCACGCGAACTAGTTGCCTCACCCCACACGCGCCCCTCATTTATTAAAATGATTTGGTTACGTAAGTTTCGCACAAATAACAACATAGAGCATGAACACAGTCTCCATGAATTAATCGTGTCGAACGAGTATGCAAATGTCATGCTAGAACTGAATGTAATTTAAACACCTGATCACCTGCTTTCCACTTTCAGCTCGTTGCCTGCTACTCGACTGCGGGCAAGCGGCGCCAGGGCAAGATCTACGAATCGGCCAGCGATGCGGTGGCCGACGTCAAGGATGGCTCCAAAATACTCTTCGGCGGCTTTGGCATTTGCGGCATACCCGAGAAGATGATTGAGGCACTGAAGCAGAAGGGCGTCAAGAACATCACTGGAGTGTCCAACAATGGAGGTGAATAAATTGTAACAGAATGACAGCTATTAGTAGACAGTTATTGTAACTGGTTCACAGGCTGAATGAGTTCCTGAATGAGCAAAGTGTAGCAGCATGACACCTGTTTGTGTAGTTGCTTATCGGTTCGTGAGCCACTAATTAACAGTGGTGGCATGTGTATTGTAACAGTGCCACCTGTTAGTAAGTGTTTATTAAAACTAGTTCGCCGATTCATTAACCCATGTCCATAGAGTTGCCAGCCGTTACAAAAATCTAAGTTAAACTTTTAGTTCTAGTAAATCTTTGCATTAACGTTATCTTTCTTATCTACAGGCGTCGACGATTGCGGCCTGGGCGTGCTGATTAAACAAAAACAATTATCCAAAGTAATTGGATCGTATGTTGGCGAGAACACCGAGCTAGTGCGTCAATACCTGGCCGGCGAGCTGGCCGTTGAGCTGACCCCGCAGGGCACATTGGCAGAGAAGATTCGCGCTGGCGGTGCGGGCATTCCCGCCTTCTTCACACCCACCGGCTATGCGACGCTGGTGCAGCAGGGCGGCGCGCCCATCAAGTATGACAAAAATGGCAAAGTCATCGAGTCGAGCGCAGCGAAGCCCGTGCAGACGTTCAATGGCCGAAACTATGTCATGGAGGAGTCCATTTTCGCCGACTTTGCCTTTGTCAAGGCTCAAAAGGCGGATCCCTTGGGCAATCTGATTTTCAACAAATCTGCGCGTAATTTCAATGCGCCCATGTGCCGGGCGGCTAAGATTACGGTCGCTGAGGTGGAGGAAATCGTGCCTGTGGGCGCCCTCTCGCCAGACGAGATCCATGTGCCCGGCATCTATGTGAAGCGCATCTTCAAGGGCACCAACTACAACAAGCGCGTCGAGCGCCTGCGCATCACAGAGCCGAAGCAGGAAGGCAAGCCCGCTGCCGAGGTCAGTCCCGCCCAAGCCCTGCGTGAGCGTATTGCGCGTCGAGTGGCTCTGGAGTTCCAAGATGGCATGTACGCCAACCTGGGCATTGGCATTCCCGTGCTCTCCTCCAACTATATACCACAGGGCATGAACGTTATGCTGCAGTCGGAGAATGGCATCCTGGGACTGGGTCCGTTCCCCACTAAGGATCAAGTCGATCCGGATTTGATCAATGCTGGCAAGGAGAGCGTTACCGTAATGCCAGGTGCTGCATACTTCGGCTCTGACGACAGCTTCGCCATGATTCGTGGCGGTCACGTTGATCTGACCATTCTGGGCGCCATGGAGGTGTCGGCAACAGGTGACCTGGCCAACTGGATGATACCCGTAAGAGATAGAGGGATTAAAAATCAATCTATTTGCCTGTTTACTAATATAATTCCCTTCCCTTGCAGGGCAAGCTTGTTAAAGGCATGGGCGGCGCCATGGATCTGGTGGCGGCACCTGGCACCAAGGTCATTATTACCATGGAGCACAATGCACGCGATGGCTCGCCCAAGATTCTCGAGAGCTGCTCCCTGCCGTTGACCGGCAAGGGCGTCGTCGACTTGATCATCTCGGAGAAGGCGGTGTTCCAGGTGGAGAAGGGCGTGGGTCTGACCCTGTTGGAATTCGCCGAGGGCTACACCGTGGACGATATTGCAGCTTGCACTGGCGCCAAGTTCAGCGTCTCGCCCAACGTCAAGCCCATGGCACAGATATCCGTTTAGAAAGAAGGCTATTAGAAATACTGTTCAGGTACTCAGGTGATATATTTGTGCATTTATTGTTGTTAAACGTGAAACAATAATCGTTTTTATTACCATTAAAGTGTAAATTGTTTTACAATTGTTGAAGCTATAGCTTAAGCGTTCCCCACTCATCCCATGGCCTTGGCCATGTTCTTCAGTGCGGTGCGATGCGCCACTCGCATCTGTTCGTTGAGTATGTCGAAGGTGCGATTGTATTTGCTGCCGGACTCGTTGCGGCAGATCGCACAGAACTGCGAGGAGAGCACGTGGAGTGGACTGCGAAAATACAGATTCTTCTGCATGGTCAGGGAGTTCTTGTAGTGCGACATCATGTGCAGCCCGATCTCCAGTATGGAGAGCAGGCCCCACAGGAAGATGTTCCACGAGAAGAGCGTGGGTATCAGGAAGAGCAGGAAGGAATTGTTGCGTTCATAGCCCAGTATGATGTTCTACGGATACAAACAGATGCTAGATAATGCATGATCCTATGATCTTACGGAATTCCATGCTCCACTTACGCTACTAACGCCATCCATTTTGATGTAATCCTCACGCTCGTAGCCGGGCGTCGTCTTCTTTGCACTGGAGGCGCTCTCTATGGCTTTGCTGCCGATCACATGCTTCGCTGTTATGTCCCGCTGCTCGTGGTGTTTGTTGGCCAACACGTTGTCCACCTCGTCGCAGATGGTGCCGCGCAGGTAGCGCTTGGGCACATGGAAGTTGCCGTGCTTGCGGTAGCGCACCTTCATTTGATCGTTAACCGGTTCGCCGGTCTCTTCATCGTATTTCGGCTGCGTGATGCGCGCTGAATCGGTATAAAAATACTCAAACTCACCCGTTTCGCTGTTCTAAAATCGGGAAAATATTGAAATTAGTTAAAGATTTACTGAAGAGAAAGTTAAGATTATTTTAAGTTAAAGTTTCTTCAGGTCTATAGAGCTGACTACTCGAATAGCTTCATAATGAAATTCTCAACGTATCTGAACTTTTTCACCTCTCTCTCTCTTTTGCCGATAGAGCAGCTGGCAAATTAAAAGTATTTTGTTATTTTATTCGTTTGTTATTGTACCAAAAATAGACGAGACTAGCTTTTCTGATAACACTACCCCCAGTGTACCGCATCGAGTCGCATGATTCATTTGCACTTGTAGACCTAGGTATTTCGCGTAATATTTCCCTTGTAGACGAAATAATTTCCATAGCAAACATCTTACCACCATCATGTTTAGCCAGACACTAACCATAGGAATGGTTGGTCTGAGCGCCATGGGCTAGCCCGACAATAATAATAATAATAATAATAATAATGTTTATAATGACTTATCGCTATCAGCGGGACTTGAGATACGGCGACTGGTAGCTTATGAAATGTTTGAGGCTTATCATTAAGTGCGCAACTTATAGTACGCCAATGTCGGAGCAGTTGAGGAGAGTGCCTGGATCTCGGAGGTCCACTTGTCCGATGAGCTACGCCCCTTAATTGACAACTTGAGCAGCTATTCTACGGATCAATCAAGCCGGCTACTGGAAACGGGTCTGGGAGATCGCGTGCGACATTAATCCGAGTTGAAAGGGTCAGAAAAAAGCAACAAAAAGTGGAAAATAGGAAATGAAAATTACATTTTATACCTGAGATCACGACTCGGCCCTAATGGCAGAGACTATTATTATAATTATCTTGGCCTATGCAATTAACTTGTTTATGCGTCAGTCTCTAATGGCGGACTTACAGATTAGCTAACAAGTTCTGTAGTTTTATTATTATTTATAGATTTTAGATCAACTGCCCATTAGAGTTACAAGGAGATCTCCCTGAAATACATGATGTGAATTCCGTGTAGTATATGCTGTTGATATAATTAAATGATAAACTATCTGGCGATAGCAAGAAACTAACATTCAGAGTCAATCGCTGCGATTATCAGGGCAATGCCTACGTCACAGTGAACGCTCAATATAGTGTCCAGCCAGGCAAAGCGAGCGCGAATGGTAATTATCATGTCTAGCACTCGCTTGAATAAATAATTGCTAGTAATATTTATTTATAGGTCGCATAGAATTTTTCTAGGGCCTGCTTACACAGAGAGAGTGACTGTTACATTAAACAACAGTTTTATTTGTGACTGAGGGATATAGGAAATGGGTGGAACTGTAATAAAACTATTTTTTAGTACAGCAAACCTTTCGTTGTAAACTAATTTTTTTATTGAAATTTTATTTAGCGGAATTTCTTTGATAATACGAATTTGTAAGGAGTAGTATATATGTGCTAAATTTGATCAAGATAAGATATAAGGTATATAATGTTGTTAGCTATGATACAAGAACCACATTTACATTGATTTTCAGGGCAGCTATGTCCCAACTTGATTTAAGAAAGTGTATGGTAATAATATAATCCCTGCTATGATCAGATATCTATATTCCAAATTGGATTAAATTATTTTGAAAGTCAAAAAAGTTATTCATACAGGAACTAAATTCTTTTCATTAGTTGCTATACTGGAACTAAAAATCTTCAAAAATTGTTTCTACAAGAACTAAAAAAGCGTTGGCTCCTCTCGCTGTTATGTTAGAACTCAGTTTAACTTGACCTTGGCAGCTGTACTAGAACTAAAAATTGCGATCTAATTCTTTCAACTTCTTACAACTAAATCTTAGTACGTTTCTATGACAGTTATATTGGCAACAAATTTTTGACATTCATTAGAAATACATATATGTATGTAAAGATTAGGCCACAAGTTTGACAAAGATATCTTCAAAACTGTGAAAGTTGCTCGTATAAGAACTAAAGTGTTGTTAGATTCCCTGCAAGCTGTACTGGAACTAAGAACTAAGCCCCCATAGGTTCTGCTGTACTAGAACTAAATCTTTAGTGGTTACTCAGCCACTCATATATGTATGTATGTATAGATATATGTATGTATAGATGCCCAGATGGGCATTATCCGACATACATATATGTACACTGAATCGTCCGTGATAGACCCTCCTTATAAAATGATTTTACATAAGTGCAGGCACCCCTGACTTTAACTATTCTTTATTGATAGTGATCTAGAATATTTGTGTGTGTAGAATAATGGGCTCGGCGATGTCTCGCAGCTGTTTCATAACTGAATTATGAAGACTGTATAATAGTATATATAGTATACTAAGAGTGAAGCATCTTTCACTCGGCCAAAGATGGGCAGCGCCGGCGGCGAGTAAAAGTCTAAAAAACAAGTTTAGACTAGACAGCGTCGCTGCTGATCTAAATTTTAGCATCAAGTTTTAGACATAGGTGCGGAACAAAGAAAGGTGATATATTTCTGTTTTGGGGCTTTACCTTTATGGAGTAAACCATAGTTGTTTAGCTCTACCCTGTCGTTGTTGTTGTTGTTGTTGTTGGTTTACAATCGCTTTGATATTTATGTTGCTATTGTTTTTATCTATTTATTTATTGATATTGCATATGCAGCAAATAAACAGCTACAACACTTATATAAACACAAACACACACACACACATATAAATATAGTTTGTATATATGAAATATAAACTTATTTATTTGTTTAGCAAATTTTGTCGCCAAGTGTTTTATTGCACGTAAAAAGTGGAAAATTTTGCTATGAAAACCGGTTGAAATTGTAATATTGAATAAAATTGCACTTGAAACACATTTAATTAGCTTTGGTGTGTTATTATTGTATTATATGTGAATATAATTTAGCATTTTCTCTGCTCGCGCCGGATAGCTTTTGTTGTTTTTTTTTTATTTGCAAGAGAGACGAGCGAAATCCACGTCTGTTTCGAACAGCTTTTCAACGAGGAATAAAAACAAATAAAATTAACTGAGAGCTGAAATATGTGCGACAGCAAGCAGACGAAGAGAGAGCAGAAGAGAGACAGACGAAGAGAGCAAGCTCTGCTCAAACAAATTGATCGCTTTAAAGCTCTTAGTGGAATGTGTCGGCAGTTGGTTGAGTGCTGTATCAGCTAGCTTTTAACTGAGGAATAGGTTGGTGTCTAGACTGAGGGGAAACGTAGAAACTGTTGACTGGGTGGGTGTTTCGACTATAATGCACAGTCGTTATTTGCTTACTTGTCTAGGTTGCTGTCTGGACTAACTGCCGTACTCAGCTAAGTATAAGCAGCTTGTGATCTAAAATATGCCAAGCAGTTCTTTTGGCTGATTTTTGGCTCAAGTAAAGGCACTGCCTTTGCTCAGTGTGATCTCATATAATATACATATACGTTTATAAATATTTAACTATAATTATATCTAAAGGATAAAGCAGCCACTTTTCAGTTTAGACATGGGTTGCTGTCCCGACTAATTTCCGTTAGTCAGTTAAATATATACATGATCTAAAATCCATCAAGCAGTTGACTTCCTGGTTGTTGTCTTGACTAAATGCACAATCTC
Organism: Drosophila meridionalis; assembly: GCA_035045145.1. Classification (NCBI taxonomy): domain Eukaryota; kingdom Metazoa; phylum Arthropoda; class Insecta; order Diptera; family Drosophilidae; genus Drosophila; species Drosophila meridionalis. Next base: position 10,648,440 of record JAWNPG010000040.1, on the reverse strand, counting down.
TCTCTATCAAAAGCTTTGATCGTAAAAAATATAGCCGAAACTTTGAAACAATTTGCCATTAATCTTCAAATTCTGGATATACGAGTCAGACAAGTATGACATGTTTTTGCAAACTTCAGTGTACACATATATAGATGTATAGAGATGATATATAGTATTGCACTTTTTTGCTTTCTTTTCACTTCAATTGTTTTTGACAAATTAACTGGGAATAATACGAATGTTGTATCTTTTTTGAGGTGATCCATTTGTTTCGGGGGCTCTCGAGCTGAATCGACGCGCACTCACGGTTTAGTAGCTGCGCGTTGGGCAGATCGTTTGGTTGTGCGTCCCACTAAAAGAATAGAGTAGAACAGAATAGACGTAAATCCTAGCCGTATCTTTTTATCTTAATAGCCTTCCGTGTGTGATAAACGATTTATGCTCTAGCCGAGTAGCTTCCACAAATAATCTGTCGCTACCTTCGCCTGACAATGCAGTGAGTAAATTAAACAATCTACCCTTCCCTTAACTCTGAGTTCTCAGCTAACGGATGAGCTAACAAACCGACCTCAAATACGCCCAATAGTAATTTGTTGTTTATTTGCTTTTGCTACCATAAATTATTAAATGTGATCCGAAAAAAACTTGGCTTAATTTTAATGTCACGAATTTGTGTGTTTTTTTGCTAAATTATCTCTTGAGCTGAATTTTAGGTATTTTTTATATTTCCATGCTTTTTTTTTTTTCTTTTTCAAAAGACAATAATGATAACTGCTTTATAAACAATTACCACATTTATGGGTCCCATAACAATTTACGATTGTTTTTGTGCCTTGGCTTCGAATTTATCAGCTAATAAACGCTGACAGAGTCATCGCCAAATGGCTATTAGAAATCGCCATTATAAAAATCACTAATTTGATTCGCACCTCTCTTAGAAACGATACCAAAAATGATTCCGTTGCCCCGGCGACCAAGGCAAACATCGATGATTACGATCCTCACATGCATCGTAAGATTAAGAATCCAACCAAGTGAGTATGGAGTGAGAGGGAGATCAATCTCTCCTATATATTTATATATATTATGTATTCTATATTCCTCCAGCAACTGGCAGACCTTTGCGCACTTCCTGAAAGCTTCCGTGGGCACAGGCGTGCTGGCCATGCCCAGCGCCTTCGCGCATGCGGGCTACGTGAACGGGCTGGTGCTGACAGCTGTGATAGGACTGCTGGCTCTGTACTGTCTACACATATTGGTGAGTCCCGCCTATTGTTTACCATCGTTTGCCAGCCGACTTATCTTCCGTTTGCAGATCAACAGCATGTATATACTCTGCAAGCGTCAGCGCGTGCCCTACATCAGTTTCTCCAAGTCCATGCGACTCGGCCTGCAGGAGGGTCCGCCGATGCTGCGCTGTCTGGCGCCAATTGCTGCGTAAGTTAAATGATTATTTATGTTATTAGCTTTGTAACTGTACATGTATCTAAGCACATATCAATTTATTCTTTTTTTATCCATTTTCTTATTCATTTTTTTAACCATATATCAACCAATTTTTGTTCTATTTGTATGGCTCTCGTTATATCAATCTTTAAATCCTTCAATATACAATTTTAGCTATATATCATTATATTAATCGTTCAATATTTCAATCCATCAATAGATCAATCTGTCAATCTATCAAACATTCAACCTATTAATTTCTTAATATTTTAATTTTTCTTTTTTAATCTATACATTTATCAATCTATCAATCTATAAATTTATCAACAAAATTAATATAAAATCTTTTAATCCATTAATTTATCAATCTCACAACCTTTCACTATTACAATTTATCAATGTTTCAATATATTAATATATCAATTTATCATATATATTTTTATTAATCAATATATCATTCTATCAATCTCTCACTGTTTCAATATAGGAAGTTATAAAGATAAAAATATATCAATCTATCAATTAATTCATTTATATGTCCATAAATCTATCAATATATCAGTTCATTAATCTATAAATCGATTGATTTATCAACCTTTCAATCTACGAATTTGTACTGCTTTCTTGTTTATCCATGTGTCAATGTATATTTATTTATCTATCTGTAAGTCTACCTATTTATCTATCTATTTATTCTTCATACGTCTTGGATACCATATCATCTATATATCAATCTATATACCTATACATATAACTTTTTTACCTATATATCCTATATCTATTTATCTATCTTCCAATTTCTAATCTATCTCTCTACTCCATCATTTATTCATCATCATCATTATCTATCATTCCATCATTTATTTTTTTAATCCATCTATATTTTTCTATACCCTCTAATCAATCTCTCTCTTTCTGCCCTTCTTCCAGTCCTTTTGTGGATGGCTTCTTGGCCTTCTATCACTTCGGCATCTGCTGTGTCTATGTGGTCTTCATAGCGGAGAGCATTAAGCAGCTGGTGGACCAGTATCTCGTCGTCCTGGACGTGCGTCTGCACATGTGCTTCCTCATCATTCCGCTCATGCTGATCTTCAGCATACGCAACTTGCAGCTGCTGGCGCCCTTCTCCAGTGCCGCCAACTTGCTGCTCTTTGTGGGTGGGTCAAAGCTGCTCTACTCTATATATAACCCTAGTTAACTTATCTCCACTCTTTTTACAGGCTTTGGCATTATCTTATACTATATATTTGAGAATCTGCCGCCGCTCAGTGAACGCGATGCTTTCGTGAATTACACGAAGCTGCCCACGTTCTTTGGCACGGTGCTCTTTGCCCTGGAGGCGGTGGGTGTGGTAGGTATTAGCTTGATTTATATATAACTGTATAATAGAGTGTTGTATTCCCTTTAGATCTTGGCCATAGAGGAAAACATGGCCAATCCGCGCGCCTATGTGAAGCCCTGCGGCATCATGAACTGGGGCATGACCGTCGTCCTGAGTCTTTATATATTTCTAGGATTCTTCGGCTACTGGAAGTACGGGGATGATGCCCTGGGTAGTGTTACGTTGAATATACCCGAAACAAAAGTGTATGTATGAGGGTGTATATATATTATATAGATATATATGATATAGATATATCTTCCTCTTCTCCTTCTTCTCTCTCAGTCTCGCTCAGATTGTCAAGATCTTCTTCGCCATCACCACGTACATATCCTATGCGCTGCAGGGCTACGTCACGGCGCACATCCTGTGGCATCAGTACCTGAGCAAACGCGTGGCCAATGTCAAGAAGCACACGCTCTACGAGCTGTGCCTTCGAGCGTTAATCGTGCTGCTCACCTGTAAGTCAATCAGCAGGAGGCGAGAGAACTCTGATTGATTTATGCTTTTGCTGCTCTTTCAGTTGGCTGCGCTGTGGCCATACCGGATCTGTCGCTCTTCCTCTCGCTCGTCGGCTCCTTCTGCCTGTCCGTGCTGGGCCTCATCTTTCCGGCTCTGTTGCAGATCTGCGTGCAGTACGAGACGGGCTACGGACCGTGTGGCATCAGGCTCATCGTCAATCTGCTGCTGCTGCTCTTCGGCATCTTTGGCGGCGTGGTGGGCACCTATGTGAGCATCGTGGACATTATCAACTCGATGGCCGGCAAGGTGGCTTAAGGGAGTTCAATAAAATACCATTGAATACTTTTAACCAATACTAATACACATAATTGAGTCGCTGCGAGCTCTGTTTGTACAACGCGGCGTATGCGTAATCTAGCGTATATTATGCAAATCATGCCGCGGTCACTGTATGTCATTTGGGTGGATGTCATCTGGGTGGCAGTTGGCTTCCGGCTTCCCGCTGCTGCCCTCTGCCCTCTGCTCTGTGTGCTGTTTGGCTTGCTAATTATTGCCGCCTGCGCTCACACAGCGACCAATAGTGGGTGGCTCGGAGCTTAGGGGCTCAGGCCGAACAGAAGTTGGCAGTCGAATTCTTTGTAACTTTAATTAAAAACCTTAGAGTGTGGCACGCGGCGTAAGTATCCAGCCACCTGCGCCCAGGTAGTCAGACAGTCCAACATGCGGCAAATGCAACCAACTGTAATTAAATGCAACCGCAATTAACACAAAAGCGCCCGCAGGTCAGAATGGCAGACACATTGCATTCCCTTCCCTTCCAGCACGCTCAACCGAATCCCGGCCAGAGTTGCCCAGAAGCTGCAGCATTGCACTCACTCACTCAGTCTGACTGTCTCTCTCCCTCTCTCTCTCTCTCTCTCTCTCTCTCTGTCTCTGCAGCCCTTTTCATTTTATTTACAATGTTTTGCGTTCCTGTCGACATGCTCCTCATGCCTTCAACACAGACGTTGTCTTCTGCAGACCACAGCGCCGCAATGTCCGCCGGCCATAAGAAAACCGAATAGAGCGTGGGTCGTACGATGCCTAATGCCAGTTATTAAGCTATTTATTTGCCAACTAATTGAGCGGCCCTCGCGTGTGTGTTGAATTGCCGTTTGCTTTGTCCGTTTAATTACTCTTTTGACGGAAATAACACAAGATTCGTTTTTTAAAACTGGCAACAAAATAGAAATTGCAGTCAGTTCGCCAACTGGCAACAACAACAACACCACCAGCACCAGCAGCACCACCAGCAGCGGTAGTCAACCCACCCACTGTGCACCACTCAAAGCTCTGCCCAAAAGCTGTGTGAAATGCAACACTTTTTATTCGAATACCCTATGGCTATAGATAGCATAAGACTAAGGGTGTTCCAGCGGCTAACGTGAGAGCTTTAAAAGTGAAATTGAAGTTAAGGATGATTGGATGAATTAGGGAATAGATGCAGGATCAGAATTCCTTGGAATCTTCTATATATAGATATTTTTATCTTGCTTAAATCTTAAAGGCAAACTAAAAAAAATTCGACGGTGGTCGAAATTTGTTAAAGACTATCGAAAGCTCTCAAAGTTCGAGTTAAAGATAGAGGTCTATCTATTTAGAAAGCATGCTAAAGACATATGAAAGCTTATAACGTCTTCGTTTAAGATAAAGATTAATTTACTTGATGAAGCTCGTGAAAGAAGTGTAAAAGCTTTACAGCTTAAGATTGAGTTGTAGGTTCAACTACTCAAAAATACGTGTAAAAGCTTAAAATAGAGGTTTATCTAACAAAAAGCTTTACCTGTTAACAAACAGGTAAGGCTAGAATCGACAGAATTGTAGAGGATTGCCTATACAGTGAATCCAATAATGAAACATAGTAAATTATTGATGAAAATAACTTTATGGTTATGTAAAGTATACCTAATATATTCATAAACAAATATTTCCTTAGTCACTTAATTCAGCTCTATCTACGATTAAATCCATTTTCAAAACTTTTTTTGGAACACTAAGAGCTGAATAGCTTCAAAAGAAGTTGTGTAAAGGCCTCTTCAGGCAGCTTCTTCGGTTTTTATAACGCCAGAGTTTAATCTCAGTTCTGTTAAGTCTAATCAAATTTATTTTACTTTCATAACTGTTCCTTTATATGTTGTCCTTCTATAGGGTATTCAGCGCTCATCCTATTCAAAAACAAATTTGTATGGATTTCTTTTTCATTTCGCGCTTAAATTTGCGCAGAATTTAAATAGCGATGCGAATCAAAGACTTGACCATAGTTTGATTGGCTTATTTCAGTTGGCCAAGAGCAGCAGCAGCAGCAGCAGCAGCAGCAGCAGCAGCAGCAGCAGCAGCAGCAGCTTTTTCTATAGATTCGTTCACTTTGAGCTCTGGCAAATTAAATGACAAGTTTACTTGTTTGCCTGTTGAGTTTGTTGTTGTTGTCGTTGTTGCTGTTGTTGTTGTTGTTGTACTTGTTGCTGTTGTTGTTGTAGCTGCCCCTATTGCCATTACGTTGGCATTCGAGTCATTTGCCGTTTGAGCATTTTAATTATATTTGTGCAGGGCAGCGCAAAGTTGGACGCTCGACGCGGGCTTTTTAGTGTTTCCAGCCAGTTGGCTTTGCCGAGTTGAAATTGAATGACGCACAATGCTAGGTAAACACATGGCCGCTGGCTTAGCTCTTCGGCAATGCAAAATATGCGTAAAAGTTAATTAGAAAACGGGGCATAAATCTCATTCGGACTGCCGATTGTTGGCCTCTCATATCATCATCATCATTCTTCTTTCATTAGATTTTAGCTCTCAGCAGAAATGATAAATTGTGAGCGTTGTTTGAGCAAGCTGCTGTGCACACAAGCTCACTTAATATAATGCGAGTATCTATTGAATGTATATTTATAGCTGCATATTCCAAACATATTTCATGCTATATAAATATATCTAGAGAGTGAGAGAGAGGGGGAAATGTTGCTTTTGGCAAAACAATGTCGAATATTGCTTGCATTTTGTATAAATTTGCTTTCAGTCTTTGTTTGCGAATGCGCTGCGCAGACTTTTGAAAATTTGTTGCACACTTTTTGGCTTTTGGGCTGCGGCGACCTAATTTATGCATATTGAAATCATTTATAAACGAACTGCATTGATTTCAGCTTTTGCATAAGCCATAAATTGGTGGTTTAGCTTGGGTTTTTAGCCATTTAATACCTGGAAATTGGTTTATCGCACGCCAAGGGTGGGGCAAAACCAGATTTTTGTTGCACTTAAATGTGGCATCAATTTTTGTTGTTGTTCGTGTTTCAATATAATTAATAATTAAAATAGTTCAATTTAATAGAAATTTTGCAATTAATTTTTTAATTAGAAAATTACAAATAAAATTTGAATTAAATTATGCGCAATTAACTTTACATTTACAAAAATTAAAGATATAATTTAATTCAATTATTTTATACTAAATTGTAGGAACATGCTCAGATAATAAAACATTTATGTAGTTTTTCAGTTAATTTTAAATTTTACTCAGCAAAAAGTATGTGAGAATACTTTAAGCTTCGAACTGAACTCGTCTGTCGACTCTTCTGGTTATAATTTATATACTGAAATAAATGGAGTTCTCTAAAGGGGATGAAGTTATTTAGAGTGTATGCAGAATATATGATTTATGATTTGATATATAGTAATGAATTTAAGTACGGTGTGAGATGAGTTTAGAAATCTGCTGTCTGATATGGATGTTGAACAATTTGATGGACATTTTTCAAATAAATAAAGATTTAAAGGAAATTTGAGCTGAGCATGTTAAAGGTAGAATCTTGCTAATATTTCATCAAGTTTCAAGCTCATCTTGCTGCTGAGCTAGACGTGTTTATACATAGATTTCTAGATAACTGTATATATAACTGTATATATAACTGTATATATAAGTGTATTACTAGATTAAGCTGATTCTAAAAACGCGAAGTTAATGGAACAACTTTAACCAAATTTTGAGAAAGAGAAAGGGAAAGTGAGACTTAGCAAAAATATCTATGGCTTGAAGCACTTAAAGGAGACTGAGGATTCTAGAGCAAAATGAAAGACAGCATTGAAGATTTGAAATGTTTTATTAACATCAAATTCTAGACTTACCACTGTAGAATCTTGAGCAGTGTAAGAAAATTGCAAATTGTAATGGTCATATGTCTCATGTATATGCATACAATTTTCTACTTTTATGTTTTTTTTTTTTCACGTTTTGAGAGTTTCACATGTGTTCATTTTGCTTTTTTATGCTGTAGCTAAGGCATAACATAATAAAAATATTATTATTCTAAAGTATGAACAGTTGAGTAATCTCTATTAACAATTAACAATAACCTCATAGACTCAGCTACAACTCTTTCATTCTTTTACATATCTTTAAGCAAAGTGAATATGCCCAGAAATCACATTTGTAAAGCAAATGGAAACTAAATTCTAATTGTTGTTCAACATTTCAGTTGCAAAGTTGTTGAATTACTAAAGGTAGCTTAATTAGCCTTTAATAATTCAACAAAGCAAAAACTAAATGTAGCATTTATTAATAGATAATTCGAGTTAGTAATATTGCTAAAGAATTGATTTACTGCCAAAGAAACAAATTTCAAGCAATTGTTAAACATAAATTGAAAACAATTGGAGTTGTCTACTTCAAAACAATTGTTGAGCAATTTGAATGAATTATGAAAATTACAAAAGCTCTTTAAATATTTTCAGCACATTTCCTTACAAACAACAATTACCTGTACTATATATTATTTATAGCTCCGACTCTTTGTTCCTCTTGTTGCAAATCGAGCTAATGATAGAACAACCTGGTGCTGTAGCCCCTCCTGCTGGAGTTGCTCTCTGCAAATCCGCCGTCAATTGGCTGGGAAATACGATTTCCATTCCACATTTATGCTAAACAGCTTACGCCGCACGAAAGACTCAATTCATTTGGGGCTTATTTGAGCGAAACTAAGCCTCACGCTTATCTCATTCATAGCTTTGTTCTAATTGCCCGAGATTCAACCTTTCGCACTTATTTGGCGCAGCGAGTGCTTAATATTGCTTATACAACTCATTTTTATTCATTTAAAACAAATTCTTTTTTCTTCTCTCTCTGTTGGCTTTGCTCTCTTTCGCTTTGGTGTTTAGTCAGTTGGCAATTTGTTTGGCTGCGTGTAACAACTGAACCAATCTGTGCAAGTGTGTGTGAGACTGAGTGTCTGTGTGTGTGTGCCGCAATAAAATGATTTATTTTACGCAACGCTAAGCACACACACGTAGCTAGAACAGCAACAATGCCAACAAGCGTCGCATTGTTTTGCGGCTTTTGGTTGATTCGCTGGAGCTTACTGTATTTATTTTTCGGTACACGCCACCTAGTGCCATCATCACCTAGGCGGAGGATGCGAACGTTTGCTATGAATAAATAACGAACACACCGGCAGCGAGTCTAACCAGCCACTTCAGAGCACTGATGAAGGACTCCAAATGCGTGTGGGACTGGGGCAGCGTGTGATTTATGCTGAGGCAACATGGCAACTAAAATAGGCGCGGTCTGCCACACATTGATTGTCGCTAATGCGGCCAAAAAGGCTACGCTCAGCTCTGCTCTGTTGTGGACGTCATTTTGACTTTGCCAGCACGATAACACACATGAGAGACTGTTTGTCTGTGTGTGTGTGTGTGTGTGTGTGTGATAAAAGGGTCGACTCTCCATTGGCATATGTAGCGGCAGCTGCTGGTCCTTGGCTCCTGGCTCCTGGTGGCCGCTGCAGGTGCGTTAAACATTTATGAGAGCCAAAACGCAGATTTTTTTATTGAGGCAGTTGTTTGGGTGTACCGCAGAAATTGTTGTAAAGCCCATGCATAATTCAACATGTTAAAGTGTGCCCGTTGCGTATACGCAATAATCATACGCCACGTAGCACGGCCGTCTGCTTTGTATGGCCCGGTTCGCTGGGCTATAGAACGAATTGGCGCCGAGGGAGGCTTATTAGTTGCATACTAGATGCAGACATAGAGAGAGAGAGAGAGAGAGAGACAGAGGCAGAGTGAGTTAGAACCCTACTTTAATTAAAGAATTTATTGAATTGCATTTGCTATTCGCTCTTAACTTATTTAAGGCAATAAATGAAAGAATACTTCCATCATAATTCGCTTCTGGCATGCCAACAAATTATAGTTGGCCCATTGCATGTTTGTAGCCACAAATATGCGCACGTTCTGGCCAGAAAGCTTCAATCGTTTCGCTCTGGTATTTGCAGCCTAATTGCGGCTAAAGCGTTTAGCCAAAAATGGTTTTTTGGATAATTGCCAAAGAGATGTCAAATATGTTGAATTTATGAAGGCAAGTCCATGCCTGTGTGTGTGTGTGTGTGTGGTAATAATATTATAGCTAGAACTGGGCTAGTGAATTGCTTGAAATGTTCAAATGACAAGCAATGAAAGTTAGCGTCATCATCAACTTGATCATCACTGTGAACATCATCATCGAGCGGCGACATTGACGAGCTGCGATGGGTAACTGTCATGTCATGGATAGCTGGCTGCCTGGCTGCGGGCTGGAGCACTTTTCATGTCAACGCTTGCTCCAGCTCTGACATCAGTGGCTGCTCCCAGCCAGTGTCTGGCTGGCTCTGCTCTGCTCCGCTCTGGTGTCAAGCACTTTGCCTAAACCCATAATTTATGCCGCATGTTTGCCATAACTCAATGGCTGCGCGCTGCGGCTGGCTACGAATTTCATGAGAGGGATTTCAGCCATGGCCTTAGCTTTCCAATCCCGCACTGAGCTGGAGCTGTCTGCATGAGTATGTGTGTGGGTGTAAGTGTGTAAGTGTGCTTGATATAAAGCAATCGATAAATACTCGTACTTCCACATTGTCGTAGCAGCAGGTCGCGCGTGTGCTGCGTCGTTTGCGTTTTTGTCGCCGATTGAGCGAACAATTGTTAGACGGCGGCCCAAGATGAATGGCCTGCAATTGCGCGCATTGCTTGCCATTTGTTTGGCAGCGCCAACAAGATTCACACCATCATCAGACCAGTGTCTGATAAGCATTTGACAATCCCATCAGCCAACTCCCCGACAATCAGTCCCGCGTGGGTGGTTGCCTGTCTTGCTGCTCATGCAGTCGCTCCTCCTCCCCCTCACCCACCAGCTGCACATCCACATTATCGCAGCACATTAATAATTATGGTTATGGGATTTGAGTGCATGTTAATGGCTGTTCAGTGCATAGTTCATATCGATTTTCATATGATATTTTACATGTGGCCTTCTGATTGCATTACCATAACATGCTTTTGCATATGCCAATTCGGTTTGCTTTTTGCTTGTTTCTGCGGACAGTAATTAGCCATTGACAAACAAACACACACACGGACACACACATGCACACAAACGCACACACACTCACACACACACACAGTCCGGATATGGCTAAGTTGTGGGTGTTTACCAAACATTTTATTGCAATATGCGGCTGCGGCATTTATTAGCGATAAAAAGGGGAATATTATATGAAAGCTGCAGAAAATATTTATAAATAATCCCGAAATATAAGTTTAGTCTATGAAAATCGTGGAGAGAGGCGATATACTAAGGTAGCATGTGTTATGGAAGAGAAAAGTAAATTAGTGCAAAAATATTTAATAAACGAAGAATTAAGAAAAATCACATGCAATCAGAGATCAGGGAAAGAGAGAACATATATATGAATATATAAATTGAGAGCAAAACAGAGAATGATAATTGATAAAAAAGGAGACAGAGATACGAAGAGAAAGATAGAAATAGAGAGAGATAAAGAGAGAGAACGTTAGCGAGAGATAGAGGTAACGAGAGAGTGAGAGAGAGAGAGAAAGCAAGAGAGAGCGAGAGAGAGAGAGATAGAGATATGGTGACAGAATGAGAGAGAGAGAGGGAGAGAGAGATGTTTAGAGAGAGAAAGAAAGAGAGGGGTTAGAGCGATTGAGTTTTCTCACTATTCTGATTCTCTTTCCTTCTCTACTGTTCTATCATATTATCTCTCACTTTCTCTCTTATCTCTGATTGATCTCTTATTAACATTTTCTTTATCGCAAAAAAGACAGACAAGAGAGAGAAAAAAAGGAACGCAATAGATGGAAAGCAAAAGTAATAAATATATTGAAATTACAGTGAGTTTATGAAAACTATAAAATGAACTGAATCGAAACGCTATTTGAAAACCATTTCGACAATGCTGATGTTGATGCATTCGCACATCCGATAAATAATGAGCGCGACGCACGCTTTTTGTAGGCCACTTATAATTTGTTATTTAATTATTTAGTGGCATTAAAACCATGTTACTAAATTTTAATTACGAGCACGAAACAGAGAGCGAGAGAGAGAGCGAGAGAGAGAGACAGAAAAGGGCTATGTGTGCGTGTTCCAATTTGTAACTGTAATTATAATGGTTATGTGCCAGAATACCAAATGATATGCCAAAATGTAAGCAGACACACACACGCAGAGACTCACACACACACACGCATATGGTGTGGAGATATATAATGTTTTTACTATTTGTTTAGTACCTCATGCTAATTGAATAATGCGCAATTGTTTTTACATTTTGTGGCCGGCGCTCGCATATAAATATTTACGTAATTTCAATTTAATTCTGGCTGCTGTTCAAAATGGCGGCAAATCGAATACCGAAATGTTAAATGCCTTTTAATGAGCCACCCACCCGGGCAGCGACCCACCCGGGCAGCCACCCGCCCGGTGCCTAATGAACTGTGCTGAAATATGCGTAAGTCCAGGCCTGATAAACTCGCACAGTTTATTGCAGGTCATCTGGCATGCGGCATGCGGCATGCGGCATGTGCATTAGGATATGGACTATATAGAGTATGGCATTGTAACTCTTTACAAATAAGCAGCATTTCCGTGCCAGGCTTGTGTTTGGCATAAAGCCAAAGATAAATGGCAGCTACCGAAATGCCAGCTCGAAATATAACTAACCAAATGGAAGGTCAGCAGAGAGAGAGAGAGAAACCTAGAGAGAGAGATAGAGAGAGCAAGTCAAGCCAGACAATGGGAGACAGTGAATTTGTTGGCCATACAGAAGAAAAGTGTAACAAATCTTGTGCCAGTTATTTCAGTTATAGTTGTTGCTTTGTCGGTAAATTTATGGACGCGCATGTCGCTGCACACACAAAAAGTTAAACAGCGCGCAACGGAAATGCGACAACAAGGGGCAGCATACAGCGTGTGTGTGTGTGTGGGTGGGTGGAGTTAGCTGAACAAGAGCAGGACACAGACCGGACCGGACAGGACAGGACAGCGCCGAGCAGAGCAGGACAACAGGAAACACAGGCTTTGCATTGCAATATTTAGACGCCACTGTGACAAACTGTGAAATCAGAGCATCAAATTCCACACGTCTCGCTAAAGCCCAGCTAGCCTAGGCAGGACCCACCCATCCCCAACACACACAGATATACATACGGCATCATTATCATGAATCACTAACTAAATATAGCAAATAGGAATACATTTGAAACAGGCAACTAACAAAGTATGGGGCGAGAGAGTAGGCTGAGCGAAGTCGACTGTGGAATGCTCTGTGTGAGAAGTGTTGGGAACAGCTGAGATGAGAGATGAGAGAAGAGAGAAGAGAGAGAGAGAGAGAGAGAGAGAGAGAGAGAGAGGGAAAAGATAGATAGAGAGAGAGGGAGAGAGAGAGAGAGAGCAAGAGAGGGAGAGAGATAGAGAAAAAGAGAGAGAGAGAGAGAAGAGAGAAGAGAGAAGACAGAAGAGAGAAGAGAGAAGATAGAAGATAGATAGATAGAGAGAGAGAGAGAGATAGACGAGGAGGTTTTGCTTGGTATTTTGAAATATATATAATATATAAATATATAGGTTTCTCGATTCCTTCAGACAATCTCAAGAAAATATTTTTATTAATATTATGTCAAAGGTATCTGAGCTTTCAAAATAGTTTTCAGGTGTTTTAAAGATCAATTTTATATTTAATTGATATTATTATATATATATTGAGCATATTTTTTAAATGCTAAAGATACTAAGCTTTCAATATAGTTTTCCTGAAAAAGCAGCATTTTGGATTATTTCCGAAGAAAACTATCTCAGATCGACTTAATCAAATATGAATCATAGCCTACACTTGCAGCTGAAATCTAGACCACAAATTTCCCATATCATATCATATATCAAATTCCATATATTCTCGCCATAATGTCAGTATTTTGGCTATATATAAAAGTGTCGTCTGCCAGTTGGCGAGTCGTGCATGCCTCATTATGCCATCTGATCCTAAGTATGTCAACTAGTTTTATCTGGCCTCCAGCAGAGGCCGAGTACAGCGTTGCTTTCATCGCTAACAACATTAACTAGCAGTGCCTACGGCTCGGCTCGTATGTGTACGGCGAGCGCAATTGGATGAGTGTGTGTGTTTCTCTTCTTTTTTTAGTGCTGAAGCCAACTTCCGTCGCTTGTTGACATATTTCCACTTCATTGGAATGAACGAAGCAGCCAGGCAAATGAAGATACAGCCACGACAGCCGCGAGCGACTGCCGGAGCCGCGATTCATTCAGGTGTGCGAGGAAAAAAAATGAGAAAAAAAAACGAGAAAGAAGCCAAACCGAACTGGAACTGAAAATAATGGCAAAGTCGGAAGCTGGCGTATAGCCCCGGCCAGGAGGCAGCTAACGACAAATATTTGACACATGGCAGGAGGCGGTGCTAAAATATGCCAGACATGTGCCCCCAGAGAGAAAGAGAGAGGCAGAGGAAGGGGAAGAGGAACAGGAACAGAGTGAGGCAGGCAGAGAGGGGCAGATCCTGTGCCTGGGTTTCGTGCGTGGCTCCTGCTGTTGCTGCTGTTGCAAGTGGCAGACATTTTCTTATCCTTTGCACATTTTAATTTGTGTCAAATTGTTGCTAAAATGCAAAACGCATTGTTTGCCAACCCAAAGCCCCGTTCGCATTGTTGTCCCTATTCGTGTATGGCAACCAGTTGTTGTTGCCATTGTTGTTGCCGTTGTTCGTTCGCCTTGTTAACACAGTTTCATGCTTTTGTTTTGTGGGCTGTGCCGCTGTCGCTGTTGTTGTTGTTGTTGTTGTTATTGTTGTTATTGTTATTTTTTATTGTACCATAAGAAAAACATTGCCAGACGCCGCGAGAACCGAGGCAGCACAGCTGGCGCTCTAGAGGTTGGGCCTCATCTGCTCTCTGCTCTCTGTTCCCACTCCTCGCTCAGTCCACAACTCGCTGGATGGCAAAAGCACAACAATAAAATGTTGTTACAAATTCATTACCGAAGGCGTTAAATTTGACACAGTTTTGCATGCGAAGTGCACTGCGGACGCAGAGAAAGGGGCAAAAAAAAAAAACAGAGACAGAGACAGAGAAAGAGAGAGAGAGAGAGAATGTGCTAAAGCGAAAGCAAAGGAAACAGAGCAAAGCATGCAAAAATGTTCAACAGTCACAATTCTTGCTCTACATACTCTGTGTGTGTGAGTGTGTGTGTGTGGCCGGCAAAGGCGAGAGCAAATTGTCTTCTGGTAGGCTGTAACAAGAGTTGAGCGGATATTGGATTAAGTATGAGTGTATTTAGGATGAGAAAATATGTTTTTGGAGTACCAATTTGAAGATCACAAGTCTATCTCATCTTTATCTATAGAAAGTGGTTAATTTTAAGCTATAGTATCTAAGCTTCTTTAGAGATTCTTTGACTAGCTATCATAGAAAATTGTTATATTTGCCTATTCTATTTTTAGATATATTTTATCTATCTATCTTAGCGAGCCTGTAGATATATTGGAATATTTGAGATGAGCTGCTCAAAAAAAGACTTTTACTGTCTAAGGTCTAATAGGATTTCTTAAGGCTAATAAATATGTTCTGTGTATTTATCTTTAATATCTTATAAAGTAGTATATATGTTTTTATCTATTTCCAAATTACAGATATGTTTAAAAGTTCAAGAATAAGTTAAACAACTCAACAGATGACTTTACCTGTCTAAGCTCTCAGTTTAATATCTGTACTCTATGTATCTCTATCATCTTATATATATTCTATCCATCTAAATCATCTCATATATGCTATTTATATCTATAACATCTTATATATCTTTTTATATTATCATGTTAAATAATCCTAAAAATATTCCATCTATCTATATCATCTAATATATATTTTATCCTTCTAAATTATCTTATATCTATATATATCATCTACCATCATCGATCTATATATATCATCTTATATATCTTATTAAATTATCATATTAAATCATCTTGAATATTCCATCTGTCTATATCATCTTATATATTCTATCTGTCTATATCATCTTATGTATAATTTCAATCCCAAATCTCTTATTCATATTTTTTAGCTATCAGCCAATTCTCCTCTCATCTAAATATTTATTCCCTTCCATTCAAACTTTATTTATCCCCCTTCTAGTCTTGTCCACTCTCAAGAACTTTTCGCATTACCCACTTGGTTGAAAGCATCTGAAAATGTCGTTGCATAACATTAGGCGCAGCGTTTGGCAGCCTTTGCTGCCTTTGGCCGTTTCCGCTTTTGCTTCTCTGTTCTGCGCCCTGTTTTTCCTTTTCTTTATTTTTATTTGTTGTTGTATTGTCGGGTTCCGATGCGCCTCGTTTACGTAATCCATATAATTTTTGTTGCCTATTTTTTATTGCCATTTGCATTATTCACATATTTTTATCGAAGATTTGCCGGCGCAGTCACAGCCGAAGACTCGCTGCGCGTGTGTATGGAGGCATCTCTGGCATTTCTCGCGTAAACAAAAAGGATTATTATCTTTTGACATTTTGCTAACGCGATTTGCTGCCACTTTGCATCTAAATCGAAATTACAAGCACACGCATGCACGCACACACACACACACACACACACACACACTCAGACACACTCGAATGCACACACCTACGCACAAGCTGAGGAGCTCTATGGAGTCATAAAACATGAAGGAGACATTGACTTCCGCTCAGCCCACACTCAGCTGCCTTTGTTGTTGTTGTTGTTGTTGTTGTTGCTGCTGTGGCATTAACCTTAGGGTTTAATTTGTAGCAACTTCCGTTTGGAGTTTTGGCAATATGCAAAATTACTTAAATTGCGATTTCCGACCATTTCCGCCGATTTCTGCCTGAAAAGGCGCGCCGCGGTGCCTAATTGGATGTGCTACCTGAGAAACCTACCTCACAGACGGCTGCTGCTGCTGTTCCGCCTACTTAAACTTGTTCGCCTAAAAGTCAACATGTCCCTGGTCATTGTTTCGATTCGCAATTGCAAATATTCAAAGTCACTTCCTGTTTGTTCAGCTGTGAAAATTACTTCTGGGCAAAAGTCAAAAACTTGCAAATTTGAGCAAGCAAGAACAAGCTGTGTGTGTGTGTGAGTGTGTGTGTGTGTGTGAGGAGCAGAATTCTATTTCACATTTAACCTTTGGCAGCCATTATATGTTCGCTGTGGCAGCCCGCTGCAATGGACAATATCGATTGACCCCAATTCTGTTTTCGATTGCAATTCGTTTCAGTTTCATGCACTTACAATCGAAGCAGCAGCAGGACCTGCTGCCACGCCCACAGTAAGCATAACTTATTTCCGAGCGAACGCATTTGACTTTGAATTTCATTTAGCGCCGATGCTATCAAGAGTGTGTGAGTGTGTGTGTGTGTGTCCGATGTTTGCCATGCGGCTGCTGACGATGCTTAAATGCGGCTCATTTATCAATTGCTACTTAGCATTGTCCGTTTCAACTATCCACCAGTTGCTGCTGCTGCTGCCGCTGCCGCTGCCATCAGTTAACTGAACTAAAAATGAAAGTGGGCGAAGTCGGAGGCGATGGCGATGGCGCTGGCGATGGCCACCCATTTGGAATAAGGTCAACTGCGCTTCTGTTTCTTTCGTTCTCTGCCGTTTCCGATTTCCGCTGCCTGCACTTCAAAAATTGACTTTTACAAGAAAACAATTGCAGCGCTGATAAGTGGTCGAGAGCAACGGACAGGGCACGTCCACACAGCCACGTTCACAGCCACCTTCGACTCCAGCTCCAGCTCCATCGCCATCTTCGTCCCCATCTTCATCTCCGTCTCCATCATTCTACGTCCGCCTCCACGTTCACTTTCGCATCCATGCTGTCGAGCACTGAGCATTGAGCGTTGAGCGTCGAGCGTCAAGCGACGAGCCACGAGCCACCAGCTTCAGCGCCAATCCCAGCTTCGGTATTGCAGCTGTCGCAGCTGCGAAATAAAAGCAAAACATTGAGAGAAATCTTTCAATATGCCACACATAACGAAGTTGGAATACACTAAAAAAATTGTTGTTCGATTGATAAAAAAACTTGAAAAGTTGTGAGTTTTGGAAGTTGATTATAAAATAGATTTGTATTAGTTCTTACAAAATACTTTTTTTTTATATACTATATGTCAAGAGGAAAAGGATCAAGATATCTCTGCAAAATATTATGAAATATCTGAAATTAAAAAAATAAATAAACAATATGTATATAAGTATAAATTTATAAATTTTAGTGTATTGAGAGGTAGCTGGAATTCCAGTGCATTCCAGTCGGTTTATTTGATGATCTCTCTCTCTCTCTCTTTATCTCTCTCACTCTCTCTTTATCTCTCTCTCTCTCTCTTTATCTCTCTCTCTCTCTCTCTATCTTTCTCTCTCTATATCTCTCTATCTCTCTCTCTCTCTCTCTCTCTCTCTCTCTCTATCTCTATCTCTCCCTTTCTCTCTATCTGCTAGTTTATGATCCTGTCAGTTTGTCTATCTTTGCCTATATATATTTATCTGTCTATCTGTATGTCAGTATGACGTCATATATGACGATCTTTTAGTTCGTTTCTCAGCTTGTAGTTAATCTACAAGCCTACTTATCTGTATTTCATTCTGTTTCTCTATCTACCAATCTGTCAGTCTGTTATCTGTCATTCTATCTGTTATTTCTCAGCTTGTATCTCTATTTAGCTGTATTCTACTCTGTGTGTCAGTTTATCTGTCTGCCAGTTCATCTGTCAGTTTATCTGTTAGTTTATCTGTCAATCCTGTCACTTAACAATCTCTCGTTCTGTCTATCTGTCAGTTTATCAATCTGGCCGTCGATTTATCTGCTAGTCTGTATATTTCATAGCTTGTATATTTATCTGCCTATCTATTGATATGTAAACTTGTATATCTATCAATCTATCTATATGTCACTTTATCAATCAGTCAGTATATTTATCTGTCAATCTATCTATCTGTCCATTTTGTAAACTTGTCTATCAATCTATTTATTTGTCAGTCTGTCTATCTGTCACTCTGTCCATCAATCGATTTGCCTATCTGTCAGTCTATTTATTTCGTATTATATCTATTTGTCAACCTGTCTATTTGTCTGTCTGTCTGTCTGTCTGTTCTATTGTACCTGTTCTAATCTGCATAAACTTTAGTCTGTTCGTTCATCATACCTTTCATTGACTGCTATGTCTCTATGCATACGTCCACCCAGGCAGCAGAAGTCGCCCAAGTCATATAATATGCAATGATCTATCTACAGATAATTTCTATTTCACCTTAGCTTCACATATAGGGTTCAGTTATTAGATAAAGTCTAAAGCAATTCTACCAGCTCTCTTCTGGCATCTACTTCATTTATTTTCCTTTTCTTACAGTGTATCTGCTAGTCGTCTACACTCAACTACCTCGTGCTTACTTGCCTTTCAATGGTCCTGTTGAAAAGGTAGACTTCAGCGCAAGTATTAACGTACATACTAGTGTCTATTAAGCAAATTGAACGACCTGTATGACCAGCTGGACACACACACACACACATAGATACATACACATACACACACATAGACAGGCACAGTTGACGACTTTTGAAAGAGACATATGCGCCCAGGAAAAGTGCATTTAATTCCATTTAACAAGCATTGCCAGTCGTATCTATATCTTTATATAGATACACAAACATATATATATCTGATATATATATGTGTGCACTTGGAGCCAGCTGCTTTAAGCCAAATGACTTAGTTATTATGCCCAGTTGCTAGTGTAAGCGGCTTGCATGGCATTTGCAGTAAATTCACAACGTTTTTGCGGTTAAGTGGCCTTGCGCTGGGTTTTTGGTATCTGCCAAGTTCTTGTTTTTATTGTTGGCCAAGAGCAGCGCTAGCTCAGCGATTTCTCTGCCCTTTCTGCTCGTTTTCCTTTTATTTTTACTTTTTTTTGCAATTCCTTTTGGCCATTTGTTTTATGATTGGTTTCGTTATAACTGGCATTGCGAATCAATGGCCATGGCTGTGACAGCATTTGGCCATGTCGCTGCAGCCAGGTGCAGATATAGATACATCTATATATATGTATATATATGTGTGTGTATAGAAATCTATAGGTAGGCAAATAAAACTTAATTATCTGTGTTCTACTGCATAACGGAATACATGCTGCATTTTTCATAAACTTCTAATTGAGCCATTGAGCCAACAGCAATGGCAACAGCTGCTGCTGCTGCTGCTGCTGCACCTAACTCTGGCAATGCAAATCTCAATTGGCAATTTGTTATTGAAATATTTTGCTTGGCTAATGAATTGCACAATATGCAGAGTAAACAAGGCATGGAATCGAATGATACGTAGTCGCCTCTGCCGGTCCCTGGGCGCCACAGTCACCGTCTCAGTCACAGTCACAGTCACAGTTTTCGGTTTGTTGTTGGCTTCAATATTTAATGCCAATTTATGTTGCATTGTCTTACAGCAGAAGCAAGTGTCCTTGCCGCTCTTTGGCTATGTTGCATCAATTAAAGGTAATTCATTCATGTGAATATTGCATGACTTTGCCAGACGAGGAGCAGTTGTAGTGGCCATAGCTCTACCTGCTGCTGGACATGGTATAAGCTTGCATGTGATAATTTAAAGTTTGTAATATGATATGTAAATGCGCCTCAGGTGAATACACTTTGCGAAACAGTCTACCTACAATTGTACAATTTCTAGTTAAAGTCTGATTTCGAGCACATCTCTAGCCGATTTCTTTCAGTGTACACACTCATTAGTGCACCTGACTAGTCTAACTGTGAATGTAAATGCAGCACTAAGCACTTCGCACCTGCCCGTTAACTGGAGTCTCGCTCGAGCTTCCACTTAGACAATTGCTTGGAATGTCTAAACAGGCATCAATGCCAGGCTGCCTGCAGTTGGCTCGACTGCATATTTACTGGCTCAGCA
Organism: Drosophila meridionalis; assembly: GCA_035045145.1. Lineage (NCBI taxonomy): Eukaryota > Metazoa > Arthropoda > Insecta > Diptera > Drosophilidae > Drosophila > Drosophila meridionalis. The sequence goes on along the minus strand of JAWNPG010000040.1, from coordinate 10,627,893 downwards.
GCTCGGATTATACCATTGTCTAATTGTACAATCTGATATATGCGTAATTTGATTTAGTGCTTGCTTTCGAATTCCAAATCAGCTGACTGTGAAAATAGCTTTCGAATTAAGATAATGTTTGAAGGTAACTACAGTGAATGGTAATAGCAGGTGTTGCTTGCAGAAGAGAAATGGATAATGCGAAGATAGAAAGGGAGGTATGGTATCTATAAGGGTTTTTAGAAGTGTAGGGAATGTCTTTAGAGATGTGGAATCACTGTTAAGTGTTGATTATGTGACAGAAATGATAATTGCAGACAAAATTGAATGTATCGCCTTTCTATGCAATTCTCAGCAGAGTCTTTTGTCTTATAAGATGAGAGTGGGAACCATTCCTTTAATCTATAGGACTTCAGCTTAGTCTTTAGTCTATCACTCATTGGCCAACTGCTAACAAGGCTGAATTCAGCGTCTTTCTATGGAATTCTCAACACAATCATTTCTCTTAAATATACACTCACAACAGAGAAAAGTTAAGATGACAGTAGGTATTCTTTCTTTAAGCTATAAGACTTCAGCTTAGTCTTTAGTATATCACACAATTGCCAACTGCTAACAAAAGCCTCTTTAGCGTCTTTCTATGCAGTTCTCAGTACATTCTTTTATCGTATATTCACCTACAGCAGCTGTCAGGCAACCTTTGAGGTTAAGTTGCATTACTTCGTCCACAATTGCTAATAAAATCAAAAGTTTTTGCCACGCCCACAAAGCCACCTACACGATGTCTAGCCACGCTACTTTGATACGCCCCCATTCAATAACTGTAACAGCCACAAAAACAAATGCCAGCTAACCAGCTGCGACCTCTGCGACACACACACTGCGAGAGCGAGAGAGAGAGAGATAGAGAGACACTTACACCCACTCAGTTTTCAGTGTAAGTTGCCAAATAAATAAAAGCCAGGCGCTTGAAATATATACACTGTTCAAAGTTTTGTTGGCTGCTATCCGCTTCACCTGGCGCTCGAAGTGAAAATTTTGCAAAATATTTGCATGCTAAACTTTGCTCATAATTTCAAAAAGAGACGCCCAGGCCATGCACCTGCAGTAGCTCAGCTCCAAGCACTACCAGGAACCTTTCCACCTGCCCTCCCGCTAGCCAACGAGCACTTTGCCATTTCTAACTGTTGTTAGTCGGACACCCAGGGGCAGTCGGCAGTCGAGGCAGCGCTTTCATCATGCAGCCTGCCCAGCCCTGGGCGCAGTTCTATTGATTTTCGGGCATTGCGATAGGAGTAGTTTCTGTTTGTTGCTTTTTTTCTAACACGTAGGCGGGCTTAGATAAAACGTTAGAAATGCCAACAGAACTATGTGAGCAAATACAAATTTCAATGCTGGCCAAAAATATATATTTGTAAATATCAGTTCGAGCTGAAAGCAAAAATAAAGCGGGAGTAGAGAGTAGCAGATACCCTGGGAATTGAAAAGAAATAGAGGTGGAGGGAAGAGTTCAGCTGAGACTTCTAATAAAAATTAGTACGTTTTAATGTTTTTAGATAATTTAGATCATTTTAAAATTCTTTGCTCTATACATACCTACTCATACCTTTCCTAACTTTCAAATAACTTATCTATTATTTTAGTTTAAATATCTTAGTATTATATTTATTTATATATATTTAAGCTTAAATATTTACTTTCAGTTGAATTTTCTAATTCTAAGTTTCCCTTTCCTATCAATTGTCATACCCTTTGTGGCAACTAGCTTTTCCATAGTGTGGATTCAGGCATCATTGGAGTGTAAAAAATGATTTTTTAAACATACACACTTTCGCACACACACACTCTCGCACACACACACTCTCGCACACACACTCACGCACACACATCGAGTTGGCTAACATGAAAGCTGGCATTTGCAGGCAATAAATGTTTGCGGTTTCAGTGTTCGAAGGGGCACAAAAAAGCAAAACACACTTTTAGGCATTTACACTCCAGCACACACACCCACACACACACACACACCCACACACTCACACTCGCACACAAATTCACTTTAGTTTTGTGCCCTTGATAAAACCGTTTGACCACAAGAGCCGTAATTTTTCGGTTACTTTCTATGGTGGAAGCCCTAAGAGCACTTATGCAGATATGAAAGTATTCCGGCTGCCCTGCTGTGTCCATGTTTAGGCAGCAGGATCTAAATGGCCGGCACTTATTGCATCTGCACTCCACTCGGTGATGTTTGCTGCTGTTGTTGTTGTTGTTGTTGCTGGCGCGCCACGCAAGAGTCAGTGCATGAAAATTGTGCATAGGGCTGACCTTGTGACCGCAGAGCAGACCCAAGCAGAGCCAGGTGAGCCGGACGGAAGTCAAGCGTAAGCCGTGCTGAAACTTGTTAGTTGGCATTTTTTGCAAATGCATTCAAATGCATGAAACTTTGCTGCTGCTGCTGCTGCTGCTCCCACGGCGAGTTCTCAGCCACATCCTCTTCAGCTCAAGCCCCGCCGAGCCAGAGCCAAAGCCAGCGTCAGCCACGGGGGCGTGTCTCTGAGCAGGCTAAACGAAGCGTGTGCCTCTCAAGCAGCCCAGCTCATGCATATACATATACTATATACTCTCATTTTTTCTATTTTTGCACGCACTTTGGCCCGGCCAAAGGTGAGGAAAGGTTGGCTTTGTGGTCAGGCAAACCGTTTGGGCTTTTGTTTTGCATTTGTTTTCGGCCAAGTTTGCGTTTGACATGCATTGACTATGCATAAACTGCCAACTGGAATTGGAAATCAGGCGGCGTCGCGACTCTCTGGCGGCTCTGGCGTCTCGCTTGCAAATCCGCGTCGCAATCTGCCTGATCTTTTGAAACCGTGCCAAAAACTCAAAAACCAAAAACGGGCAAAAATGAAAAAAGGAACAAAAAAGGAATGAAAAAAAGCCAGCAAAGTGGCTGTTGTAATCTCGTGTAGAGCAGCAGCAGCAGCAGGAGGCGGCGTTTGACTTTGTGCATGTCATACGTACAACACGAAATAATGAACATTAACTGGCTCAAGAGTGGGGCAAAGGCTTTTGTTAGCGCTCAGTTAAAGCAAAATGAAAGCAAGTTTTTACTAAGTGAGCATTTTTATGGCTCTTTAAACTGTGCAAAATGAATGGTTGAAAGTTTTTAGTTTGCCTTAAATGGAGATTTAATATGTTGGGGAAACTTTGATGACTCGACTTAGGCTGCGTATGAGTTTTGATTCTTGAAATTTTATTTCTCTATTATTGTAGACATTTCTGTGAAAGTAAGTGAAGACTGCTGTGAAGTATAGTCTATAAGATTTGTTTTACTAGTTCTGCTATATAATGAATTATCAATATTTGTATTAGATTTTCTTTTCTTTTTTTTTTTAAACCAACCCATTTCCTAGCTACTAGTATTATATATTTATATATATTTTAATATATATATTGTGTTTCAATCTCTTGATAACATCACTAGATGGACATCAATACCATGTTTCAGCAGACTTATAAATAATGTATAAAAATATATAATTAGTAATGAATTTCTAAAAAGAATCTCCATCAGCAGCTCTTTTACTTCATAAACGACTCACAAATTAAAAGTCCATTTTAATTTAGCTACTCAAATGTTCATATACTTAACTTGCGCCAATCTCCGCTGTTGCTTAATGAAGGCACTGAGAGAATTTAATATAGAGCTCGGAGGTTTTAATGCGCATTAAAATTGTCTTCTTCAATGCAGAAAGAGAGCTCCTCTGCTCCGAGCTAAGACTGCGCTCTGAGTGCGCTTTTTAAGCGCATAAAGACAAAATTGTGACATTTATTCCATTTGGAGCGTGCTGAATGCGGAATAACTCTTTACAGTTTTCAATCTGGCACTCGGTGTCCCTTTCGGGCGCCTTCTCTTCCACTACTACTATTTTTTTCGGCTACTTTTTGTTTGCCCATTTGGCTGTTTGCACTGCTGACAATGGCAGCTCACAGTTTTATCAAGTCTGCGTCTGTCCGTGTGTGGGGCAGGCTGCTTTTCTTTTTTTCGTCATTTTTTTGGGGATGCGTTGCATGGGGTTTGTTAAACTCGCATTCGGTATTCATGCGAAAAGTTGTCATGATTCTCTCTTTTTTTTTTTTGCCCACTTGCAAATACTTTTTACGGCGTACTACGTGCATGTGCTACGGCCTGTGGCTACGGCTAATGGCTGGAGAAACAACACACGCGCGCATTATGATAATCAACAAATTGATTTAACTAATCAGACTGGCATAAAAAACATGAGACGAGATTAAAGCTAAAGTTCATGCGGGAGGAAAATATATTTAGCTATGCGAAAAATTAACACATATTCAAAGCAAATTGCTGGCTGGCGGGTGCAAATCAGTGTTCGATTCATAAAAATTGCTGGCAATGCAAAAAGGCAAACATTGTTGGAGCGTGTCAAAGGCAAAGCTGGCAAAACTTTGTGCCAAATTGCCAAATTGAATGTCAACACGCGTAAAAATAGCAGCCGAAGACAAGCTGACAAACTGACAAACTGACAGACTGACTGAGCAACTGACTGACAAACATAGGACACAGAGACAGACAGACGTCAGGCCAGAGCACACGCATGTCCAGGTCCTTTGAATTTGTTTATGACTATTGACAAGCTCGTAGGCTGATTTTGCCATTGGCTCCACTTTCCCTCTGCCTCTGCCTCTGCTGCCGTCACAATCGCATACAAATTACGCATACGTCGCATGGGCGCACGTGCCATGCCAACTCGGATGGAGTCGCAGCTGCTCACTTGTTGGCTGCCATATTTATTAATAGCCAAACTTTAAACATTACAACTGCTCGTTACGGGTCGCTTTCGCTGTTGTCGCTGTTGCTATTTTAACAACTAGTGCTCAGTTCATGGTTCATTTATCAACTAGCGGGTCTTTTAGCACGTGGCTCATCACCTACTTCAGGTCGTTGGCGCCCCCCTCCGCTCCGCTCTGTCAGTTAAGTCGCCCTCTCGCAGTTCCGCTGCAGCTTCGGTGATTGATGACAGCGTTTGGCCAGTAATTGGCTGCCAGCTGAAACTATGCTAAACTACACGCTCTACAAAGCTAAGCGCTAATCGCAGTCATTGGGCTCGCGAAAGGAGGTAAAAGCTAATCGTATATTAACACAGTTATCGATAGTTTTTCTTTAAGATAAACTAAAAACGAACATTAACAAAGTTTTTGATAATTTACCAACAAGTATCGATCGAGAAAATAATTGCAAGTGTTATCAGGTCATTTCCCGATAAATTATCGATATTCAGTTACAATTCTGATAACGCTTTCATGATCGATATATCTATATTAAAAGCAAATTTTATTTTTTATTACACTCATACTCTTTTTTATACATTAAATTTGATATTACTTTACAATGGGGATTGATTTTTGTTAATCGAAATATTGATATATTGCTTAGAAATTCATTTTACATACGACTACAGAATATCCTAAAAAACTAATGTAGCGAAATATAAACTGCGAAAGCCTAACTAAATATGTATAACTAACTATCGATTTATCGAGACGTCTATCAAAATCGTATTATAATACTTGAAACCATTTTTATGCAATAATTCATTCACTGTTTGATAATATGATACCTTTACTTGCAATATTAAGTTATATATGTTATCGATAATTATCGATAACACCAATAATATCATTAGCTATTCCATTTAGTGCGTGTTACTCTCCTTACTCTTATTAACAGCTGAAAGTTCAGCTCTGTTAACTCATTTATATTACACTATCGCCTCCAATATATCGCCCAACTGTCATCGCTATCTATCGCTTGACAATTTACTTTTTAAGCAATTACCTATGGAAACAAAGCCACCTACTGCGCTCGGCTATCGCCTTAACAAGCGCCACTCGAAGGCCATGCTGTGCGCTTGTGTTCAGTGTTCACATTTAATGATTGGGTTGAGCTTTCACTTTTGTTGATAGTTTTTTACGAGCGCACGATTCCTGCTGGGAACGGTGCCACGTTTCGGCTGAAGGACATTGTAGCAACTATAAATGTCTTTTATTGCAGTTTTTAAACGCTTTGCTGATTTTGCTTACGAAACATCAAATATGGTGCAGTGTAGGGACATGTCGATATAAGTATATGTATATATGTGTGTGTGTGTGTATGTGTGAGTGAGTGGGAAACTTTGTCAGGTCTCACAGGTGAATTAACTTTTCCGCTCGACTCGTTGTTGCTGCCGCTGCTGCCGCTGCTGCTGCTGCTGCTACTGCTGCTGTTGCTGCTGCTGCAAGTTGCTGCAGGCGCACAACTTTCGAGCAAGTCAAAATGCATTTTGTGCAAACTTTTGCAGCTCTGCGCATTGACAACCGCAGTAAGAGGCAGCTCAGTGTCTTTGTGTCTGTGTGTAGGCGTGGCAGCAGCTGCCAGCTGCCTTACGCTCCACTGGCTGGCTGACTGGCTGACTGGCAAGGCCAAGCTGTGGGCCGACTCTTACAGAAGCGTGAAGGCGTATTTAAATTTTGCTTTAATGCGTTTCATTTATTTGCCTTTACTTAGCAGCCCAATAGAGCCTGTTGCTGTTGTTGCTGTTGTTGTTGCTGTTGGCTGTTGGCGCCGCAATTGAAATAAGCCCTACACATTTCATTTCGCCTGTGGCCGACATGCGGAAGTGTCCATCGAACCGAACTGAACAGAACTGTAGTCGAGCTCCCGCCCAACATTTGCTTTGTTTATTTTCACTTAAGTGTTGACTGCTGTTACTGCCGCTGCTGCTGTTGGATCTGGTTCTGGTTCTTCCTGCCGCCTGGCAAATAAACCATAAAAGAGCATAAAAAATGTTTCAATTGTCGCAGCTGTACACTGCAAGAAAATCTACATGTACTTCGTGTCTACATTAGTCTCTGGCCGCGCACTAAAAATACTGTCCACAGACGGAGAGTTAGCATGAGCCGTGTTTGGCTCGACTGCAGCTGTTGGCCATAAAAACGGAAAACACAAATCGAAACAGCAACAACAAGGGGCAGAACAAGAAGAAGAAGAAGATGAGCAAAGGCAAGAGCAAAGCTTGTGCCGCAAGCATCACAAATATAAAATTCACAAGCAGCGGCCATAAAAAATTAAATCAGTTTGCGCAAAACACTTGCACATATTTTCTCTCAACTTTACCGCACGCCCCCGCTTCGTGCCACGCCCCCTCCATGGCCATGATGATGATTTCAATGAAACGCACGCGCGCCATTTTGTTTGAGTGATTTTGTCTTGCAGAACGCGTAATTGCAGCGAAAGTTGAAACTCAGCTGAGCAAAAAGAAAATGAAGGCTACTTCTACAGTTGCTGCCGCTGCCGTCGCTGCTGCCTCTGCTGCTGCCGCTGTCGCTGCTGCTGCTACTTCCTAGATGCTCGGATATAGTTGCAAGCGGCTGGCAACTGGCACAGGAGCGGTTCAGGATTGTTGCTTGAACTTCATTAAAAGAAGTGCAAGTGACTCAAATATAATTTATATTTTCATATTAATTTTATATTTATAATAATTCTTTTTATACCCTGAACCCACTGAAAATGGGAAATCAGGTATAATGGTTTCGTGAAAATGTATGTAACTGGCAGAAGAAGGCGTGCCACACCATATTCTTGATCAGCACGACAAGACGAGTCGATATAGCTGTCCGTCCGCTCAATAGACCAGAAAGAGAAGAGCTGAAAAAGAGTTAAGGTTCTGAAGAGGAGATGTTAGTTTGCATATGTATGCAGCCGAGGCAGCATAAAACACTCTGATTGGTCGCTAACTGATAGAGAGTTTAGCTTACGCTAACTTAGAGAGTGGAAGTCTCGGTGCCCTATATAAAGGCAGCTGAAGATCAGAAGAGCTGCTTCTTGCAGCAGCAGCAGCAGACCGTGCTCTGATTGGTCGCCCTATGATCGAGTGTGAAGACTGACTCAGAAAGAGGCTCAATACTTGAGCTTGACTTGAGTGGAGCTGTCGCTGCCCTATATAAAGACAAGCCTGCTGCAGCGCAGCTTCAGTCGCATTCTTCATTTTCTGGTGGTCAGTCGTCCAGTGCTGCGCAGTGCTTCTCCTCTTCTTCTGTCTGTTGGTAAGTGTTCAAATATCTCTTATTACATACTTATCTAGTATGTTAAGCGAAAATGTAAAAGCTATACTTTTAATGTTTTTTTAATATAAATATAATATATTTTAAATGTAAATATTATTAATTATTATAAGGATAATTTAGCTAATGCAAAGCAAGTCTTCATATGTAAAAATATCAAGGACTTAATGCTAGAATGATTGGAATATTGGCACTTCACAGGGCTCTGGGTACTTATAAAAAATATATTATTATAAAATTTTAAAATAATAATAGTACTAAATATACTATTTTATTTTATTATACATACAATATTTTTAATTTTTTAAATAATATAAATTATGAAATGATATATTTATTATTTAAAATGATATATAAAATATTGTTGAAAATATTTTGACTGAAATACAATATATAAATGTAATATAATAAGTTTTTTAAAAAAATAATAATTGTCTATAAAATATACAAAGTGAAAATAATTAAATCTAAAAATGGTGAGTTCTAGAATTTGGACTTAAAATATAATTTTATTTTACTTTATAGCAACTTTTCCGCCTAAACATGCCTCTTCCGTCTTTGACCAATTTAATTCGAATATTTACTAATCAAATTCTGTTGCCCTGTGTAATTGTGTTGCGCTGGGCGCCTGCAACCGCTAAGCCTTAGTTCCAGCTCCGTCCTGTCAGCGGCGATTTATTTTTTTGCCGTGTTTATTTTCTCTTCTTTTCTCTCATTTCTTTTTTTGTGCTTTGCGTTTTTGAAAGTTGTGCAAACTGTTTTGCCTTTTGCGTGCCGCAGAAAAGTTTGCAGCGGCATCATTTGTCAGTGGATAAATAGTTTTCCAGTAAGTAGCCAAAGTTATGCTTTTTGATTATGGAGCCATGACTGATAATTTTTCATGGCTATCTCGCTGTCGGAACTTTAAATGATGTCCAGTCAGGCATTAACATTCATTCATATGTATATGTATGTGTGTGTGAGCGCGCCCACAAATGCCATAAATTCAAATTCTTAGCTGCTTAGTGGGCGCAATTTGGAGGCTGGTCTTAATGTGTGTAAGCCGCAAACATAATAAATAAGCTTAAGTTTGGTCAATTTGACAAAATTGTTTGAGCTCAGTAAAGTGCGTTTGGGGTCCGCTCAAATAAATCAGTTGCGATTTAAGATGCCAGCTTTTGCCATAAGCGAATTTATTACACATTCGCCCGATTAAGAGCGTTTGGGGGTCCCGAGGACCGGACTGGATTTGACTGTGCAATTATTGATGAGCAGAGATTGTGGTTTACTTAGGGCTCCGGTTGCTTAGGAGCAGCGCCTGCTCGGCCACTAATCAAATTCAACATAAATGATTGAATAGAATTTTAAGCATAAGAAACAAAGCATAAAAGAGAAAGAACAACAACAACAACGACAATAACCAAAAGAAAAAGAATAAAGAAATCAAAGTCCTCCAACTCCTGCGAGAAGCGTTGTCAGTGATTGAGCGCTGCAGGAATTTGGTCACAGTCTCACGTTGCGTATACGCGACGTGTGCAAAAAACTTGCCTTTTTGATTGATCGCAACTCAAAGTTCGTTTGCCTTTAAAGCAGAAAAACCAAACTCATCCACTGACTAAAATCTGAAGCTTTTCAACGTGCATTTGAAACCACTTGACAATAAAACGTAAAATTGCAACGGACTGACGAAGTGTCCTGCGAAGTTGGATCGGGGTCCGGGTCCGGGTACGGGTCGGAGTTTGGATTTGGGTTTGGGTTTGGGTCTGGGCTCCCCGTTGGCATTGTCAGTGGCATTGGCGTGGGACTTAACTGTGTCAACGGTGCAAAGGTAATAAAAGCAGCGCATAGCTGCCCGAAATGAAATATTAAATGTACCCTCGAATACGAGAATGCCGAGAGCAGGGAGAGAGGTGAGAGCAGGGAGAACAGCGAGCGCAGCGAGAGTAGCTCTCTATGCCATCTCCCCCTCCCATTCGCCCTTAGATAAGTGCAGCTGCATTGGATTGAACAAAGCTTGTTGTGCAATTGCCAATTGGATCTCAAGAGGAGGGCGAGTGGAGGACAACAAAAATACAGCTTGTTGTGGGGCTTATCGCTGGGATAACTTAAAGGTTAATGGGCTATGCAGCTGGCAGCAATTGCAGAAAGTATTCCAAGTTGATCAGTTGATGAATATCTCCTTATACATAAATATTTCTGCTAAGTGTGGTATATATATGAGCTCATGTTTCTATAAACTTGGCCTGTCTCCTGCCCGCCAACCATATCCATATTTAAGTGCCATAAAATATGCCCATTTTATTTAAATTAAATTGCACATAAAAGCCGAAAAAAACCAAAAACACAAATAACTTAAATGCTTTGACTAGGCCTCGCTTTTGGGGTCGGCTGCGCGACAAACTCAGCAATTCGCAGCACGTCGCAAGTTGCGTTATTAACACGTATTGCCTGTTGGCCAGGCCAACTGCGAGCCGAAATGACTTTAATTTTGATGTCAGGAATTCAAGGAACAAATTTGTTTCGCTGCCTCGTGGATTTTTAATGCGAGCGATGCCGATGAACTTGTTAAACTTTAGTGCGCCTCAAAAAGTCATAAAATTTAATGCGTCATGAGCGTGGGGCGTTTGCCGTGGGGGCGTGGCTGCAGCAACAATAACACACAGCCACTCAAGACTCAAGGCTAGGCAAAGCAATCTGACCACAGTCATTTGTATGAGTGACCGTTACATGGGGGAATGTCGAGGAGGAGGAGGAGGAGCTGGAGGAGCAGGAGACATCTCGCTTGTTAGCGCTTGCCGCGCTGCTGATGATAGATTTTCATTTCGAGCGTCTGTTTTTATGCCACATCATAAAAGCGCCTCGTAGGCGTTACACACATTACACGACTCACACACACACGCACACACACATACAATGAAACATATGCATGAGGGCTTTCTCTACATTTGTCGTTAGGCGCGTCGCCTGCTTTGAAAAATGCTTTTGCCCACTGATGCGTGCTGTGGGCGTTTTGGCAACTGCCGCCAGCCGATCTGATTGATTAATACATCAATTTGTTATAGAGCCATCAGCTGTTTGCTACACTTGACACAGTTTGCAGCTCATTAAATCGACACAATGCCGCATCAAAGCTAATTATGCAAGTTTTCTACTTGATAACCTGAAAAAATAATGAGAAAAAAATCTGGAAAAAATCTGGAAAAAATTCCAGAAAAAATCCCTGAACTTTTGTTGACAACGCACATATGATAAAATCTGTTTAATGACCGCAGCAGCAGCAGCAGCAAATAAAAGCAAAAAGGTGTCTGCTTAGGCCACTGTATTCACGGTCATAAATGATTGACAGACATATTGTGGGCCAGGGTCTGGGCCCTTAATGAATACTACTTATAAATGTAGTCGAACTTTAGCTGCCCATTGAATATACAATAAAAACTTTTGCACATATTTCGTCAGTAGCTGTTGTGGTTCTGTTCAGCACTCTCTTCATTATGTGTGGGGAAAGCCACAAAAAAGGGCAGAGCCTGCGGTTAGCTACATCAATTCAAGTTCTATATATGTATATGTATATGTGTATATACATATGTGTGTGTGTGTGTGTGCTAAAAACTTAATTGGTTCTTGTGTATCGAAGAGACTACGTTTCAGTTGGCCAGACATAGAGACATAAATTGCTCATATTACGCATACGCCGCATTGCCTTGATTTCTTTTGAGCCGGCCGTTATGCAAAAAACCATAAATTATGCAGCGACAGGAATCGGACTTAGAGATGGAGCTCGATAGTGCTCGGACTTCAGTTTGTGACAGCATTCAATATGCATAGTTAAGCTAGTTGCACAATTTGTTTGATTGATTGACTGCTTGATTGAGGCGAACTGCTCCAGCTGGGGCTGGGGGTTGGGGAACGCGCGCGTGTCCAGCGGCAATTAAAAGCCAATGTGGTGGCTGCTTTTAATTGTTTGCGCGCTCGCTCTCCGCTTTGATTGGCACACACACACACACACATACACACATTCACTGCTAATGGCTCGACGCCCACGCCATATCAAGTATACGTCACATGAAACGGCTTACTTTGCTCGAGGCGCACGCTGCCACTGCCACTGCCACTGCTTCTTCTTCTTCATCTTTTGGGGGCGTGTCAGCAGCATTTTGTTAATCATTTTACTTCTTGTTGTGTGTGTGTGTGCGTTTTGCATGCATTTATTTTGATTTTCCAGCAACATGTTTGCCATGCTATCAGAGCCCTGCGCTCATAAAGCCAGCCGCAGACCGAGAAAAAAAGTGCAGAATTTAAGCATCGCTTCCTTTATGGCCCCAACGCCCCCGCTGTGCCCGCTGCGCCCGCTGTGCCCATGTCTAATGTTGTTTTTTCGTGTGAATTTGTAATAACTTGCATAAATTAAGGCGCCTGCATTGAACTCAACTTCACCACACGCTCAGCTGGGGAAAAACTCGGCCGAGGGGAAACTTAACGAAGGCGAATTTTTAGGTCGAAATTGTGTTGAGTTTGGCTGGATGATTTCCCCTCTACGCTGTGGCTACTGCTGCCGTTGGTTGGGGCTCGATTTAATGGCATTGCTTTGGCTCGTGTTTTATAAATCTCATATAATGGCCATAAATGACACCGAATTGGGCAAATGGACGGACGGACGGACGGACGGGCCGATAGCCATTTCGATATGATTAGCCGGCCAACACATGTTGCCGGTCAGAGAAACATTTATTTGAGGTTACGCTAAGCCAATAAGGGTCAACTATTCGAGCGACCCCCCGCCAGCGAGGGGTACTTTTGGGCTTTAAATTTCGGTTGACTTTAAATTTGCATAGGAATTTTATGAAGTCGATCTGAGCAGAGCCTTAAATTATGCAGCCAAATAGTTGACAATTGTTTTTGGGCATGTGAAAGACATTCCAGGGGATGTATGTGTGTCTGTGTGTGTGTGGGTGGTAGGCGTGGCAGCGACATTTGCCCTGCATGTTGGCAAGTCAATTTTTGTGATAACTTTTCTGGCTGCACATAAATTTTGCTTTAATGCGCTTAGTTCGCCTTGGGGCGCTCGCCATGTGCTTGGGCGTGGGGGCGTGGCACAATCAGCTACTGTTTAGCGACAAAAAAGTGAAGATATATATATGTATATATAGTCTAACTGACCGAAACATAAATTGAGCGCAGCATTTTTGATAATGATAGAGAAATTGTTTTGTGTTTTTCTGTGTTTTTTTTCGGCTTTCTTTTTGCCTTTGCTAATTATTTAATTAATTAGAAAGAGGCAAACATTTTAATTAGGCGTAAGTGCTGCGGCAGGCAAATCACTTAATGGCGGCCAGCTTTAAATACCATGGACAAGGCCCAACAATATCAATATTAATGAGGGGGGTACGAGAAGTTCATGAATAGCTGTGCGCAAAAATAAATTAAGTACGAAAAAGACGGACGGAAAGTTAAGCAGAAAACATAATAATATCTAATGGAAATTTATAAAAGAAGGGAATGTATATATAAATATATTTATATATCATTTATATTATATTTTGCTTTTAATGGAAATTTGGAAACTGATAAATATTATTTATATTATTATAAAATAGATAATATGTAAGTATTTATATTAAACTTTAGAACTGATTTAAAATTTTATTCTAAATACAAAATAATTTTGAAAACTGTTTAAAGTTCCAATTGGAGTTTCACACATTTAACGAATGCTCTGCTCAAACAAGTTGGGGTCAACAACATTGTCCGATTTGCTTTTGAATATATAAATATAGGCAGCGCGTGTTATTTGTTTATGTATATATATATATAATATTTGACTTGGCAAATCTGCGAGAATAGCCCAAAATACATGGCATACAAACTCACGTAGCTACCCCCTTTGCTAACAATCAAACTGACCCACTGACATGCAAACAAAGCCGTGTACAGAGCTAGAAGACAATGGCCGCATTGCTCCCTCTGTGTGTGTTTGTGTGTGTGTGTGTGTGTGTGTATGTGTGTGTGCGCATCTTAGGCAAACAAGCCAAACAATGTAGACAATTGCTTTTAGAGCGTTGACTGATGACAATCGCAATCACTTGGCCGCCCACTCAACCTAGATTCCATTTTCGGCAGCGGCGGCGGCGGCTCCTCCAAAAAGCAAACAAACGCAAGAGTCTTGCTTGAACCACAGCACCACTGTGAATGCGTCTGCTACTGCTGCTGTTGTTGTTGTTTGGTGGCTCACGTAGCTCAGGTACCGCTCAATTTGTAGTTGACTATATATGCACACACACAGCAGCCACATTAGATTATAATTCAATTCGACAGCAGCTCCATTGAAATGCTCGACGTGGAGCGCTGGGCTTGTGCCTAGCAAATTGCATTAGCTGTCGTGGCACTGGCTGTAATTTATACACAGTTTCCGCACTTGACCCATTCGTCTTTTGATTTCCATTCAGTTCAGCTGCTGCTGCTGCTGCTGCTGCTGTGATTCATGCATGACAACAATGGGTTCAAGTTGCTGTCAGCATTTTTAACGCTTGCCATGTTTATTGAGAAGCAGCTGCCATCATAATTCAATATTTTACACTCGAATGTACACGAAACATAACTTGACAGAGCAACAACAGCAGCAGCATATAAAAATGTTTACACGCTGCTGAGCCAGCAACAACAACAACAACAACAACACAACTGGCAACTAACAACTGGAATCCAGTCAAAGGATTGCTTTGGCGCCAGCACGTCTTGGCCAGCCTTGCGTGGCCTTGGCCTATAGCGCTTGCTTGCCTTGATGACTGTTGGCCCACGGCTGCTGTTGTGCAACAGGCGAGCCGCACTTGAGTGGCGACACGGTTGTGCAACATAATTAACTGGATTTGTGGCACAGTTAATTAGCGCAGCTCAACCAAACTGTGATTAATTTACACGGCGTATACGTAATATTTGGGCAAACGCCAACGCGCAGCAGCTGCAGCAAATGTTTGACCGCATAAGTCCAAAAACGGGCTATCGGATTACGTGCGGATCAGGAGCGCTCGCTCGCAGCAGGCCAGGGTCACAGGTAAAGCCAAGCCGTGGCTTGCTAACCAGGTGGTTAGCACAAAGTTGGAGAATATTGTGATTATTTTCGTGTATTGTTGGAGCTGCTGCTGGTTACTGCTGGTTGCTGCTGGTTGCTTCTGGTTGCTGCTGGTTGCTGCTGCTGTTGCTGGTTTGAGTTTTGCTTTTGATTAAGCCAGAGTTTTACTCTTTGGCATTCAGTGAGTGAATTCCGGTTGCGAAATTCTGACTAATCCCCGGCAGCGTGTACTTCTTGGCAATGGCTTTAATTTCGTATTGCAGCGTACAAAATATTCTGTAGCAGTTGCTCTGGCTGTTGCTCCGCTTGTTGCTCTGGTCTTCGCTCTCCTTGTTGTTGTTGTTAATACAATTTCGAAATTGCTTTTGTCTGCCGCCACACATGGCGTATGCGCAATAATTCCCATACAATATCACGCATACGCAGCGCTTAACCTTTTCGGGGAGCGACGGCAGCAAATTGCGCATTTTAAAGCAACAACGCGAACGGCAATAAAAATATCGTACTCAACGCAATCCGGCAGGCCGCAAAGAAAACTTTTTCACGGCTCGATAAGAGTTTTTTAATTTGTCTAAAAAGGTGAACGCGACGGCGTTGCGTGTGCTCACACAACAGCCCCTTGCGATCCGGAAGCTGCTGCTGGGGGGATGAGTTCAACTTTTTGGGCGTGTAATTTATGCGCAATGAAAGCATTGGGATTACGACAAAAACGAGAGAAAAAATGAAGCCAAGGGCGTGGCAGTCAGCAAAGGCAAAGGCGGTCGGTCATGTCGCCTGTTCAAAGTATAAAAAAGTCGCAGGGGCAAGGGGGATGAGGGGCCGAAGGGGGTGGGGCTGAGCTTAGCCGAGGGCTGGCTGGCAGACAGGTGTAGCAGTCAAACCGGAAAATTAGCGGAAAGCGTCAAAAGCGTTCCCCAAACGGCAATGTCGCGACATGGCCGCCACCCTGGCCCCCCACTCCCCGACTCCCCATGCTGTCCGCTAACGGTGGTTTGACTTTTTGCATAACCACAGAAAACAACAAAAGCGCCAGCAACTAAACTGGCGAAAATGTGCGCACAGTTTGTGACTTTGCGGTTGCTGTTGTTGTTGTTGTTGTAGCTGCTGCTGTTGTTGTTGCTGCTGCTGCTGTCGTGGCGACGACAACAACTGTGCCGCAGGACATTTTCAGAATTTTGTGTAGTTTTTGGTCGGCGAGTGTCGTCCAAGGCGTAATTACCTGGACTTTCACTATAATTTGACCACGTTGTTTGCCACTTTACTGCCCTGTTAAAGGCGACAACAACAATTAACTGCGCGCTAAGGGCATGATAACTATGTGCTGTACTTTGACAGCTGCTCATTGTGACAGTTCAAGGTAATTTCAGGCTTTGTGCAATTTCAGCTTTTGTTACAGTCGCTTGTATTCAAATAACAAACAGACTGACTAAATGCCCGCTCTTATAGTTACAAAATGTTGCCTTGGTTATGTAGTTGGTCATCTTAGTTATTAAATATAAAAATTAATTAATATCACAATGTATTGTGCTGAAATGAGAAAGGCACGTTTTGTATATGCATTTGCTTTATTTACATGCATAAACTTGTGCACGATCATCCAATCAGCTCTTCTGTTAACTTATACATACGCTTGTAGGCGTTCATCCAATCAGCTTACATACATTTCATTTGCATGCGATCATCCAATTAGTTCTTCTGTTTACTCACACACACATTTGCATACGATCATCCAATCAGCTGCTCGTTTTACTCATACTTATACTTTTACTATTGCTGCTCTACTCCAATGCTTGGCGTTTCAATCAGCTCTGCCCTTTGCCTGCTTTTATTATTGCTGCTCTCTTTCAATGCTTTCAGCAAGAGCACCTTGCCTGTCCTGCTCACACAAATACACTAACTGCCATCACTAGTGCGCATCAGTGTGAGCGAGACATGTAGAAGAGTAATTGTACCAGCAAATCGAAAACTGCAATCTTCTTATACAGTAGACGAGTAGTAGACGAGTGCTTATACTCCTGCACACTTATGCTACTTACATTTTCGGTTCACTCTTATAAGCCTCTCCAATTGATTTGAGCAATTATTATAAATTGCTGTCGAGTGCATTTGTAATTCGATATGGAATGATTTTGTTTTTAATTTGCTGTTGTGTTCTCTAAACATTTTAATTTAATGTTATATTTAGTGCTTATTCTCACTTTGCTTGTCATGCACGCTTGCGTGTCTGTCCCTCTCCCTCTCACTCTCTCTCTCTTTCTACTACGCATATTCAGCTTGGGCGTTGGCCCTCGCGCTTAAGTAGCCATTGTTTTTTTTTACTGTTGTTTTTTGTTTTTGTTTTTGTTGATTTGGCCTGCGGCTTTGAGGCGGCTTAAAATTGGATTTGCTTTTTATACCCAGGATATGTTAGGAGTGCGTAAATGGGATGTGATGGTTTTTGTGGTTGTGTGTGCTACAGATATAATTAATGAGGTATATAATATATGTAAATAAATATATTCTAGTTTTATTTGTTTTGTAAAGTAATTCACAGTAGTAGTAGTTTTTAGTTTTAAATGCGTATAACTAGGTTAAGTAATGTTTTTTTTAATGTATATTATTATTATAGAGCATTACAACTGAACGGCAAGCTAAGAAAAATCTATATTTCGTTCAAATTTTCCCAAATTGGAATGGAGGCTACAGTTGTCAGACTTTAAGTCTATCGTATCATATTATATGATATGCTTTAATATCTTATCCTTTTCAAATTAATCGAAATATTTTCTATCCATTAACACAACCTGCAGAGACGTTACATCACAGCCTGAGATACGTCATCATCAATTATGGCATCTCGATTCACTGAGTGTAAGGACTCAGATCGACGTACAGGGTACTCCATAGTCAGGCACTTCCGACTAGTGCACTTCTACTTGCTGTCGGTTGTTTTTCTTATTATTTCTGTGCCTGTTTTGTTTGTTGTCTACTGTAGGTTCTCTCTCTCTCTCTCTCTTTCTCTCTGTAGACTCTCTCATGTGCGCACTTATAAAGTTGTCACTTTAATAACTTTTTGCTGGTGTTTAGACCTTTTTATACTTTTTTTTTTTAAGTATTGTTTTTCTTGTTGTTTTAATTCTCTTTTTTTTTCCTTTTTTGGTAGCTACTTCAAAGGCCGTTTTAATTGCAATTCCAGCAGCTGGGCAAAAAGTATCTGCTTCTTCTCCGCGTTTTCATTTATATTTTGAACATATTTTATTTTTAGACGTGCCGTACATCTAGATCGGAATGCCCGCAGCATTTGCGTTTTACGACTGCCAAACATGAAAGACACCGAACCGCGACGGCCATAAGCACTAACAATGTGTGAAAATTCGCACGTTCGTCATAAATGGCAATAAAATCCGCCACAATAGAAATGAAAAACAATTTACAAATTCACGCTTGCCCCATAATTTGGCGTTTGTTATGCGATATTCGACTGGCGAGTCCATTGTCAGCAAGTGGCGGCCACGCCAAGTGCAGTTAAGGTCAAAGTTAGGGGCGGGACGGTGCGTTGGCGTGATGAATGCCATGAATAATGTCGGCTACTTTAACTTTGTCCATTCAGCTGGACTAAGCTGCTTATTTGCCCACAACAATTGCAGCGAAACTTTGTGCCGCAGCAGAAGTTATTTCAAGTTCCGACGGCGCCCAGCGCTATGCAACAGTTTTAATTTACATTCTCTTATTATCTCAAGTTTTGCTCATCAATTTCACGCCAAATGAAACACGCAAAAGGAAAAAAGAAAATAAATAAACTGAAACAACAACAACAACAACAAGAACGGCAACAACAAGCACTTATTTGCACAAATGCTTAATTGTTTGTATTTTCCAACGAATTTCGCACAAATATTGACAAAATGCGGAGGCAGCGCATTTGAGGCCCGCTTGCGGTTGGAAAAATTATCACGAAAAACACACTGGGCCGACCGTCGGCGCAGCAGCAGCATTTGGTTATTTTTTTTTGCCGTGCGCCTCAATTAAATAAATAGACTTATTTTGTTATGGGACGCCAAGGAAATTGAAGCCTACATGAAAAAACACAAGTGTACACAAAAATATGGACAGGAGTGTGTGCGTGTGAGCTGCTGAACCAGTTTCAAAAAGCCGTCAGCACACAAGCAATTGTATATCTGTGTGCGTGTGTTTGTGCTCTGTCGAGAGGGAAGCTGACTAAAGCTGGCTGCAGCTTTTAGTCGAGTCTCTGGATGTACATAAAAAAAGTCAACAGACAAACAAACAGCATGTAAATTATGAAAAATGTATTAACAAAGCAACGTAAGCGCACGCACGCACACACACATGGTTATACAATGCTATTCATACTTTTAGAGCCACCAATGCACCTAAAGTTACAACAATGCTAAGAACTTTGCATGGATTTACTTACTATGTACAATAACTCTTAACTTTACCTACTACTCCAATACTCTACCTCAAGGTAATCCTTCACTCATCTACAATATAACAAAATTCCATATTGTATAATGTGATTCTACCTCTACTTAATCCTTCATTTATCTACAATAAAATTCCATCTTATATACTTACTTAATCCTTCACTCATCTATAACAAAATCCGATCTTATATTGACTTATTCTACCTCTACTTAATCCTTGACTCATCTATAATAAAATTCCATCATATATAGACTTAATTTGATTTTAATTTATCACCTTATTTCAGAACCAATTTTCGATTTGCATATCAATGCGTTTGACGAATTGTGGACAATCTTAAAATCAAATATTTTGTGAACATCTAATCAGCACCAGAGAATTGAAAGGGGTTTTTTTTTGTATCATGTATCATCTTCAACGAATACCAAACTGTTTCGAGTTTCGTGTCTTGAACACTCTCTTGGGATACGTTGCGAGCCACTCATTCATTGTTATTCTGTTGGGCACCTGCCTCCTGATTCTCGGCCTCTGGCGGCCCGGGTACAAATGCACTATTCCGTCTGGCGATTTCGCGTTTCTCATCGTCGGTGAGCGGGCCAATGCCATAGACTGGGGCGCTTTGATAGAGTTTGGTCAAGGGGTTCAGATTGTTCAGCTCGTTCTGGATGAGCGATAAGCGCGATCCGAATGCTCGATTCTGCGCAAAAGGATCGCTGTTCTGTTCGTCGTCGTCCTCAGTGTTGACGATGAGATTCAGCGATGGCATCCAGTTTGAGAAGGAGTCGGACATCTTGGACGAAACGTATGAAATATTGGCTCCTATCTGTTTTCAGGATTTTTTTTCGGCAATAAAATTAATAAAACTGTTTCTTAATATTCAGCACCAAATTTCGAATGAGAATTTTATGAATTTGAGGCGGCTTCAGTTAGCATTTGATTGACGTTCAACTGAAGGATTGCTTAGATCGAAGAAGTGTTCGTGTGGGATAAGAAAATTATGAATTTCAGACAATGACAAAAATAAAAGACGATAAAAACGAAGATAATAAAATTGGTTATAATTATGTCTGGAACTATGAAAGCACTTATCAGTGTAATTATCATTAGGATAGTGTTAATCAGAATATTCAAATTTGTGATAATGATAATGATAATGATAATCACATACTATTGTTCAGTATTCATGTTTACAGCATAAATGTGCTTCTAATTATCTGTCCAGCACTGTATCAGCCAGAAGCTAACGCATCGCTGTCACACACAAACACATACATATGTGGCATTACTCTGTCTCGTTAGTCAGTGGCTGTTGTTGTTGTTGTTGTTGGCTTTTTCACAGACACTTTCAGTTGACCATGCGGGCCGGCAGCATCCGCAGTGGCGGCTGTTGGTAGCCTATATAACGCACCGCAGCAGCAGCAGCAGCAGCAGCAGCAGCAGCTGTAGCTGAATAATGCTCACCTGGTTTGTTTATTTTTGGCTGGACTGTTGTTGTGCCTTTTGCTGCAATTCGTGTTGTTGTTGCTGTTTTCATAGAGCGCAGCTGCAATCGTGTTGTGCATTTAAAGCAGCGTACACGAAAACAAAAACAAATCCACAAAAGGAGAGACAGATCAGAAAGGAGAGAGGAGTGAGCAGAGCGACATCTGTTGTTGCTCGAACATTGGCAGGTTGCTTGGGTCATTTGCTGGCCGAACAGAATCGAAAGCATCTTTTTAGCCAAAGCAAACAGACAACGGCAAGGCAAACAAATGAACTCATTACAAAGTTGTCCGCTGGCGATTCGATGATTTTAAAATTCCGCAGAGCAAAAGGCAACTTTCGACTGCAGCTTAGCGACTGTGGCACTGGCAGTGGCAGTGGCACTGGCAGTGGCCACACGCTTAATTAAATGCCCAACAAGCAGCAAATTAAATAAATACGCACTGCACACAGTGCGGCCGCCGCGGCGAGCCATTCTTTGTTCTCCATTGACAATGCAGCGGGACTAATCAGCTGAGCGAGAATGCTGGCCAGATGCGAGAGCGAGATGCTGGCCAACAAAGGGCCAAGTCGACCCTTTGGGCCATTAATTAACTCGCTCAAACAATAGAAAAAGTTGCCGAGCTCAGCTCAAACCGAGCGTTAAGCGAGAAGGCGAAGCCCAAACAAACGTGAGCCTCAAAAAGTGCCAATACAATGTATAAATAGCTGCGAATGGCAAGATGCTCTGAGGCAAATGCGTTTAATTATTACGCAACCTTAACAAGTTAAACAGGCTTCCGTACTCTGCACAGAGCGCTCTGCCCTGGGACATCAATCAAACAACCTCTGCCTGCCACTTTACGGCCCGCCAATTAATCGCAATCGCATTGAGATTGATCATCACCAGCATCCAGTGGGCGAGTGGGCGAGGGGGCAAGTGGGCGAGGGGGCCATACGCAACAGCCGGCGCGTCAATGTTTTCCAATTTACTCATTTTTTATGGCGACGGCAATTAAAATATTTGCATAAGTATCTTAAAAATGCGTTGAGAAGACGCACATTGCGTTAAGTGCAATCAATTGATGTTGATTTATATTTAAGAAAACATCACGAACTTAATGATTGCCGAAGCGTATGTTGATGGGCAGTGAAATGTGGGGGAAAGTGAGTGTAGCAGTTAAAAGATATGTGAATAAGTTTTTAAGGGGAATTTGTTATAGAGTCTATATGAATCATATATGTATATCAAATATAATATGAATTGCTGAACAAGGATTAAAATCTTTTGGAAGTAGAAGTTAACAGATGTACAATTCAGGCTTTAATGAGAGTTCGAATTTATTATGTTGTGAACATATATGAGTAGATGAAATATAACTTGGAATTGTTGACAAAGGCGTAGGATCTGTGTAGAGTAGAAGGTAAAGTAATGCGTATCTGAATAGATGAAATATAACTAGATATTGAATCTGTGAGAGTAGAAGTTAAGTGCAGCCGAAATGTGACTGAATCTTTAGAGAAAACTTATATTCATTATAGAGTCTACATCATATAGTAAATGTTTATAAAATAGTATTGTAGATGAAATATAGTAACTTAAAATTCTTAAGCAAAAGTCAAATATGTTATGAGAAGACTTAAATGCAGCAAAAACGTGATTTAGTCCTTTGAGAAACTCTTTCTTATTAAAAAGTCTACATCATATATGTATGTAGATAAAATATAACTTGTGATTGTTGAACAATAAATATTCTGCTCATGATGTCCATAAAATGAATGTGGGCAACATTTATAAAATCTGAAACAAATTGAATCAGGTTAAGGCTAGCAATGGCTGCGAGCCTTTTGAAGCCAGCGACCAGCGAGCAGCGGCGAGCAGTGAAGCGTGGCGGCATTTAGAGTTATTCTAGTGGCAAAAACTTTTTTTGGCCTTGCAATTTAACTAAAAGCCTCGATAAAGTTGAAAGGTGTTTGAGGCCAGCGCGAAAGAGAAATACATACATATTTATGTATATATGTATGTGTATGTGTGTGTGTATGCAGTAAATACTTGTAGCTCTCGATAAAGTGCTTACATTAAACGCTTGTGCGTGTGTGTGTGTGTGAGAGAGAGCAAGTAATAAGCATGTGATAGCCATGGCATAAACATTTATGTAGCTACTTTTCACAGTTATACGATGTATGTGAGCGTGTGTGAGTGTGAGTGTGTGTAATGCATAAAGACTGCCATACCAGGCAAATCCAATTGAAATCGTTGCATGGTGCGAGGCAAATCCATTTAATAACCAACATAAATACTCTAAAGAAGCTTTACGACTTGAGTGCGCCACAGGAAACTATTTTGCAGCCAGCAGACGAGCTGTCAGAGACGCTGTATGCTGTGTGCTGTGTGTGGGCGTGGCACAAGCAGAAAGCAAGCAACAAACCGACTTTAAGCTCAAGCGAGCTGCGAGAATATTGTGTATATTTGCATGGCAGTTCATACACGCAGAGTCTGTCCCTTTCTCTCCCACTCTCCCTCTTTCTCTCACTCACTCTCTCTGTATGCAAATGTATGTGTGTGGGCGTGAATCCCGCTGCGAACTGCAAAAGCTGAATGGCCACGCGACTGTGACAAGGTCGCTGGCAGCTTTCAATTCTATCTGCTGGCTGCTTATTTTTATGCTGATTAACCTAACAACTGGCACACACACTCGCACACTCACTCACATACTCACTCACACACACACTCACTCAACACGTAATTGAATAAGAATATGACTCGTTTCAATATTTTATATGGCGGGCCACAGAGAATTGCCCACAATCATAGCCAACACGTCGCCCGAAAAACTGTGACTGCGCCCATAAAAACTCATAAACTTACCATAAATATCGGCCCACTAAGCTGGCGCCATATTATTATTGTTATACCTTACACGGCCAACTAGAGTGGATATATAGGTTGCCAAACAGATATCGTTATCTATATACATATATAAAAAAATAAGAAATATTCTCATATTAGGCATACGCCACGTAGCTCGAGTTAGTTTTTAGTATAAATGATGGCTTAATTTACAGAGTATCTGCTCGTTTAGCAGCCACTTGATGCTTATTTTATTGCTTGTTGCCCGCCCATTTTGCGCTCGAAAGAAATATGTTCGATTAGGGCTGTTGCTCGGGTTCGCTCAGCCGTGCTAAGGATGATGTGTAATTGCATTTTATTGCCATAAATAAAAGTTTGAATGGGCCACGCCCTTGCAACAATGAGTTGGCCAGAAGAAGCGTTCAAGTGGCAGCGCGTGCGTTTATGTCTCAATTAGTAAGCAATTGCAGTTGCTGTTGCAGTTGCAAGAGTTGCAGTTGCAGCTGCAGTTGAAATATTTAAGCAATGCCACAAGATTTCTTAATTAAAAAGTTGCTCCAATACCGAGGCGCTCGCATCTTTGTCGGCATCTTGGCAAACGTCAGGCGAGGTGTCAGCAACAATGAAATTCGTTTCTGCTCCTCTTGTTTCTATCGCATACCCTGTAAAGTGAATGATGATGAAGTGGGTATAACTGTCGAGCAATTGGAAAGTGAATGAAGGAACAAAAGAGTTAGTGAGTGAATGAAGAGAGTTGATTTGTGTATGGAGTGTGAATGCTTGGACTGACAGTGTGCATAGCTTTGCTAAGATTGATATGCAAACCCTTTGGGTATTGGTGTGAATTTTCCATTGGAAATCAGGATAACTATGAGCTGAGCATACTGTGTGACAATTTTAGAATCTTCGCACTTGATTTATATGCTCTTTTTGTGGGTATTTTGAATATGTAGTTCAGTTAGGGACATCAAAGAAATCACATAGTTTATAGTAACTGAGGGTTGACAGTCAGCTGCATCTATATCTTTGTTTAAGAAAGTCCTGTAGATATGGGATATATGTATAAATAATTTATATAAAAATATAATAGATATTCCCAGCTAAGTTTGTATAAGTGGAATATGCTAACTATATCTATATATCTATCTATCTATCTTATATCTTATATTATATCTAAAATTTTTTTTTGATAATATTTTAATATAGCTTTTGTCCTTAACTCTATAGCGCAGTATCCAATCAACTCTAACAACAGAGAAAACTGTTTTAAGATATTATCACTATGAATATACCTTCTCTATATAAAATATACTCCATATACCAATATACTTTGCCCTTATTTAGCTATATATCACCTCTATCACTTATCTCTCTAAAGAGCGTATCTCAACTTCGTCATCTGCCAGTTACTCTCTCTCTCTCTCTCTCTCTCTCTCTCTCTCTCTCTCTATCTCTCTCTTTCTCCACTACTTCCTCGTTTACGCCCCTTTTTGGCAATTTGCTTTTGTACATTATTCTTCATTTACTTTGCAGCGAAATCTACGAAATTTCATTTGCAGTTATGTTGTTATTTTTCCGGCAACAATTTTCCAGCAGGCGTCGCACACGTTGCTGCTGCTGCTGCTGCTGCTAGTCCTCCATTCATGCTACGAATGCTGCTAAAAATATTTGCCAAGCGCTTCAATTTGGACGCATAGTCAAACAATTTGGCTGGTCAAGAAAACGAAATATGTGTTCATAGACTCAGAAAACTCGACGAATTTATTAGTGTGAACTTGGCTGTAGGGCAGTTTCTATAAGTTTTTTTCTCACATTTTTAATGTCAGCTCTCTCTCTGTCTCTGTCTCTGTGTGTGTGCCTAATGATGACGTTAGCTTCGCTGCTTTGCCTGCTCAACAATTTTGGCATGCTTCAGTTGTTTTGTAGAAAAGTTCAAAAATTGTATTGCATACATTTAGGCAAACAAGTTTGGGTCCAGGACAAAGTTTTCATGCGCCTGGACAGTGCAGCCGCACAATACACTGCACTTGGCTTTGTGCATCCTAATTAAGTGCCTAACAATATATGCCAAATAGGTTGCAAATTAATAAACTATGCGGAAGTGTGCGTATTTAACTTCATTAAAGCCTGCTTCATTAAACTCATTTTAGCTGCGTGTTTTATTTAATTAATTAATTTTGGATGCGCACGGTTTTGTGCGTTCGTAATCAATAGGGAAGTGCAGCGCCAGTGTTGGAGAGTTGGGGTTGTTAGCAGAGAGACCTGTTGAAAAATTGTTAGTTTAGTGTAATATAAAATATATATGGATATGAAATTAAATATATATAATAATATTGTATAATATTTATACTAAGATACTAAATTGAAAATATTGAATAAAATATATTTATATATATTAATATAAAGACTTAAAAAAATAATTATTTCTTCAATATTTTCTATTTAATTCTGCACTCGATTTATATATAAAATGTTTCTCACAGTACTTCATTGATTGCTTGGAACTAGCTTTTCAAATGTTTGGGTCTAGAATAACTTTATCATAAAACAAAATTGATATTCAGAGACATTTAGTTTAAACAATCTTTATACTTACCTTAACACTCTCCCTCTCTCTTTACTTAGCTCCACTATGCACTTCTTTAAAACTTCAAGACTTGTAGCCATTGCTGCAGCTCTTTCCATCTCTTTCTTCACATATATTAATAAGCTATAGTAGAGTATTAAGCAGTCCTTGTTACTCTGCTGCAAGTTATTTTTAAGTATGCGACAGGTCAGCGCATTCTGGAAACTTTTTAAGCATTGTCTCCAAGTTGCCTGGCATGCACACAGCCTTGGCTGGAGATGTTTGATGAGCAGAACTTTCTCCTGCACACTCAGCCATATTCTAATTGCATTTTAAATGCTTGCCAAACACACACACACACAGAGACATTCACACAGCTGGCTGTGTCAATAAGGCAACCGCATACGCATTGCGGCCACAAATATGTTGAATTAATTCAATATTACGCAATCAAATATTGTCACCACATCATCAACAGCTGCGGCAGCTGGCAGAGCCGCAATGTCAACAGAAGGCGCCTGTGGAATTAGGCAATGCTAAATTGCAGAGCAAACAGTTCGTGGCCGAAGACGAAGTTCATTTGTTTAGCTGCAGTCGCAGAAGGCAAAGGAAATCAATGCTGTTGACATTTATTAAAATTCTCTCATTCCTCGTATCTATGTGTGTGTGTGTGCGGCGTAATCCATAGCGTATCGGCTTGATTGGCCCGGACGGCGCGCGTTTTTATATTAATTTCGTTTTTGCAGCTGGCGCCAAGTGTTGGCGTTTTGCATGTACAAAGAGCGAACAAAGGCGGCGACAAAAGAATTTAATTAAAGCGCCACTGCATTGCCATTGTCTGGACCAACGGGCAGGGCTTCACTGTACAGTCGTCACTCCCACTTCCACTCCCACTCTGGACAGTCCATGTCCGTGTCGGTCGAAGGGATTAAGACATAGCCCTGCCCCGACACACACTTGACTGGCTTGGCTGTAAGTTCGCTTATCGGGGCCGCACCTTCAGCTGCATTTAATGAAAAGCTCGCTCCATTATGCTGCTGTATTATATTTTGTATAATTTCTG
Source organism: Drosophila meridionalis (assembly GCA_035045145.1). Classification (NCBI taxonomy): domain Eukaryota; kingdom Metazoa; phylum Arthropoda; class Insecta; order Diptera; family Drosophilidae; genus Drosophila; species Drosophila meridionalis. Next base: position 10,600,388 of record JAWNPG010000040.1, on the reverse strand, counting down.
CGGATTACAAATATAATTTGAGCACAGGTCATAATTTTAAATATTTATAATTTGTGCAAAGCGCAGCGCAGTTGTAAAGTGTGTATTTAGCCGTGTCTCTCGCAGCTTGCCACGTGCTTCAGCTGCATATAATAAAAGTTTTTTAATTACGCACACATACTTATATACCCACACAAGCACACAAACACACACACAGCAGACATGCACACACATATACACCTTTACACAGTCAACATGAAGCTGTGTGTTCTCGGTTTGCCTGCGCTGAAAAGTAGGCAATGCTTTTTTACACTGCGCTATAAGCTCGCGTAAGTTGTTGTCGCACCACCAAACCACCTTGTAGCTGAGCACCACTGTGTTGGCACATTGTGTGCCTGGGTATTGTGTGTGTCAGTGGAACACGTTTATTTTTGTTTGTTGTCAGCATGTGTCAGGCGACACGACATATCGTACGCACATATATTTGCGTATTTTTTGACACTTTTTTGATGTGATGTGCATTTAATTGCAGCTGAATGTTAAAGCAGCAAATTCTTTTGCTGCTTCAGTTGTCAGCGAATGTGTCAAGCACTGTGAAAGTAACTGCCAGCTTTGATGCGGAATAATAATATTGTACAGCCGCAGAGCAGCGACAGCAGTGGAAAATCCGCTCGCATAAGAATTTTCATATTTTGAAATGGATGAGAAGAGGGCTCATCCAGTTGCCATGTGTGATGTGAGCACCTATAGCTGCTAGGAAACATAGCTGTATCAACAAAGAGCTGGTATAATGATAAAGCATATATATTCATATATATATATATAATCCACTCAAGCATATCTAGATTTCGTCATACATATTTATTATATATTAAAATATTGATGTGCCAACAAACACTTACTAGTTTCAACAGCCTTAAGTGCTCTGGCCAAGTTCGTCTTGGCTGTGAACTGTATTTATAGCCAGCTAACAAAAACATTTAAGCCGAAAGCAATCAATAGACACAATAGTTGCCAAGTTGTTTGTTGACTTTCGTTTTGCCTCGGCCACAAAGTTTGTGAACTTTAAAATGCTGGCAGATATTATGGTTCACTTAGCTGGAAACCCTTGGATATTTAAGATGGGCTCCAATCGAAATGTCAATTGCAGTCCTTTTGCAAATAAACACATTTTATGTCTTGTGGTTAAAATGAAGCTGAAATTCCAAATCCATCAAAGAGTTTTAATTAAGTAAAAAGCTTAGCTTTCCCTTGATCTATCCAGCTGCCAATTGCTGGCAAATAACTAAAGGCAATTGCATAAATAATCACACATATGGCAAGAAGCAGCACACAAGCACTGTTACAGCAGAGTCAATAAGATTTGTGGGAAATTTTTCGGTATACAATTAACTTGGCTAAAATGCTCGATTTGCCAAGCTAAAAGCAAATAAACAGTTGGCCAACTATTGAGCCACATGTCAAATGTTTTTGCAGTCATTCAACTTGTATTGGCATGCGACTGTTGTTGTTGTTGTTGTTGTTGTTGCTGGTTGTTGGTTGTTGATGTTGTTGCTGCAGCAATGGTCTATTATTATGGGGCGTTTGCGGCTGGCTGCCAGTTAAGAGTGCCGCTGTCGGAATCGGAACTCGTGTCATTTCCGCAAAAAGTTTAGCATGCTTTTAGGCCTGGCCATTTAACACAGCGGGTGGGCGGGCATGTGTGTGTGTGAGTGTGAATGAGTGTGTGTGAGTATGAGTGAAGCGTGGCCATGAACAACATGGCACAAGCGTATTATCTATGCAAGTGTTCCGGCTAAGAAATTCGCGAGAATTATGCCTAAATGAATTGCTAGTGCAGAGATAGAAATACTTAGAATATTTCTAGAGTAAACGATGGCCTATGAAATATATATACTTGAAACTATTTGTCTACCTTAAATAGTTATGATGTAGCTGGAGTATGCAAGGTATGTTTTTAACACAATTCTATATGTGTATAAATATAGCACAGTGGAATGACAAATTTGCCAATAGTAGCAGAGCCTGGCAGCACATTCAAAGCGCCTTCAATCCAATTAAGCTATATATTAACAACAGACAAAGTGTTTAAAAGTTTGTGCTGATTATGTCAATGTAAATTTATTATTTAATTTGTTATAATATGGATTATATATTAAATAAATATCATTCAGTCTTTTGTTTAATACATTTAAATTTAGTCCCAAAGCCTTAGAGCATAGTTTCACACTGAATTTGCATAATGAATATGTTTGTGTGTCGGATATATAATTATTATTATAAGACATTATTATCATTTTATATATATTTCATAAATATGTTTCTCCAAGTATCATAGATAGTGTATGAACAGAATAATGTGTTTAAGTGGGGTACTAGTGAGTAACACAATCGAGCGTGGAGCTAAAGATATTGGCAGATGATAGTGCTGGTAATAAGAACATTGAGAGACTTAACATAATAAGGCCAACAGTTGAAGATACTTGCTGCACGTAGATGGAATATTACAGACATTAATTGATAAAGTTGAATACTAAAGAATGCCAAGTAGCCGATTTATATATGTATGCATATACAATTTGATTTGAATAGAACTACAAATCGTTCTTCTTCTCTCTGATCTGTTACCATATTTCATATTCAAAATGATTTTTATTTAAATATACAAAACGAACATGATGATAGTGTGCTAATATGCTTGCTCTTATAGCTTTATTTATCTCTTTCATTTTCCTTCAATTCGAGTGTCTTAGCGCAAACTTTTCAAAATATTACAAATATTTAGTAATTTTGTTTATAAATAAGTGAACAACTAACATGTTACATTTTTAGAGAATTTAAACTATTATCACTTGTTTATATTTATTCAATGCCAATGAAGTTATGTCTTTAACAGAAGGAATAAACTGCTGTCTACTGAGATATGTAGCCTGTTTGATTGAGTCCCATGTGCTTTGAATGATATATTTCATACATAACTTTAACTATGAATACTTGATTGCTGTTCAGTTGATATTGATCTTTATTTTTTTGAGCTCAGGTTAATATACCCAGACTCAATATTACTACAATAATTTCAGTCTTTAAATCGAGTGTCTCTGTTTTATAAGTTTATAAGGCTCAGCATTGGTCTATTGTATATTAGTATCCCATTGCTGAGGTTATATGACTCAGCGTATATCTGCCTATTTTTAGAGTCCATATAGTGGTCCTTGTCTATTTCAAGCGCATTATATGTTAGTTAGTCAGTGTATATAAGGCATGTTAACATTTGTATGCTCATGCATGAACAACTATCTATAACTTCTTCAAGAACTAACAAATTTGTCAGAATTTCAGGCGAAATGGCATGCCGGAACTCAAACATTTCCCAATTTTTTTTTTGCGTTCCTTTTGCCTAGTTCCCTTTGCTGTCGTTGTTGTTGCCGTGGCTGGGCTGTCCGAAAAGTTGTTTAATAAATGTACTGGCACATGCTTATGCGAATGGCCATCGAATATGTTGGCATTTGGCTGTGACCTTGAAGCTGTGTGGCTTTGCCTACGCATATCTTCGCAGCCAATATGAAAGTTTTTTAATAACTAGGCATAGTCATAGTCAGACTCTGTGAGTGAGTGTGCGAGTGTGTTAGTGTCCGTGCTGCCCGAGGCTGTAATTGCGTTAAGCGCACAATTTGTATCTGCAGTTTTGTATCTTTGTATCTTTGTATCTTTAATGTTGCATTAAATTTATGGGCGCAGCTGATTTATGAGCAGCGCCTGCTAATTACGCGTGTCTCGCACGCTCTATCTGGTGCACGTTTGCTGCTTTAATGAGCAGCACTTAAATGCCGTAACGAGCTTAATTGTGAACTCGACTGGGCGGCACTCTCATTAATAATTGCGCCTGCTTGCAACTTTTAATGAAGTTTGCATTCCGTTTCAGGCGTAAATGTCAACAAATACCGCTGCGAATCAGTCAGCAAGTCAGTCGTAGTCCCACTCAGTCGCAGCCTCAGTCAGTCCCAGTCAGTCACGCACGCATTCAGTCGGGCCAACGTTGCGTATGCGTAATGCTTTATTTGAAACTCCTCAGTCCGCAGTCCGCAGTCTGCAGCTGATTATTTGCAGTTTTATTGCCTCAGCTGAAACAAATGAAAAAAGAAAATGGGAAATTTAAGCCCGATTCTCTGTGCATTAAAATTTAAATGCGATACGAGCAAAAACTATTTATGCATGAGCTGCAAATTCTTTTTTTATTTTTCATTTTCCTTCTCTTTTTTCACTTTTTTCTCTTTGACAAATTTCATGCTGCGCTTTCAATTTTTTATGTGTTTTTGCTGCGCTACCTGTGGCATATTTTTAGTGGAATTATATTTTTTCTGCAAACTTTTCAACGGGTCCGTTTTTTGTTATGCGACTAGAGTATCTGCCGATGTGTTTAATATGAAATTTGTTTTTATTCAACTTTGTAGTTTTTGCATTTTTGTAATTTTATAGCCAAATGGCTTGCGTTATCCAATATTCACAAGAGTTCCTTTTTTTTTTGAGCTCAAAGAATAAAATGGGGAAATTAAAAGACAGTGAGGAGTGTCTGACTGGCAGATACTCGGCACATGGAGAGATGGGTAGATGTATATACAGATAGAAATAGATGTATAGATAGATAGACAGATAAAGGACTACTCGATTCAGCTTGATTGGATATATAGGTATATATATTTAATAGAATTTCTTTTAGCTTCCTCTGCCTCAAAATCAATATACCCCACATCTGTCTCTATTCAACTTTAGGGTATGAAAAGAAACCATATATGGCTACGCTCACTCTCTCTCTCACTCTCCCTCTCCCTCTCTCCAGCCCTCTGTGCCACACAGCAGCCCGAGCTGAGTGTTTTAACCCTTCCGGTCGGCAGCCACACAAAACAGTTTCACGCACATTTTTTGTTGCGGTTTTGCCAGCCATTTTATTATTGATACGCAGATTGCGCAATGAGCGGGCATTTCTTTTGTTCACATTTAAAGCGGGCTTTGTGCAATAATTATTTAAAACTCATTATTTAATTAAAGCGTACGCATCGAATGCGTTAAGTGCTCGCAAAAAACAATGGAACAAGTCAGCTTTAATTGGCGGTCATTAGTCAAGTGGCTTAGTTAAGTGAGAGGGAGTGGAGTGGGGGCGCGCACACCTTCTGGGGCTTGGCTCGGAAGCGCAATCTTTCGAGCACTAAATATGTGCTTAGCCGTCTAGACATGATTTGGCCAGCGGCCGGCCACCCGCTTGGGTCACTGCAAATAAATCTGTGTTGCTTTTCAACGGGCAGCTTAACATTGGGGTTCGAAACACGCCCCCGCCTCCTGGGCGGCCAACCAAACAAATGTTCTCGGTGTGTGTTTTTGTGCAAACACATGTAAACACACACATACACACTCACACACACAGCCACAGAGGGCACAAAACTCATACATGGCCAATGAGCTTAACAGCTCGCCGCTGTTTGACTTCTGCTGACACCCTGCAGAATTTAATGCCCAGCTCGGGCTTAAATTTTCATTGGCTAAGCCCAAGTCAAATAAACGCAAAGAGAGATATGCATATACTATAAATTTGCGCTTGTTAGAGTATAACAGAGCAGCGGCAATAAATTTCAGCCAAGTATCGAAGGGCGCGAGGGGCGTAAGGGGCGTGTGGGGCGTATGCAGATTTGCATGCTCAACAAGTTGGGGCAGCGCCTCGAACGAACTCGTTGACGTTTCGGGCGCTGCCAAATGCATTGCAGGTGTTAATTTCAAGCCTCCGTTTAGAGCGGCAGTTGTCTACCTGTGTGTGTGTGTGTGTGAGAGTTGAAAAGTTTGTTTTTGGCTAAAGTTTTATAGCCTTCTGCTGTTAACACTTTGATTGCCAGCAAGTTTTTATTTCAACTGGCAACAAGGACTCGATAACGCTTCGTATTCCGATTCAAATGCAAATGTTTTAAAGTGCAAATGCTGCCAAATGCAGAGGAGCAAGAGAAACTTCAGCCACAACTATAAAGCCAATTTAACTGGTTAGCAAGAGCCCTGCAGCAGGTGATAAGAGAGGGAGAGAGAAAGAGAGAGAGGGAGAGTCAGCATATCATCTCAATTATTAAGTGGAACACTTTAGTTTCGCAACATTGTCTAAGCAGCTGCTCTCGATTGTTGAATCAATCGAAGTGGCTCTGGCTGTGGCTGTGCAGTGCATTTAACGCTCGAACACCTGCAATTGCACCTGCAAGTGTTATGGCAGCTCAATTGTCTGTTTAAAGCTTAAAGCGTCGCTTCGATAGATCTGCGCTGTATTCCATGTGTAAATAGTGCCCACAACTGCAAAGGGCTGCAAGTACTTATCCAAGGTATGCGAGGCGAGTATGCAAAGGTAGACAGACAAACAGACGAGCAGACAGGTGGCCAGGTGGGCAGGTGGGTGGTTGGGTGGTTGGGCAAGCGAGCGCCACTATAAATAAGTAAGATTAAGCGCACTTCACTGTGTGCGTGTGTATGCGTGTATTCGTGTGTGTGTCTGGTAAACTGAGAGCAACATTTGGGAGCAGTCGAGTAAGACCAGCAGCAGAACCGTAACCAAGTCGAGCATCCAGAAGCAAACGACGTGCCCGGACTTGAAAACATGAAATAAACATTTTTTTAACCGCAAAAAGAAGTAAGAAAGTTGCAGTGGGGTGTAATCAGTTGCTGATACTCGCTTATAATAAAATTAAATAATAATTATAATTATAATAATAGAGAGAGCGAGTCAAGAGTTATCCACAATCTTTAGAGTTATAATGGAGTTTTGTTACGCCCCAGTGGCAGTAGTTTCTGTATGTATAAGGCCGTTATACTAACCTGATACAAAACCCATATGCCCCTCTTCAATCCGCGAACGAGCATAAGCACGCAATAAAAGAAATGTATAAACTTCCGTATGGCACGAGAAGCTGCGCCGACTGCAGCCGGAATCAAAATCAGCTTCTCATGTTGCCAGACGCCTGCACCGTTTGACTCTGACTGTGACTGTGCTGACTGTTTGGTACTTCTTGGCAATGCCAGCTCCTGCTTCATCCCGCCTCCTGCTGCAGCCACCGCCCTGCTGCTCATAATTCAGGAAGTGTGCCGCACTCTTTGTCAGGCGACTTGCATTTTATAACAAGCTGAAGCAGCCTTCCGCCACATTCCGTTGCACAGTGCGCTCCGTGTGTCCGTGCAGCGACAGCTTAATAAATGTCAAAAAGTAGCAGCAACACGAGTTCACTGTACAGGCGCCAGCGCAAGTGACTCGCAAGGGCCAGCAATTTCATTTGCACAACTTTGCGAAATTAAATAAAAATGCTTTGCATTATTTACTAAATGCATCATTTTCATATTTTTAATATAAACATCATTAAATATGCACACAAAAACCAAATGAAGAGGAAAAAAATGAAGATTGTTGGAGGGGGTTACACTAGAGAATACTCAGTAAATGAAGTGGAAGTGATAAATGATATGTGATATGATATGGACTGGCTGTAGAAATTTGTTTATATTTCTTTCTTTCTCTTGATTTCTCTATCTCTCTCTGTCTCAGTGTAGAAGTTTTTTTTGGGGTATGCAAATACCAAAGAAAAAAGATGATATTCTCATAGGCAATCTAAATTCAACTCCTTTTAACGTATCCACATATACATCTAATGCCATCTGTACCTGTTCAACTCCTTACTCCCCCCTTTCAATTCAACCTCAACTACAGGGTATCTGCCCTACAATATAACAAGCAAATGCGTTGAAGCGTTGTCTGCTTTTAATGAGTGTGTAAATTGCAGCTGTAAAAAGGAGAAATGTAATGAAAAACTGTAACAAAAATTGCACAAATAATATTAATGCATGCGCACAGTTTGATAATTAATATTAAAATCAGTTTGCGGGCTGTCTGCTCGCATTGTTGTTCAATTAATCAGACATATGTATTGTGGTCAAGTTTGCTATCACGTGGCCCAAGTGTCACTGATTAATTAAAATCTCTGCATGCCCTTTAAAGCAAGCAAAAAAGTGAGAGAAAAAATGCAGAGAAACCAAACAAAATCACAGCAAAATATTATTAAAATTCACACATGAATAGAATGAATAAGTTTGCTATTTTTGTATTGACCACATGCTGTGACAGACGCCAAAGGCAAAACCACATTTAGTTTTATGCTTAATTAAAACCATAAATTAATGTTATTATTATTATTATTATTGTTGGGGTGGCAAGAGTGTGTGATTTAAACTGAATGAGAGTTGCAGCATATATGAAACGTCTTTTGGCTTCTATGGATTTTAATTATTAATTATTTATTATTTTAATATAATTAAGTTCGTCTTAAGTGTATGTATGTATGTTGTATTATATGCGTATGTTTGATAGTGTATAATGAGTGACAGAATATAGGGTATCTGCCAGTTAAATAAACTCAACATTTATAACTTTTCTCAGTCGTTTCTCGAGTATATGTATGTATCTATTGTATCGATATACTATTTATGCGCATATATATTTATATAATTAATAGTAGTATTAGAGTATCTGCTAGTCAAATACACTCAACATTTTTCACTTTTCTCATTCATTTTTCGTTGCAACTTTGTCAGAGCTTACTTAAGTTTGATAAACTTTAATCTTGATATGTTTCTGATAAATATAATAAAGTTGCAGCTGTAAGCCTCGTTTTTAACTTTTTAATTCTCTGTTAAACACTCTTAAATACACTTCAATTTATTGATGAATTGCATTTGATTTGATTTACGCGCTTTTCGTGTGTTAAACACATTAAACAATTAGCTGCCGCCGCGGCTCGACAAACAGTTGCAATTAGTGCGCGCGAATGGCACTCAATTAAATACAATAAATTCAATTGACAGCTGCGCTCCTTAACAATATTTTCGCTTTGCATTTGCTATTTACCATTTCCCATTTCCCGTTTCCCATTTCCCATTTTCACATATCTCATTAAAATGCCCAGCGTATTTTATTTGTGCATAATTTCCGTTTCATTTTTAAGTTATGCGTTATCTTTATTTATGCACATATTTGCCATTTGGTTTCATTTTTTTTTTGTTTATTTGATTTTATTTATATTTATTTATTGTTTTTGCCTCGTTTACTGCGGCGCAATAATTATTAACAAGTGCGTTTGGCTAATTGGCTCGGCTGTGGGCTTATCTGATTGTAAAATTGTATTACAATTTATGCACGCCTGATGTTAATTATAAAGTGCTCAGCTTCGAGCATCTATCGCAGTGTTTTCAGTTCAATTTGCGGCTTAAAAATGAATACAAAAATTCGGAGCGAAAAATCAAAGAAAATTCCCTTTCAAACTTGTATTGGCTGCAGGCAACGAACGGAACACGAAAAATGAAAAACGAAAAACAAAAAAGCGAAACAAATTTAATCAAAAAAGTGTATAAAGAAATGTTTTGCAAACAATTTCATCAGGAATGCTCTGCTCTGCCCGCTTTTATTCAAATCTTACAAATAGATTTCAATATCTATACGCATTTATCAGTTACAGAAGCAGAAACTGAAACTGAAACAGAAATAAGTTCCCTTCGTTATTTTTTGCATTTATATTTTAAGGGGGAGCCCGGCCGAAAGTTTGGCAGAACAAAAAAAAAAAAAGTTCATTGTTATGCGCAGATTTAAATTGGGATTTGTTAAAAACCAACATATTTTCCTTTCAGGCCGAGACGGAGCCAAGCGAGGCCAGCAATGGCAGGTAAAGTCCGGCGCAGACAGAAATAGGTTCGAATGCTCAGATTCACCTTTTTTGCATATTTTCAGCATCCCTATTTCGTTGTATTTTTTTTTTTTTTTTGTTATCCACAGTCGACAATGCGCCCATTGAAATTTGCATGGAAATTTGTTTCCGTGCCGTGGCAATCGCTGATGCTCCAAATCAGACGAATATCTATACGCATTACGCATACGTCACGTTTGACCATGCATGCGCTGAGGCTGGCTGCACGGACAGACAACTAACGTCAAGTTGTTGGCATATTTTGCGCAGTATTTAGCAGCTTACCATGGCATATTAATTAACTTTTATGAGAGTGGAGCCCACACACACACTCATACTCACACATCCACTACAGCCCAGCCGCGATGTGTGCCACGCTGCGTATGTGTAATATTTCATTTAGGACCGTGGCGGCAGCCCACTTTATCTGTGCTCCTTTGGGTCTAAAAGATTTATTGCCTGCTTCAAAGATAAAGTCATTATTATGGCATTATAAAAGATGGCGAGCTGCTCCCCGCAGCGCTTAGCGATATGAATCTTTGATGCATGTAATTGCCATCTCGACCCTTATACGATCCCATTCATTGATTTGCCGCTGAGGCAGCAGAGCTTCAGAGCTATGTTAATTTTTGGTGGCCAGTGTTTTATCGCCTGTCTTGGGCTAATTAAAATTTCATTAGGCCGCAGACACGACGCATTGCGACAGCCATCAGTTGTCAGTAGCTGCTGCAAGCTGGCTGCCGCGCCTGGCTTTAACATGTTGGCAAACAAGTACACGCCAAATTAATTATGCATGCTAGCGCAAATTGACAGCTGCCACGCCCACGCCCACGCCAAGGCCAATCCAAGCTAAGCACAATCAATAACCAAGCAGCAAACACGGGCGACACGTGTAAAAGCAGCGAGCGCAATTCGTAATTCGATACGCCCCAGCAAATATTTGACCCAAAAAATCAGAAAAGAAAAAAGAAAAGGGAAAATGAAAACTTAAGCCTTTCGCTCTCTGCACTCGATGGCGGCCATTTGGCAGGCATTCAAGAAGCAGCCGCTGCCATGGCCGCTGCATGGCGTCTACGCAGCGCGACAAAATGGCCGACAAAATGGCGTCAACATGGCTGAAGGTGCGCTTTAAAGCCATTCGGCTAGCGCTTAAAGCGATTAACAGCTGCAAACGCGATAAATTCATTTCAGCCAGTGCACAAAGTCAATTTCTGAGGTGAAGCGAAAGGCAAATTCATTTGAGTTAATTTGAAATCAAGTTTTTGTGTATAAAGAGAGCGTTGCTGATTCAATCAGGTTATCATTATAAATTTATATATTTACAATATAATTATTTACAGGGTAATATACTCTCAACAGACTGTGTATACCTTGTATAAATTGGTTATGAGGTTACCATTACTGAGGTTATCATTATATTATTATATATTTATAATTAATTATCATCAGGCAGTGTATACCTTGTCAATGCCTTGTACTGACATTATCATTATATTATTATTATATATTTATAATTATTTATAGGTCAACATACTTTCATCAGGCACTGTGTACCTTGTGTAGCTTAAGTATACCTTTTACTGAGGCTATCATTATATTATTATAAATTTCAAGTTACTTACAAGGTTACATACTCTCATCAGACAGTGTATATATTGTACTGAGTTTATGATTATTATTATATATTTCTACAATAGTTACTTACAGGGTAACATTACTCATCACGCTGTGTATTCGTAGTACTGAGGTTATCATTATACGATATTTAATTTATAATTATTTATATGTTAAAATACTTTCACCAACCAGTGTATACCTTGTTCGGTGTTTGTCGGAAAAATAAAACTTCTCTTTTGACTTCTTGCCTGCTGTTGCGCTCTTTGATTGAATTTCCGGGCTGCGGTAGATGCGGCAGATGTTGCATATGCTCGTCTGTTGCCAGTTCGTGACATGAAGTTTATTGAAATCGATCGACTTCCGCTTGGAGTGTTTTCTCCTTGTTGCTGTTGCTCATGTGATGTGCAGCCGATATTTGCATATAAGTAAAATGCGCCAGCGAATGCCTCAGATTTATGTTAATTTATTGAATTTCATTTGATTCGCACTGCCCTTGTTGCAATGTGCTGAAATCTTGCGCTGCGAATGCGAATGCGAGAGCAAATTCAATCAGGTTTATGCATAAATTACCAGACAGAAGCAGCAACAAAAAGAAAAAAAAGGTAAAGGCAACACCAAAGCGACAACAACAACAACAACTTGTTTTTTCCTACACTTTATCTTTATAATGGCAAAAGTTTCAAGTTGAAAGCCTTCGTCCTTTTTCTGTTGTTGTTGTCTACCTTTCTTGTGTATTTATGGGTAGAGGGATGGTTTTTTTCTGGCCATCCCGGCTGGGCCTCCGGGCAGGTCGTTAAAACGAAGCTGCTGTTCATTATGTAATTGTGCTGCGTACAGGTTAAAGACACAGCATGCAGCTCTTTTTGCGGTTGTCATTTGAATAATTGATATGCTAATTTAATTATTGTTCAATTTACACAGAGTTTATTGTAGCTGACCCTTTGACCTAGCTGCGGCTTGCTTTCAGGCTGCTCTGCAGGCGATCCAGTTCCATTTGCTGCAGATAGTCAACGATGGTGGTGCAGAGCACCACTTGCAACAGCATTTTGCAGCCACTTGTAATGCCAGCAAAGGTAACCACAGGGGAATTCGGCTTCAGTTTCCAGGCCAGAAAGCTGATGGAATGCGGACGATAATCCGTTAAAGGCAAGCGAGTGCTGAGCTGCAAGGGAGTTGAATTTATTTAAAGAGATCGGTATTGTCATCAGTAAACTGAGCTCACTAAGAAGCTGATGATATCCTTGCAATGCTTGCTCCCATTGAATGCTCTAGGAGCGACCTCCTGCTTGCTGCTTGGCAACTCAATCTTCCACATGTTGTTGATGAGTTTCTTCTGCTCCCGCTGCAGCAAATTTGCAGCGCAGAGTAGAGGCAACAGCAATGTAAGAGGCCAAGCGAGCTCCGATGCTGCAAGGATCAGTGTCTGGTTACGCGTTAGGGGCGGTCTGTCCAGGCCCATCCATTCCGCTTCATCCTCCAAATCGTCTCGACTTTTGTGGCGCTGCAGGATCATGTACTCGTCGTAGCGGAACTCACTTATATAAACACCACATTTGAGGCAGAGCAAGAAGAAGAGCCAACAGAAAGTCAAGCGGAAATAATACGCAGCCAAGTGCTGTATGCGCTTGAGCAGGGGCTGCACATGAAACACCTGGCGCAGCAAGTTGAGCTCGTTGGGCAGCTGAAGTTTCTTGAACAACTGATTGATGGACTGCAGCATCGCTGTATGCAGCAGCAGCTGATAGAGCTGCAGAGTCAGCAGCAGCATCAGCAGCAAATGCACTGCGCCCATCCCATAGCTGATGACACTCACATCAAATGCATGTGGAAAGTCGAGGCAGAGCAGGTTGAAGCTCAGCAAGAGCAGCAGCAATACCTGGAAAATACCCAGAAAGAGGAGCAGCCAGGAGCACTTCATCTCGAAGCGCTCGCGCAGCACAGAGTCCAGGTGCTTGTAGGCCAATTGAGCCTGATCCACCATATACCAGAGCTGCAGCCTGCCACACAAGCACGTGATCAGCATCCACACATAGGTCACATTCTGAGCGAAGAGCGAGAGAAAGTCCACAATGTCCAGCTCCGGCCGCGTATTGGGTGCGATCTCGTTGAAGGTCGCATTGGCGCTCTCCGTGTCGCAGCGCAAAAGGAACTGCACAACGTTGAACAGAATCAGCAGCACACACGGCACAGGTGTGAAGAAAGAGGTGCAGCAGCCATGCCTCAGCCGATAGCGCTGATGAGCTCTGTCAAAGGTTAGCTTCAGCAGGCCCATTCCATCCAGGATCAGGCACTGCATCTTGAGCAGCCAATATAGCAAGTTGAAGCGCCACATGATGTTGGTGAACTGAAGCGAATGTACAATACGAGGAACTATATTCATCTATATATACAGGCATATATAAAAATATATATAGATTCATTAATTGCGCTTAGCTGATTGATAGCTCACTCAAAGTCATCAAGGAAATGCCAGCAATAGAACTGACTAATTGTCGGAGTAATATTAATGTAGAAATGACTTTCGTATAGCTATTGTAGGAGTTGATTTGCAGAATGAGAATGAGAGAGAGAGAGAGAGAGAGAGAGAGAGAGAGAGAGAGAGAGAGAGAGAGAGGGAGATAGAGAGAGAGAGAGAGAGAGAAGCATAGAATAGTTGGTAAATTAGTTGTACTCAAGGCGGAGAGGATATCCTAGTCGATTGGTCTCGACTTGCGCAATCTTATTCCTTCTCTCTGTTAATTGATAATATAATTTTGTATTTTGATTGAAGCACTGCATGCATTATTTATTGTAGCAAATGATAACTGAAATGCTTAAGACCTGCTGGCTTGTCTTCAGAGTTCTACAATCGACCAAGTTCCATTTGCTGCAGATAGTCAACGATTGTGGTACAAAGCAGCACTTGCAGCAGCATTTTGCAGCTGTTTGCAATGCCAGCAAATGTTGCCACAACGGCAGTCGGGCTTTCCTTCGGTTTCCAGGCCAGAAAGCTAATGGAATGCGGACGATAATCGACCAAAGGCAAACGTGTGCTGAGCTGCCAAGGAGATGAATGTATATAGATTAATTGGTTAATATCTCAAAGAATTGGAGCTCACTAAGAAGCTGATGATATCCTTGCAATGTCTGCTCTTGAATGTTATAGGAGCGCCTTCCTGCTTGCAGTTAGGCAATTCTATGTTCCAGATGTTGTTGATGAGTTTCTCATGCTCCTGCTGCTGCAACTTTGCGGCGCAGAGCAGCGGCAACAGCATTGCTAGAGGCCAAGCTAGCTCCAATGTTGCAAAGGACAGCCACTGGTCACGCGTGAATGGAGGTGCTTCCATGCCCAATTGATCTGCTTCATCCGTGAGATTCTTGTGATGCTGGAAGAATATGTTTTGCTCGTAGCTAAGTTCACTTACGTAACCAACGCATTTCAGACAGAGCACGAGGAAGAGCCAGCAGAACACGAAGCTGAAGTAATAGGCAGCCAGGTGTTGTATGCGCTTGAGCAGAGGATATACATGAAGGACTCGACGCAGCAGGCGAAGCTCAGTTGGCAGCTGCAGCTGCAACATCAGCCGATTGATCGACTGCAACATCCCCGTGTGCAACAGATGCTGGAAGAGCTGCAGCGAGAGCAGCAGCATCAACACCAAATGGATTGCGCCCAGCACATAGTTGCCATCATACACAAACTCCAGCAAGACCAACTTCAAGCTCAGCAGCAGAAAGAGGAACACCTGAAGCAAACCCAGCAGCAAGAGCGGCCAGGAGCACTCGAGCACGAAGCGCTCTCGCAGCAGAGAGCTCAGGTGCTTATAGGCTAACTGAGCCTGATCCACCATATACCAGAGGTGAATTCTCCAGTTCAGATACATAATCAGTATCCATATATAGGCCAGGTTCTGGGCGAACTGGCTGAAGAAGCCCATTACCCTTATTTCTGGGCGCGCATCGGGCACAGCTTCGTCCGTGCCATCCTCATCGAAGCGCAAAGTGAACTGCACAAAGTTAATGAAAATCAGCAGAAAGCACGGGAAGCGTGTGAGGAAAGAGGTCCAGAAGCCATGCCTCCGCCGATAGCGCTGATGAGCCCTATGGAACTTCAGCTTCAATATGCCAGCCACATCCAGACCCAAACACTGCAGCTTGAGCAGGCGATAGAGCACGTTGAAGCGCCACATGCCGTAAGAGAACTGAGTAGAACAGGCAGTAGGAGCTAAATTATTATTTATTTTATTGCACTCGGCTGATTAATGGCCTCACTCGAGCTCATCGAGCGAGTAGCGGCGATAGATCTGGCTAATTGTGTTGGTGACATTTATGTCGAAATTGCGCTTCGAATAGCTGTTGTAGAGGTTAATTTGTTTCTCTGGGTGCTGCCGCGAGTAGAGGTAGAGGGAGAGCAGGAGCAGGCAGCCCACTCGGACGGAGATGTGCAGCAGCATGGGCAGCGTCAATTGCAGATGGTGAGAGCTGACGCCCAGGATGGCCAGGGGCAGGGGCTCCCAGCGGCGCAGCTGTGTCACAGGCAAATCGCTAAAAATCTGAGAGAAGAAATTGATTAAGTCAGGATTAACTATGAGCCCAGGCAGCAACTGACCAGCACGCTGATGACGTCACGCTTGTGCTGTGGCTTGACGCACAGTCGCTGGATGGGCAGGCCGAAGGGCATGGGCAGCGTCTGGTGGCGTAGCAGGCACCAGGAGCGCATCTTGAAGTACTCCACGCGATCTTCCATCCGCATATAGTTATCGTAGAACTTCCAGCGCTGGTGCTGCAGGTCGTATGAGCTCAGCAACAGAGTGAGAAATGTCAACAGCAGCAGCAGCAGATGCGACAGCCGCATGCGATCAATGTTCAGCTGGCCGGAGGATTGCCAGTCGAGGAGCAACTGGCCGGAACGATACGCAATCAGGCCCACAAAGCTGAGCAGATGCAGTGCAACGTAGCGCATGATGCGCCAATGCAGAGACCACAGGCTGCGCTGCTCTCTCAGTATAGTCCGCAGGATGCCGAGCCGAGAGCTGCGCATGTGCTGCCGCAGGAACACATTCAGCGCCCGATGCACGCTGGCCAGCCAGATGAGGTAGTTGCCCAGGAAGAGCAGGTGCATGTAGTAGATGAGCGCGGCGCCGGCTATGAAGCAGGCCTGATAGACGTAGTACATGTGGAACTGCCAGACGAACAGCACTAGCAGCTCGGCGGACAGCATCAGGGTGAGAGCACACTCCCTCCAGAGCGGGACGCACATCCAGTTGCCCAGCACACGCTGCAGCGTGCCATACGTTTGGCTGCAGGCGTTCAGGAGCTGGGTGAGATGCTGGCGCAGTCGCATGAAGTAGATGTAGAGCGGCACGAAGACCAGGAACAGCAGTTCATCGTAGACCCAGCCCTGGCTGAGCCAGAGGTAGCCCAGCGCGCTGATCATGTAGATCACGGTCATCAGCTGCACGTAGAACATTTCGCCCCACACGAAGTGCGCGTTTGCCGTGTAGCTCAGGTTGTAGAAGCCCAGGTAGATGCCCAGGCGCCCGATGATGCGCCACACGCACAGTATGTGGCACAGGCAGAAGCCTTTGACCGTCGAATGCGTTCGCATCGCTGCCAGCTGCTAGCCACACTGAGTGCCGCCAGTACACACACACAGGAGCAGAGGGCGAATTTGTTGTTGTTGCGTGTTAATTAGCTTTTACAGTGAATGATAAGTGCGACATTTATTCTCGCAGCGAGCGAGTCGAACCGAGCCGAGCCCTTGAACCATAACGACAAGCAATATTTCATGCTCTGTTTATTTTGCGACCTTTCATATTTCATACTCTGATATGGGGTCATGAAATCGAGAGAGCACTTAAAATAGCATAAAGTTCAAAATGGAATATGAAAGCCCTCTCTATAAAAGCGGCCAACTTCATGTGAGCCACTACATCGGTCGCTTTTTAATTCATATGTATCTTCGGGCGACGTTTAAGGACCCGGGCCCAGCGGCCCCGGCTCCGGCCCCGATGATTTAAGAGGCATGTAAGCAGCCGCATGGAACATGCATCGTATCGCTGTGTAAGTGTGCGATAAAAGCCGCCCATAACAATGACAAAAAACTGCATGTTTTTATTACAAATTGCAATTGTGAAAATTTTATACATGGCCGCAGCCACATTGCCATCGTCGCATCGTGTCACATTCCGCAGCCTGCACCTGCACTGGCAGCGGCATCAGCAGCAAAATGAAAGAAAAAAGAAACGGAATGGAATGGAATGAAATGGGACGCACAGCACGGGCTGTGATAGTGTCGCCGCAAATAAACTTCCGCACAAAAATTGGGCTGCATTTCCGGTGGGCCGCCTCGACAGTTTTTATTGCCGCTTTTTGCTGCGTGCCGCGCATAAAGCAAATGAATTTATTTTTTTCTCTTTCGACCCTTTTAAATTTCTTTTTCAATTTAAATTGTCCGACGGCTGGCAGCACCAAAAAATCCAAAAAAAAATAAAAAAAGTTCGGCATAGCAAAGCTTTCTTTTAGTCGATTTCGGCTGCTATAAATTTGTGCATGTTTTCATTAGTTGTCAGCGCTGCTTTTGATGATTTATGCATGTTTTTTGCATCCATCCACTTTACACGAGGAGGTGCTAGAAACAAAAAAAAAATATATATCTATTAAAAATTTAGTTGATATTGCAAATGTTTTTCGGCGAATGCAAATGGCTGCATCTGCCATAGGTCAGGCGACATAATAATGGAAATAATTCTGATAGTGAGATATTAATGAACTTTTATAATATATATTTGACGTATATCGTTTTTAAGGCCTGGTTTGCACATCGTTTAATTTAATTAATAAGAAAAGAATGAAGAAAGAAGAAGAGCTGAAAAAGAGTTAGGGTGCTGAAGAGGAGATGTTAGTTTGCATATGTATGCAGCAGAGGCAGCAGAAAACACTCTGATTGGTCGCTAACTGATAGAGAGTTTAGCTTACGCTAACTCAGAGATAGGTTTCTAGTAAAAGTCTCGCTGCCCTATATAAAGGCAGCTGAAGATCAGAAGAGCTGCTTCTTGCAGCAGCTGCAGCAGCAGAAAGTGCTCTGATTGGTCGCCTAATGATCGAGTGTTAAGACTGACTCAGAAAGAGGCTCAAGAGTTGACTCTGACTTGAGTGGAGCTGTCGCTGCCCTATATAAAGGCAAGTCTGCTGCAGCGCAGCTTCAGTCGCATTCCTCATCTTCTGGTGGACAGTCGTCTAGTGCAGCGTGGTGCTTCTCCTCTTCTTCTGTCTGTTGGTAAGTATTAAAATAGTTAAGTATGTTAAACGAAAAAGTAAAAGCTATAAATTTAATGTTTATTTAATGTAAATATAATATATTTTCAATTTAAATATTATTAATTATTATAAGGATAATTTAGCAAATGCAAAGCAAGTCTTCATATGTACAAATATCAAGGACTTTAACAGGCAGTGTGCAAGTGTCGCAGGAAATATAGCTTTAGCAGAAGCTAAGACAGCAGCTGCCTTACTCACTTTTGCCTCACTCAGACTGCTGCTCGGGCTGCTAACGATGTGGCTGATGGTAATGCTGATATGTACAGCCTTTTGGGTACGTTGTTTGTGCTGCCACAGCTTCAGTTACTGGTTCTGCTGTTGCTGCTGCTGCTGCTTCTGCTTCTCTTGCTTCTCCTGTTAACACTGATGGCTCTAATGATTGTTTGTCAAACATGCAGGCTGCTGGAGGAGTCTGCAGCCGTCCGTCCCATGGCTGCTGTTCCTTGGGCTTCTTATTGAATTCCTGGGCTGTCCTTTTGGCGCCGACATGCACTGGATTTTAAAATGCCACATAAAGGCGCAGCGAGCGCTACGACATGAATTTCAAGTTGAAATGACAAAGCAAACGCCGAGCCCGTCTCATAGGCAGCAGAAGAGAAGAATAGAGAGTGGACGGAGTAGATGGGAAAGCAAGTGAGCCGCTTAAGGTTGACATTTTTGGGTTACGCTGCGATGAACCAATGAACATGCCAAAATACTCACGTGCCTGGGCATGCAAATCCTCTAATGGCCGCCGATGTGGGAGCTGGCGCAGCCAGCGATTGAGAGTTGGACTTGAACAAATTAATCGTGCCAGGACCAGGACGAGGACGAGGACCGGAACCACGACATTTTTGCGGGCGAGCTAACTTTGAACTGGCAGCTCGCAGTTCCCAGTTCCCAGTTTGGAAATAAATTAGTTTGCCGCGTGGGCGATTGGCGACGCAAATCTGAAGTGGGTCTGACAGCGGTGTTGGAGAGGATGGGGAAGAAGGAGAGAGAGAGGGTGGGCTGGGTTGTGCTACCAATAATTCACAGGCATTAGAAGCATTCGAATTTTTTAAATATTTAAGCTTAGTTTTAGACGCGCATATCGATTTTGATGCCTGATGGTGGTTGGTGGTTGGTGGTTGGTTGCTGGTTGCTGGTTGGTGGTGCATATTGCGCCTGCTCGAATGGCGAATGGCGCTAATTAAAGTGGTTGCCTGCCCAATGTGTGCAGCCATCAATTACTCGCACTTCACAAATGCTTTTTCGTGCTCTTTCGCGCTAAAAGCATTTACACAGTCCGTCATCACATTAGCGCCCGAGCTCAAGCGGCCCACTAAATTGTTATTGTTTTATGTGCACCCTAACCGGGCGAGCAGGGTACTCGAGTCCTGTCAGAGTGGTTGGCACGTGTAATTACGCGGGGCAGCAGCGGTGCCACTTGACTGCCTGCTTGCCTCTACTTAGAGCACTTTTCTATCCACTTGAATGCGCCTGGCTTCAATGATGATGCCTTACTCTCTTGCTCTCTGTGCCCCGTTTACTCTTTCACCTCTTCTCTTTCTTGTCTCAATTGTCTAGGGTGACCATAGCAATAGAAGAAACTGAGCATATTTTTCTGGCAAAGTGTATTTGAGTTTCCATCTGCTGTTGCTTATTTTCCTGCACCACTCGTTTTCAGTGCTGTGGTGCACCTGACCTGCTGCCGACATGTCGCAGCACTCGCTGCTTTGTTGCTGCCGCCTTTGGGGCTACTTTGCGGGCCAAAAAGTTGTTAGCGAGCTGTTTGCGCTGGGCAACATCTATTACAATGAGGTCGCGGCAAGATTTGAACTGGCGCAGCAAACACTTATCTACTGGATGTTTGTACTCAATCTATTGGCGTGGATTTGCGTGGTTTGCTCAGCCGGCGCTGATTGCCAAATTGATGGTTACCTCCACTGGCTGTACGCCGCGCCCTGTATTCTTTATGGATGCAAGCGTCGCTGGCTGATAAAGGACTCAATGAGATTGCGGGCGTGCAGCGTCAGCTGGATGGCTTACCCTGCGTGAGGGTGGTGCGCGCTTACTGCTGGTGCCTGCTCATGGCCGTGCAGCTGGGCTGGACAGTCTACTGGCAGCTCCAGCTCTACGACTGCCAGTGGCTGCTCTGCGTGGCCTTCTGGGTGCTCTGCTGTTATCTGCAGCTGCTGCTGCACTTCAATTGCTTCATTTGGCTGCAGTGCAGCTATGTGGCCATAAATCGAATGCTCGCCGCTTCCTTGAGCAACCGGCGACGCGTCAAGCTGCTGCACAGGGTGCTCCGACTGCAGCCCGCGCTGCGAGAGATATAGCGACGCATGACACATTACTTCGGCGTTTATTTGCTGTCGCTCATGGTGCTGATGCTGCACAAGTTCCAGCAGCAGTGGGAGCTGCAGCAGGGCGTGGTTATTGTTCGACTGCAGCTGCAGCAGTTCACATACGGGGCAAATCTGTTAAGCCTGATCATTATTCTGCTGCTGGCAGTGCACGATTTTCGCAGAGAGCGCACAAAATTCGAGTCGCGCCTGTGGCGCAAGCAGCCGCAACTTTTCTTGCCACAGCTGCGCCAGGGTCGCCGCATCAAGCATTTTTTCGATGTGGCAGATCTAATGGTAAGCCCGAGGATTATTGCTGCCATTTACAAAACTTTTAATTCATTCCCGTCCTTTACAGCTCCTCACTGGCAATCGACCAGATCAGCTGCGCAGCAAGCGGATATTGCTCTGTCGGCTGCTCGGCTGCCCAGTGACTGCCCCGGCGCTGGGTCATCTGCTTGGCTGGCTGCTGCTAAGCCTGTCCCTAATGCTAATGCTCTTTAAAGAGCATCGCATGATAAGCTGGGCGTCTGCTGTCCGCCCCGAACACAGAAATTTTAACAGCTCTAAGCTGCCTGCTTGGCAATACAACGAGATCATCTATGCAAGCCTGGACAATGGAAACTTGAGTAGTATATGAAGGGAAGTACATATATAATAGTAATAATATATGTTTATATAAATTAAATAAATAACTGTGCAGTTATATATTGCAGAAATAATTTATATATTCCAACGAGAGCAGCTGAAAAATCAACTAAATCGAGCACAAATTCAACCCACTCTCTCCCTCTCTCTCTCTCTCACCCTTTCTCTCGCACTGATAGAAATCAATTAAATCTCTTTATGGCTGAGTTATGAGAGGCTGCCAACCTAATTAGCTGCTGTCCCATAGGCTATAGCCGTGCAGCATGGCGTATGATTAACACGACTAATGAACGCCTTCCGCGCTCGGCTGTAAATGATTGAATTAAAACTCATTTGTGCCCCTGCCCCGATCCCCGCCTAGACATAATCAATTCAATTATGCCCAAGCTAAATGCAAGTAGAAGCAAAAAAAAAAAAAAACTAAACAGCTCAGTTCATTGGGCATGGGTTAAACTTTTTGCTAGCTCGAGCTTTCATCTCTGGATTCATTCAAAACTATTTGGCTGCAACTTGTGCAGTTGACTGGAAAATGATGTCGATTAGCTGCCACGCCCACTCACTGATAAGTCACGCCCGGCGTAAACTCCGAGCATAATTGGAATATGCAGTTGTAGTTGGGGGCGTGGACCCCTGTTGCCCCCCACCGCTTGTAATTTGACAAAATTTGCCAAAAAGCAAAAGCATTTACTATTTAACACTCCACACAACATTCAGTTGTCAACACAATGGCAGCCCGGCCGGAGTATGTGGCGGGCTGAGCTCTAAGTGCGAAGAGTTTTACGTATTGCAATTTGTGCAAAATGCAAATTTCCTCACTGATGACAGCGGCAATTTTGTGCACCATTGTTGCAGCAGAGAGTGTGTTTGTAGCTGTTGCCGTTGCTGTTGTTTGTATACATCCATTGTTTGGCCATAGACGGAGACAGTGCTGTGCAGTTGCGAAAGGCTCGAGCATAAACAATGTTCGCCATGAAAGGAGTTTTGCAGAGAGCGGCACAATAAACTACCGTCCATGGGGAACTGTTTCTATGCATATGCCCGGCGCTGTGACACAGAGTCTGGCACGCAACAATAAACACAGCCGGAGCAGCCGAGCCACACAGAATTTTCTAGGCTGCCATGAGACCATCTATCTCTCTCTCTCTCTGTCTTTCTCTATGTCTCTTTTCTTTCTCTTCTTTTTCTCTCTATCTCGCTTTTGCTTTGATTAACAATGATGTGCATTATTTTTGCAAATAAACTTGGCCAAGCCACATGAGCTGGGAAAGGCAGAGCACAGAGAGAACTTTCGCCCGTTGTTGTTGCTGTTTGCCATTTTGTATGCTGGGCAATTTGGCTCAAGTTGCATTTATTGATTTATTACAATGACAGCTTACAGCTTCAATCATTGTCAGCAGCAAGAATTTCCGAGACACCCGCACAGACTAAGCACATACCTCATGGTTGTCATAATTGCGCATTTGGGTGCAAGGTCTTGGCGACGACTCACACTCGCACTCACACTGGCATTCACATTCACATTCACATTCACATACACATTCACATTCCCCACAGTCCCACACACACGAAGGCAAATGGCAAACGGAAGCTTTTAAGCAAACAGGATATGCTGTGAGCAGCTTTGGCTGGGTTGGGGCTGGGGCTGGGGCTGTTGCTGGGGCTGAGGCTAGGACTGGGGCGAGGCCAAACAGGATCTAGCTAGAACAATAGTACGAGCAGTTGCAAGTCCGGCTTGGAGGCAGCTTTGCCAGCCGAAATGAAAACAAAACATTTGTTATGCAAAGCCTTTGATGTTGTCCTTGGGCGCACTGAGTGCAGGATGCAGCCAACAACTTGTCAATGACAAAATCAGTTTCCCATTAAACGGGCGAAGGAAAAACATTTTCCCTTAGCTTCGAATACTTCGAATGTTGTTAAAGTTATTCGCTTTGAGCCGCTGCCAAATGGGTCAGCAGCGATTGTGTAGCTGTAACTTTGTTGTGCACACAAAAACTTTGGCGGCTTAGGTCCAAGAAATGAACACAGGCACACCTACACCCACACACACACACACACACACATACACACACACACACAACCACACACATAGAAAATAATTAAGGTCCTTCAAGCTTATTGACTTTTTCCCGGGCGTTGCTAAAAAGTTTTGTGTGCTCAAAAATTCAGTACGCAGGGCAGATAATAATTAGGCGCAAAAGGGACAGGAAAGGGAAAGGACAAAGGCCAGGAAGTGACCGGCACTGGGTAAAAGGGATGCTCGATAAATAAATATGCCAGGCGGCAAGCCCGGCCGAGTCCTTTAATGTCCACAACATTCGGACAGAGGCGAGCGCAGGTACACTTAGCAGGCAATTGCGGGATAATTTAATTAGCCGCTGGCAGGCGCAGGGATAACAGGATAATGATAACAAAATAAGCAATCCAGCCAGCTGGCCAGCAGTAAGCCTCTCCCCTCCCCCTGGAACTGGCGGCGATAAAAAGGCGCCATAGAACAGAGATAAAATGTGCGGTAAATTAAATGAAAAATGGCGTCGACGCTGCCCGGGCCATTATATAGCGTGTAACTGACCGATAACAGCGATATTGGCAGGCTTATATAAATTGCAGCAGCCAGACTTAATTGAGTGGCCCCTCCAGCTAACAGCAACCCATTCACCCACACTTACCTGTGCACCTGTCTCTCTCTCACTCTCACTCTCTCTCTTTCTGTGAGTGAAATGGCCAACGGAAGTGCAAAAGTTGTCGCCGGATGTGGAGAGCACAGGTAACAGCTGGCCCAGTGGCGATATCTAAAGCTGCTCGAATCGAACGTAATTAGCTCGCAAATTATTCAAGCAGCAATTAAATCGACCCAAAAAGGATAATGGATAATGGATAATTCAAGTTTTCGGCTACTAATTAATCGCAGCTGCCAACGCAATTGAAAATTCAACAAATTGTCAATATAAATTTAATTATGAACTTAAATCGATATAAACGAAGCCCATGAATTAAGTGATGATGTTGCTTAACAGCAAATACCCTGTAGAATAAGTTATGATATAGGATAGTATAATATCGGTGCATCAATGGGAGTTTACTTATGACTATTTAATAATAATTTTTATAAAAGATATCCTGAATTGTTGCGTATGGTCTAAGTATGAATTTTCTTATAGATATTGATACATATTAGAAAAGTTACTCTGTATTGTTGGGTATTGTATGACATTTTCTGTATATACAGGTACTAGGTCTTGCATATACAACATCCTGTTCTAGGCTCTATTGAACTCCATTTACTTAAAGCTACCCCATCTTCACGCCTGTTCACTTACAGGGCATACAAATTGTGGCTGTTATAGTTAAAGACTTTCGGGCACCACAGCTCGCCCGCTTCCCTCAAATGCCATGCTACGCCTTCCCCCGCACAACCTGAGTTGCAGTCAATGGGCGACTGGGAACTTGCAACTTGGCTGCAGCGCTGCGCTGCGCTGTGGGTAAGCATGCATGTCAAGCACATAGCCGTACTGCAAAGTTTGTTGTCCCAGTTGCAGCTGCACTTGTAAGTTGCATTGCGCGCCCGTCAGCTGCACGTGTGTGCGTGTCAGTGTGTGGGAGTGTGGGTGTGTGAGGGGCTGGCTGCTTGTCGCTCCAAGCAGCGCCTTGGTGGCCTCGTTTCATTTTCTTATGCAATAATTAAGTGAGTGCCAAGCAGAGTCAAGCGTGAAGCGCAACGCGTTCTCATTTGCTATCAAATTCATGCGTAACGTAATTGTGAAGGGACGAACAAGCCTGCAATTGTAAAAGTGTGTGTGTGTGGCTGTGTATGAGTGTGTGAAAATTATTTTGGCCAACGCCTGTGTAAACTTCGCACGCATGAGAAATCAAAAGCAGCTGCTACGGCCGTCTACCCTTAAGTGCCACAAGTGGCTGGCAAAATAGCGCAAGAAAATGTGAAAAAAAGAACAAATTACAACAAATGTGCAACACGAGCGAAGCTTGCAACTCAATTTGGTTGCCTACATTTTGTTAATCGAAGCTGCGGGCCGCTCAAGACTGTCATGAGAAAATGAAGCACTGAAAGTGTAGTTCTTGAAATGAATGAGAGATGTGTGTGGGAGGTATATATGTAAATATATATGACACTCTGCATGTTTCCCGCATAAAAAACTGTAGATAGAGGTTTGAAGAGCTTTTAAGGGAAAATACTATTCTATAAATTCTACATCGAGTATCATTATATCTCGGTATAAGTTATCTATAAGCTAATAACTAATTGAAAAAAATTTCTCTGCCAATGATTGTCAATATATTTATATGTCGGGTCGTCAGGGATATACTATTATATGAATTATATATCGAGTATATGTATTTATCATTATATCATTCTCCGATATATATAACTATATATCGTATATTCTTGTATTTGAAGATACACGATTTTTAAGCTAGCACACAGAGAGATTGACGGGCAGACATCAAGTTATCTTAAGAGCTGGAATTTGATTCTGTAAGACGAATGTGGAGTATTGCTGAGGCTAGTACTAGAAAAACATTTAATTTCATATTTCTAAATCCTACATTGAAACTGTAACAATTCCCATCCCATCCCATCCCATCCCCTACACAGCACTAACAACACTTGAATATCTAAGTGATAAACACAATTTCGAATGTCTCCATTAAAATTCACAAACTTTGACAAATTCCCCTGCAAATGCCACTAAATTGTACATTATATATTTTAGAGAGAGAGAGAGAGGGACAGCTTCTGTTATTTTGATTCAATTATTTTCACTTCCCACGCACAATCAAATTTCGAAACAAGTTCTTAAAGTAAACAAACTTCGACTCGAGGCGTAAGTCAATAAAATTTATCTACAATAACAAAAGCGCGCGTCTGCGTAGCCATGTGAACAGCTTTAAGTCGGAGCAGCGCTAACTATACGCTTAAATACACATGTGGGTATGGATGGCTCGTGGCACTCGTAGTTTTCATAACAAGGACACGTAAACAGCCACAACACGCATTCACTTAGATGGCCATCAAAATGCGAGCACTTGAAATCAAATTTAAACATCTATACTTGAGTGTGTGTGTGAATGTGTGGGTGAGTGAGTGTGTGTGGGTGAGTAAATTCATGCTCGACAGACATTTGCCGTTGCCAAGTGTGAGTGTGAGTGTGTGTAGTTTTTGCTACTGCGACACGTAGTTCCGCTCATAAGCCAAAGGCGCGCTTGGCAAGGGCGCAAAAATATTTTGAACATTGTAACGAGATAATATTTTACCATCATACGATATTCGTGCAAGTCGCTGTTCGCCTCCGTTAAATGATATTACCTGTAGCAACAGCAACCTGACAAGCAGTCAGTCAGGAAGGCAGGCAGCCAGGCAGCCAGGACGACGGCGACGACGACGACGACGACGACGACGACAACGACGTGCCCAACTAACGGAAACCGGATGTGCTGGCTTGGCAGTTGTGAAGTGATGTTTAGGCCAGGCCAACGACTACGTTGCTCGCTGCGCTTGCTCGTTCAACGTGCAAAACTTGCCCATAGGCATCATCGAGTGCCACTTTTTATGGCTGGCCAGACGGCCTGTGTCTGTGTCTGTGCAAGTGCGCCTAGCAGTGTAGCCGTTATGGCCCACATAGCCACGCATTTTCCATCCGTCCACACTGACTTGGACGCACTCGACGCCCTTGGGGGCAACAGCTGCCTATAACTTGTGGCAGCATAAATCGCCGCTTCTCCCCTCCCCCAGCTTATAACTATATTGTGGAACAATAAAGCCATATTGGCAATTTAATGTGCTGCAAAGTGTTCGAGGATCTGTGGAACGACAGCACGCATACGACACGTCGCCCGCCTGACAGTGCATTCTAAGCAGCTTAACCGTGCCAGCACGACTATAATTCTCACATCGATTGCTCGATAAGCACGTAAACAGCCCGAGGACTGCGCACCCACAAATGGCATGGTTGGAGCTGGAGCTGAAGCTGGAGCTGCAGCTGCAACAAGAATGCAGCTGAATTGAGCTTTGTTTGCTGTTGCATGCATATCTTGGTCGATAAGTCCAACACGTTTGTACATTATCAATGCCTCAATATACGCCACTCTCCCCAAACACACAGACATATATATAGATACATAACAACTCCATTTTCAGCTGAATATTTCGCTTGCCAAAATGAAAACCTGGCACAAAACCATTTTTTTTTTTTTGTAGTTCTCAGAATTTAAGCGAGGGTCGCATTTCCTGCTACTGTTGCTGCTGCTGCTGGGGTTGGGACTGGAACTGGGACTGGGGCCAGCTCCTATAGTTATTTGCATATTTGCGTTGCAATTTTCGTTACAGCTTGTAAATTTGGCTTTATATGCAAGGTGCAAATCTGTTTAGCGTACCTCGGCTGCCCTGCCACGCCACAAAATGGAGGTGCATTAGGATGCATTTATGCAAAGGCCAATGGAACTGGCGCAAAATTAAGTCAACGGTGTGTAAAGTAGCTGCAAGCTGACATCTAACAGTTTGCTTTAGCAAAAGTTGAGCAATGGAGTAATAGACCTTGGCCAACAGAAAAAGAAAAAAGAATAAAAAGGGTCGACAAATTACAAAATCAACGCAAAATTGAAACTTTGAAGGTCGAACTAAATAAGGCGCCTGCTAATCTGCGGTCATTTGAGGAATCCTCACATTATAGAAATCCTTTTTATGATTGCTTCCTCAGTCTATCGGGCTGGTTATCCAAAATATGCTCGTAAATGCCAAAGCGCTTTATAATGACGACTAATCAGTCAAACTGGCAAATCAAAGCGAGTGTTTGCTGGGGTTGGGTCTGAATAAAAATGCAAATGGCTGGCACAACTTTTATGGGCACATTATAAAGTAAGCTGGCGAATGGGTCCAGAGTTCCGCAAAAGTCCATAAAACAAACATCAGCAGCCAGCCAGCAGCACCTAGTTAGGCTGTAAAACTTCTCGATGAGCGAAGCGAAATACAAATAAATTTCAGTTCATTGCCGGTTGCTGTTGATTTTTGGAATTGCCAAACAATACACCGACGGAAACCATAAAATCTGTGTCGGTGCAAACGAAGAAGACACCTAAATAACTATAAACTTGGGTCGGGCAAATGAATTAATTTATGCTTCGGCAACGCGGCGTATGCGCAATGTTGGAGATTTCATTCGGGTGTGGGTAATGAATTATGAAAGCATTTGTGCTGCCAGAGACGTGCTAATAACTAAAGTCAACGCAAGCTAATGCTGTTGACACCACACACACACACATTCTTGCTCGACATTACGTATACGACACGTTGAGCGCATTTTGGTAAAATGCCAATTGACTTTAATTGCGCTGCCTTAAAAAGTCATGCATGTACATGGAAGTTTAGTAAATATTACTATGTGAGTGAGTGTGTGTGGGCAACATGATGATGCTCCAATGAAATGTCTGCAGCTGTGGAACTGTGGAGCAGCAGCAGCAGTCGAGGCAGTTTCATTAGTTTCTGGCTGGAAGCCATACTCTGTCCTTGCATTGCACTGCACTGCACTGAGTTGCGGCCCGACTCTGTGAAATTTAATTTTCAGCACACTTGATTTTTAAATGGTGCCCCAAGGAGAGAGGTGGGCGGATAATTTGTACCAAAAATGTCTCCATTAAATTGTAAAGTGCAAGAATATTTTCACTGGCCTCTGCGAGCTGTTAAATGTTATGAATTGGCTAGCAAAATGGGTTGAATGCATGTTAAATGCGTTTGTCGCTGCAGTCAAAGGAAAGGATAAGGCAGAAAGAACATTGTGTACATATCAGCAGGCAGCATCCAGCATCCAGCATTCAGCATGTGGCTGTAGCTGTAGCTGTTGCTGCCCGAAGGACACGCTGAATGCGTGTGCAATCTGGCAATAAATATTTTATATTTACAATATGCTCTGCTCTGTGTTGGGTATGTCGATTTGAAAGCGTACGCCAAGGAGCTCGTGTAAATATGTGAGGCATAATATCTTATAGTATATATATATACAGAGATACCTTATAATACCTTGTAGCTATATAGAGCTAACGTAAATTCTCTAAAACTCTCAGCAGCAGTTGCAAGTCATGCACACAATAGAGCAATAGCACTTCGCTCCGAGCGCTTTGCCCAAAGAGTAAAAACATTTTCTTAATTTTGTTCAAGTCCTGCACACATTTACAACTATCGACCCTATCGGCCCGGCTGCAGGCAGCAGGCAGCAGGCAGGAGGAGTCGGCCTCCAGTCAGATGCAGTTTTTTTGTGTATAGCTGGAGTTAATGGGCGTGGTTCATGGCCCCGGGCAGAGCTGTTGGGCAATTATACATACAGCTATTTCGGTTGTCATTTTGGTGCTATTCGGGGACCGTGCAGACCCGTAAATAACTGCGCAGATACTTTTATAATGTAACCCACTTCTACAAAGCATCAGTTAATCTGCAGCCTAGCGACTCTTTCGGCTGCTTAATTCCCTGCAATAAACATGAGCTGAAGCTAACATTTTATGACACCTCTTTCGTCAGGGCAATTACGAGTATGTATAAAATACGTACTAACAAGTGTAATAAATGCGGCTAATGTTATCTCGAAGCATTGTATTTAGCTAGTTTAATCTGTCCGTTTATGGATATGCATGACTAAATAGACTATTTTGCAGCTATCTCAGCTATAAAAAAATTATTCTCATTTCTATTTTATTATTTTTGCCCATCCTGAAGGTTTTATGCAACAATAACAATAAACTAAGAATTCTAATAATAAATTTGAATGCCTCTTGAATTAATGTCGACATCAAATCATAAATATTTGGCATGAAACCAGCTCAGGGTGGCTTACAGGGTATCTACTAGTTGTGCAGTTTCATTTGATAGACTCTTGCAATTCAACAGAAATTTTCAGTTATAGTGTAACATCTGCGTATATTGAATATAAGTGATATATCGAAAAACGTCTTAAGGTATGGTAAATAAAAAAAAACTAGATCGAGTTTTTAACTCTGTATATACTATATATACTATATTTTTAATACTGAAATCTTTTCATGGTTCGATCTCTTCAACAAAGAGATCTATAATATGCTTAAGCCTCTATGAATGATTTTGAATCTTGAACGATTATAAATAGCATGTCGTGCGACTGCAAAACTCTAACTTTTTTCGTAATTTCTGTCAAATTGAAAACTTGATTAATTAGGCTCTGTGTCTTTGATTTGCTAATTTGCTTGATATCAGTGCCAAAACGTAACTGATTTCGACTTTGTTCCAAGTTGATAATTCAATTTACTTGACACACACACCCACACACACACTCACATAGCAGCAGCAGCAGGAAGAGACAAAAGCATCTGCTTTAGCATTTCGGCATGGCTGGATGCCTAGGAGAAGTGGCTTTGCCATGCTATTATCGTTTATTATTTTGGCAACTAATTAGGCAAACTTTTTGCTGTCTCTTTGTTTTATTTGGTTCGTCTTTGGTTTGGTTTGGTTTGGTCTGGCTTTTTCTTGTTTTTTGTTTTTCTTTTTGGGCAGCCTAGCACGTTTGACGAGCCGTGTCAGGGAAAAAGTATAGCCTCAATTTTCTACGTGCGGCCCATAAAGTTGATGTGTAATTTGGTTTTTACAAGCAATACGGCCAACTTGCCGAATGCTATTACAAGTTTTCAATTGTGTTAGGCCGACTTGCTGGCCAAGTTTGGAGAGTGCGGCATTAATAAACCATAACTAATGGGCATGCGAGTCTGCCGACTGACAGCAGCTTAAAGACAAAGACAGCTCTCAAAAATTTAAGTTTGCGAAATGTGGAGCTTAGCTGGCAGCCAGAATTTAATACAAAACAAGCACAAATCGAATGAAGCGCATAAAAAGTAAACAAGTAAATGAAATTTCCGCTCGTGCGCTGGCCATGGGAAGCCCTCGAAATAAGCGACAGGAGCTGGCCAAAGGACCACGAGGACGAGCTCCCTGAGCGACTGGCCGATCGTTTAGTGGCAACACTAAATATGCTTCCTGCCTGGCTGCCAGGCTGCCAGGCTGCCAGGCTGAATGCCGGTATCAATAGCAGTGCTAGGTGTTGTTATACATACATATATACACCTGCAACTGGAGGTGGCTTTATTGTGTTATTTTGTTGCTGCCGAGGCAGGCAGGTGAAGTGTTTGCTCCTCGTTTGTTTGTGTGCAGTTTAAAGTGCCCGGAAATATGTTTAGCTTTATGAATCCATTTGGCGCTTAACTTCTGGCGTCTGGCCACGCCCAGTTGGCATTCACTGATGCCCAATCAGCTTAGTGTAAATTACAGTTGTGCCCGCAGCAGAAAGTTATTTGCCAGCCAAAGTAACTACCACATAGAGCATTTTAGATAATATCTTTTGATTAGTGGCAACCGCAAAAACTTTAATTAAATTCGCACACAATTCTCTCTCTCGCTCGCTCTCTCTCTCTCTTTGTGTGTGGAAACTTTGTGCCCATGTCACCAGATAAGTTCAACGGCGCGTAACTGTAGCCTAGTGTCGGCAGCTTCATTCCCTGTCTACCTCGCTCTCCCTCTCTCTATCCCCCACTCCCTCCCTTTTTAGTCCGTTTAGTTTTAGGTCCTGCACACGCATGTCAGACTGGGCAGCTGGTAGCTGCCATTGTTTGGCTGTCGACTTTAAGTTTTAGAATAAAAACTTAATAGAAAACTTTGCCAGAGCAAACTTACCGTTAACTTGGACTTTTCTTCAGAGTCGGCCAAAACTAACTAATGAATTAATTAGTTGATTTTTCGTGCTCAACTGCGCAAAAGTTGTGTTCAACCCGAACTAAACCACTTGAAGTTGTTCGTTCAAAATTCATTCATATTTATTTTATTTTCACTTGTTTTCTTTTTTCTTCAGTTTAAAGTCATGTTGGGCTCTTCCACAAAATATATGTATTGTATGTATATATAGAAATATAGTTATGTAACCCTCTGGATGCCATAAATTTGCTCGCACAGTAAGCACACGGCAAGGACAAGGGACAGTCAGCGCGACGCACAACACACACACACATCAAACATACACACAGACACACGCACACACACACACATACACAGGCACACAACGTACTCGTAACTCATATCGAATTGCACCATTTGTTGTTTGTCTCCCTAGAGGATATTGAATCACTTGCGTTGTGTTCTTGTGGCTGTTGTTGTTGCTGCTGTGGCTGTTGTTGTTGTTGTTGGATGACGGTTGTTGGTTGTTGGTTGTTGGTTGTTGCTGTCCGCTGACTGTCCTGTGCCCGATGCGCGCTGTGTCCTGGCGCAAATGTCATGGCATTTTATCGTTTGACGCTTTCGAATTTGATAAATTTATCACAGCTTACAAAAATAAAGCGCAGGAAATCATACGAATTTATGCAAATTATAAACAAATTCCTTTCATAGTTTATGTAATGGGCCAGTGAGGTCACAGGCCAACAGCCACGTTCACGCACTCAAACATCAAGTTTGTCTTCGCTCGCCCCATTCTGCTTCAGTTTCGTGAACATCGCTGTCGCCGGACGCATATGCCGAACATTACATGCCCTTTACAATTAATTGGGTGTGGTACGAGTAGAAAAAGCTAAATAAAAACTCAAGAATTCATTAAAGTACAATTGAAATAAGCTTAACCTAACCTAAGTTTCATTCGTTTTGTCATGGCTAAATCTGTTGGTTTGTGTTTGTTTTTGTTTTTGTTATTTTTTTGTGTCTCTGTCTACTTGGAGCTCTTCTTCTTCTTGGGCATCTGCGCCCAGAGACGGAAGAAGTACTCGTCGCGCTGCAGCAGCCTGCCGCGGGCATACGAGTGTATGTCCGCGTCCATGTTGTGATCCCGCAGCCAGGAAGATGTGTTGCATGTGCTCATCTCTGTGCGCGGCTCATCAGGCAGGCTGGCATGACCTGCAGCATACGAAAGAGCATTAGCATTAGCGTTAACTGAGAATCTGTACGATAATAAACATTTCTACTTACCGGCTGTCATGACTTTGTAGGGCTCCTCCGATTCAAGCGGCTCACTCAAGCCAATCTCGTTCTTGGCGAGAATGCGGATCATGTACTCGTGATTCTCCTGCAGGTCTCTGATCTGGAATTTCTGCACACCGGCTGGCACCCGGCCAACCTCAATCCACATGGACTTCTTCATGTCACGTATGGCTATGTGATAGCCGAGCAGTGGCGCACCACCATCTGACTCGGGTATACCCCATTCGAATACGTGTGCATTGGCCGCGAGCACACGGGCCTCCAGTGGAGCAGTTGGCGGCGATGGTACGGCTGGTTCAAGAGTGGAAACGAATTAGAACTGCGCCATGTTTTTCAGCCAGACTCTACTTACTTGCGTGTGTCTTCAGCGATATGCTCTCCGTGACGGCTGGTGCACCTAGTCCAACCTCGTTCTCCGCCGACACACGGAACCAATACTCGCACTTGTCCTTCAGATTGTCTATGGTGTAGTGCAGCTGGTGTGCATCCAGTGTGATGACCTTCGTCCAGCTGGTCGATGTTGAGGAGCGTTTCTCCACGCAATAGCCTGCGGAGGATTGTATCAATTTCTGTTGCTATTTGATTAGGTTTAACTATGTCATACCTGTGATTTCGGAGCCACCATTTCGGGCTGGTACCTCCCAATCGAGAGTTACGCTGCGGCTTGTCACATCCGGCGCTCTCAGATTTTGTGGAGGCGAAGGCGGCGCTGGAGTGCGATGCATGAATATGATTATTAGAAATATATTATTGCAAAAATATTATTGGTAGCTATCACGTACCCATGTTTTCATTGTTATTCGCTGTTTAATAATTATTTGGCAAAGCGAGGCATTAGTGGGCGTTAAGAGAGAAAGCGATTTGCAAAGCAAATTAAGCAATTATCATTATTCGTTTCGTCTATCACTTACTTATCTTGCGTCCAACAACAATCTTCTCGGTTGTCTCGAACGCGTCGCTGGTGCCGACCTCGTTTCGAGCGTAGATTCGGAACAGATAGCCCTTGTTTCTCACAACTTTGTCAACGTGAATGTTTGTTACAGTGCCCGTCGTGGTGCCCAAGGAGCGATAAACGGTTTCAGTCTCTTCCCTAATTTCCACAATGTACTCGATTATCTTGGAGCCGCCATCGCTCTCCGACGGCTCCCAGGACAATGTGAACGAAGTGTCGTTCATGCCAGACACCGAGGTGGGATCTCGTGGTGGAGTTGGTTTCTCTGCAGGATTAAAGGAACAAGATTTTTGTTTACTAATTTTTCGCTTTGTTGATTTTGTTATGTGATACATACCAAACCTCTTGGTTATGGTCACGGGCTCACTCTCGGTTGGCTCCGATTCGCCTATGGGATTGATAGCCACCACTCGGAACATGTACTGCGCATTCATGGAAAGTTTTTGAATGGAATACGAGTTGATGTCCTTGTCGAAATCGGAAACCTTCATCCAGACATTGTTCTGCACATCGCACTTCTCCAGTGTATACTGCTTGATCTCCATGCCACCATCATCGATGGGCGGCGTCCATTCCAGCGTAATCGAATCCTTTTTGATTTCCTTAACCTCCAGGGATTGCGGCCTGCTTGGCTTGTCGATCACTTGAACCGTGCACTCCGCATAGCTGGAGCCCGACTCATTGGTGACCGTCACCTTGTAGCGGCCAGAGTGTTCGCGCGTTACCTTCTTTAGGATGTAGGTGGAACTGGTCTCTGTGGTCTCGATCGTGACCTGCTTGGTGGTTGACTTCTGCTCGACCGTCTCCTTATGCCAGGTCACAGTCGGCTGTGGATAGCCGCGAACTGTCGCTGGAATGGTGAGAGTGCTGCCAGTGCGCAGTTTCTGGGACAAGTATTTGTCCTCGATTTCAACGGTTGGCTTCTGCTGCAGCTTCAGTCTGCAAGACGTCTCCACGGAGCCCTTCTCATTGGTAGCCACGCACGTGTAGGTGGCCTCAGTCTCAATAGTTGTCTTTTCAATTGTGTATTTGGCAACGCGGTTCTCGTAGCGCAGGCTACTCGACTCGAACACTTTGCCGTTCTTCTTCCACGTGACAGTTGGCTCTGGAATGCCGCCAAACACACAGGACAATGTCACCTCCTTGTTTAGATCGCTGACCATATCCTGCAGAGGCTCGCGTACGCTGGGCGCTTCGGTCTCGACCTTTGGCATCAGGCGTATGGGCGAGGAGACGGGCGAGGGCGGCGATGGGCCAACTTCGTTGACTGCAATCGAGCGGAACACGTACTCCGTGTCGATCTTCAGCTTGCTGATGGTGTAGGTTGTGTCTTTAATCTTGCGTATCTCAGTCCATCTGTGAAAATAATCTCTTCAGTTTGCTCTCAGACCATTTATTATAAAGATGTCACTTACTTTTCCTCCTTCACATCGTGATACTCCAGAATGTACTCTATGATTTCAGATTTGCCATCATCTTCAGGCGCCTTCCAATAAAGCGTAATTGAGTCGTGCATCACCTCCAGGGGCTGCGGCGTGCCGGGCGCCGTGGGCTTACCTAAAGTTTTGACACAGGTCTCAGTTTCCGCATCGCTTCACTTGTAATTAATTTTGTATACTTACGCATAATGAGCAAGTGCAGAGTGGCCTCTGCCTCGCCCACGGGATTTACAAGCTTCACAGTGTACTCGCCCTCGTCATCGTCGACGACCTTCTTAATGGTCAGTGTTGCGGACTGTTCGTCAATTGTGGGTATGGTACGCTTTGACTTGGGAATGACAACCTTGCGCGAGGTCCACTCGGCCTCGGGTGTGGGCGCTCCAGTGTACTTGACGGTGAATGTGGCGTCTTCATTCTCCTTCACTTTGATGGTTTGATCCTTATCAGAGGTAATCACGGGCGGCAGTTTAAGCTCCTCGACGCACAGCTTGCTGCTGCTGGTGACGTTTTCGGCAACGCAGCTGATCTCACCCGCATCATCGTCGTCGGCATCATGGATGACCAGTCGTCTGACGGTGCCCTCAACGAACACTTCGTGCTTCTTATTGGGCTTGATGGGCTTTCCCTTCTTGCACCAGGTAACCTCAACGTCGGGCTGGGAGAGCTCGACAGTGAATTCAGCATCTGTGGTCTTCGTGGCCAGCGTGACGTCGGGCAAACGCAGTACAAAGTCCACCAATGGCTCCTCAACTGTCAGTTTTGCCTTAGACTCCTGGTCGCCGACTTGAATGGTGTACTCGCCCACATCTTCAGGCTTAGCCTTGAGAATGCGTAGTGATTGCTTTTTACCATCAATCGTCAGCTGTATGCGCTCATTGAACTTGATTTCCTTGCCGTTCTTAAACCATTTTACCAGAGCATCGCCCTTGCTCAACTCAATATCGAACACGGCATTCTCACCCTTAGTGACGTTGACGTCCTTCAAGTGCTTCACAATCTCTGGCGGCAGTTCAATGACAGTCAGCTCTGCACTGCACTCCTGGCCCTCCAACTTGCACGTGTACTCGCCCTCATCATGGATTGTTGTGTCACGTATTACCAAGCGCCTGGACTTGCCGTCCTTGATGAATTCGCAGTTTTTGTTTTCTGGTGTGATTTTCTCGCCATCCTTGTACCAGGTGACTTCAACGGCCTCCGTTGTCAGCTCAACATCCAGAATGGCTGTGTCCTTTTCGGTAACCTCATAGTCTTCTAGTACTTTAATGAAGTCCGGCTTACGCTGCAGCACTTCCACAGTTGATTGGGTCTCCTGCTTCTTAACCTTGCACACATAAGTGCCGGAATCGCGTAGGTTTGTATTCCTGATAACCAGCTTGTGCGTCTTGCCATCCTCGACGACAACGCGATGATCCATGCCACTCAGCTCCTTGCCATTGAAGAACCACTTGGTGGTAACCACATGAGAGGTTTCGCACTCAAGCGTCAGGGATTGCACCTCCTCAATGGTAATGGTCTTCTTCAGCTTCTTGGTAAAGGTCACCTCATCGACTTCGACAATCACACGCGCACCGTGTGATGTCTTGCCAACGGGGTTGCTGGCAATGCACTTGTAGTCGCCCGAATCAGTATCCGGATTGGCGTCCTTGATAATGAGCTCAATGTTTTCACCATCGTAGATCTGTTGCACTCGCTCGCTGGAATACAGGGGATTGTTGTTGAAGAGCCATTGCACCTCGGGCACTGGATTGCCCGAGACCTTGGCTGGCAAACGAATCTCGCCCTTCTGTGGCACCGATTGCTCCTCAAAGCGCTCCACAAACAATGGAGGCTCCGCATTACCACTCGTCGGTTCTAGTAGAAGATGAAGATAGTTTATTATTAATATATGGACAAATCAGTATTTTTTAGTTCTCGCTGAACATAGAACAGATGAACTTACCTTCGATAGTAAGATAAGCAGTGGTTTCCACACTGCCCAATGGATTGACAGCCTTGACTGTGTATTCACCCTTCTCCGACTTTTTGGGCGTTATCAGTGTTAGGGTGTGCAAGTCTTTTTCTGACTTGGCATTCTTGATGGGCTTGCCATCCTTGTACCACGTTACCTTTGGTGCTGGGTTGCCTACAATTTGAGTCGACAGCACAACACTCTCGCCCTCGCGTATGACCATGTTACGCAAAGGCTCCAGAATTTGTGGAGCTTCCTTATCCGAAGTGCGGACCTTCAATGTGATTGGCAAACGAGCTTCGCCTTCGCGATTTGTGGCAATAACTTCGTATGTGCCCTCCTGGGATTTCTTAACTTTCGTGATATGCACGACACTGCAGTACATATGCATATCCGATTCGGTTACAATGCGAACATTCTTAATCTCTTCCTCATCAATGTCTTCTCCATTGAAGGTCCAAACGATATCAGGCTCGGGCACCGCAACCAGGCGACATTCCAAGATTACATTGGTACCTTCATCGACATATTGCGCCTTGGGTTTGCGTGAAAATGTTGGCGGTATACCCTCAAGGATATCAGCTAAGGAAGATTCGCGTGACATGCTTCGGCGTGAAAGTGCGGTGGCATCGGAGCCATGATCCGATAACGGACTCTCGACAACCAATTCGGTTGTGCTGGAAGTGAAACCAGCGGCGTTCTTGGCCACGCAAGTGAACTTGCCAGCGTCTTCGGGGAAGACTTCACGAATTATCAGTGTAGCCACATTGTCCTCATCGTAGAACATTTGGAAGTCTTGCGAAGGCTTTATAATGGCTGTTTCGCGGAACCAGGCGATTTGTGGTCTGGGATTACCTTCGACCTTGCATTCGAATTGCACCGTATAACCGTCAGGTGTATGAATCGGCTGTAACTTTTCAATGAAACGCGGTGCAATTGGCTTGTCTTGCGGTCCAGGTCCTTAATAAACGCACAAAATCACAAAACATTAAGATAAGTGTTAATAACATGACAGGACGATGTAAGAAACCCCTTGTTAGACAACAACATTTCTGATTATCTTTCACACTTACTTTCAAATACGGGCAGCTTATCGATCTTTTCGTGTAGTTTATTCTGCACATATTGAGCGTACTCCGCGGGCTCCATCAGATATTGGGCTGGCACCCAACCTTCCTCATCGGTAATGCTCTTCTTCACATACCACCACTCGGAGCTATGACGTCCGACAACCTGTACTTTTTCGCCCTCTACCAAATTAATGGCCTCGTCGTTATCGGCAATGTAATTACAAATAGAGTACATGATGTTCTCGTTTTGAGATTCTAAAGTGAATGGAATATGATTAAAGTCTTGTTAATTCTGTAAAATTGATTAAAATATTCACCTTCCACATCCATTTCTCTGGTAATGTTAAGAGAAGCGCCATCTGTTTTGTGATAAAGATATTGTTAATAAAATGTAGAATATTGTTAAATATAGAATTTATTAAAAATATAGATATTGTTAAAAAATATCTTTATTGAGGTAAGTACACATGTATGGGTGGCAACAAAAGATAGTTATGCGTTAGCTAATAACATTTATGTGTGTTGGGTTGCTTTACCTCATTTTTCTAAGCTATTGCCATATAAGCAGATGTGCGATTTGAATCGAATCAGAAATTATTACAGCTTTTGCAGCTATTAATTATATAAGTTTCTGAGTGAATATATAAACAAACAAAAAACTTACCTTCATTGAACAGTTGTTGCACAATTTTACGCTTCTTTTTGAATGTTAATGAATCTTCATCGTACGTCACTGAATCACGTTTGGCATGTCGAAGACCAATTAAGAATTGCTCCTCCTCTTCGTCTTGGACTGAATAATGGGGCTTGGGCTGTTTTTTAGGTTTTAGCTTAAAGTCAACCTCATCTGGAGGCAGCTCTTCAACCAGGTACTCTTCAGGCTCCTCAACTTCATCGATCGTATCCTCGTCGTCGTGGATTTCTTCAATTATTGGACCCTCACCATCATCGTAGTCTTGCAAAATTTTGATTCTTGCCTCATCAGTTGCTTCAGAGTAGGTCTTCTTAATTGGTTTCTTGAGTTTCACTTTGCCAGACATTGACACTTCCTCTTCAGCATAGGAGTCAAGAGCAATATTAAACTCTTGGTCCACGTCCTCTTTAGTCTTTGTGGACTTTGCTCGGAAAGTAACATTTTCAACATCTGAGAACTCTGGAATATCCACCTTCTTGCGACGTTTGAGCTTCTTAATAGTGTATTCCTGGTCTTCTTCATCGGTGATTTGCATTTGTTTTGGTTTGGGTCGTGCGCTAACTATAAATTCTTCAACATCATCGCCTTCTTCGTATTCCTCTTCCAGTTGTTTTATAGAGAGTTCCGCTGCAGCTTCGTCGTGTGTTTGAGGCTTCACTGGTCGTTTCTTCAGAACTGTAGCTGCCTCTTCGACACCTTCGGTAATAGTATGTGGCTTTTTAAATGAGAGACTGAATTCTGTTTCCTCAAGATCTTCAACAGTTGGCTCGAAGGGTTTCTTTGGTTTCTTTCGTATTACAACGGCTTCTTCAATGACTTCCTCCTCTTCAATCTCAACTGGTCTCTCTTCGATAACAGTTTGCTTAAGTTGTAGCTCATCAGCAGCTTCCTCTACTGGTTTTTGAGGCTTCTTTTTCTTCTTGAGTTGCACAGTTTGGTCAGATGTTTCTTCTGAAACCTTTTTTTCTGTTGGCAACTTCACGTCTACAGAGAACTCTTCTTCCTGTACCTCCTTTGGTGCCTTTGGCTTCAAAGTAACTTCAGCAACCACCTCCTCTTCTTCTTCAGGAGCTTTGGGTTTCTTAATTTTGAAAACGGCATCATCAACAGTTTCTTCCGGAATTGGCTTTTCTGGTTTCTTCAGTTCAATTTCTTCTACAACTTCCTCCTCCACAACTATAGGCTCTGGAGTAACTTCTTCTTCTACCTTAACTGTAAGTTGCTCAGCAGCTTCCTCGACTACCTTAGCCTTAGGTTTCTTCTTGGCTATTTTGACTTCCTCCTTTACTTCTTCTGTCTTTGGCTTGGGTTTGAGTGTAACTTCAGCTTCAGGCTCTTCAGTCGGCTCAGTGACCTTTGGTATTTTCTTTGGTAGTTGTATCTCTTGAACATCTTCTACCTCTTCTACTTCTGCTGGAGCTTCAGGCTGAGTTTCCTTAACAGTGAACTGGTACTCGGTAGGCTTCTCTACTGGCTTTTCCACAGGCTTTTCTTCTGGTTTTTCTTCAATTTCTTCCACTATTTCAATTACCTCCGGCTCTGGTGCAGATTCTTCAATTACAGTGACACTGAGCTCTGCAGCTGCCTCATCTTGTTTTACGGGCTTCTTTGTCTTCTTCTTAATTTTAGCCTCTTCTGTAACCTCTTCGACGGGTTGTTTCTGCTTGATTTCAAAAACGGCTTCAGGTTCTTCGACAACTTCTGGTTCAGGCTTCTTCTTCTTCTGAATAGTGAATTGTTCTTCCGGCAGTTCTTCGATAGTTTCTTTTTCCTCTGGAACCTTTTTCTTCTTTGGAAGAGTAACTTGTTCTTCCGGCAATTCTTCGATAGTTTCCTTTGGTGCCTCAGATTCTTTGATGCTAAATTGATAGTCTTTGGGCTTTTCTTCAATTACTGGAGCAACGACTTCTTCTTCAACAGTTTCGATTTCCTCAATCTCCTGAACAAGCTCTTGCGGCTCAGAAATCTCATCAATAACAGTTATCTTGAGCTCAGCAGCTTCCTCTTCTGTTGGAACTTCGGGTACAACAGTAACGCTTTGAACCGCTTCTACTTCATCAACAGGTTTTGGAGCGGGAATGCTTATTTGAGCTTCAGGCTCTTCTGTTACTTCTGGCTTCGGCTTCTTTTTACGGTGGACCTTAACACTCTCTTCGAGAACTTCCTCGACAACTTCTCGAGGCGTCTCTTCAATCACTTTGACTTTGAGTTCTTCGAAGGTTTCTGGCTCTTGAGCGATAGGCTCTTCGACCAATTGCTCTTCTGCTGGTATTTCCTCCACAGGCTTTTCAACAACTGATTCTTTCACACCAATTTCATATGATTTGTATTCAACAGTCGGTGCTTCTGCTTCGATTTGTGGTTTCTCTACCACGGGCTCTTCAACTACTACCTCTTCAGCGGGCTTTTCAGCATCAATTTCTTTTACACCAATTTCATATGACTTATGTTCAACAGTAGGAACAGTCTCCTTTATTTCTGACGTAACCTCCTCAATTTCTTCTACTACAGGAATTTCTTCTGGTGTTTCTTCTGTTATTTGGATCTTCAATTCATCAGCTGCAACCTCCTTGGGCTTCTTTTTAGGTTTCTTTGTCTTTATTTCTGCTACCTCGGTAACCTCTTCCACGGGTTTGCTTTCCTTTAGGACAAACTCTGCTTCTGGTTCTTCAGTAGCGACAATGGAAGGCTTTGTCTTTTTAACAGTAAATTCTGCAGGAATTGGTTCTTCTGGTTGTTCAATTTGTGAATCAGACACTCGAATTGTGTATTCCTTTGGTGTTTCTTCAGTAGGAATAGATGCTTGCTCAATAACTTCAACTTGGCGTTCTTCAACCACAATTTCTTCTGGAGCTGCCACTTCTTCAACAACTTTAACATCAAGGCTGGTAACTTCTTCCGTTTTCTTTGGTTTCTTTGTTTTCTTTGGTTTTATTTCAGCTTCTACATGACTCTCTTCAGTTGGTTTTGGTTCTGTCATTACAACTTCAACTTCGACTGACTCAGGTTGTTTTTGCTTTGGAGTAAATGTTGCTTCGTCAGGCACATCCTCAGTGGGCTGTTCCTCCTGCTCGAGCACTTTTTCTGCTTGAGATTCCTTAATGGAAATTTCATAAGAGTCAAACTTCTCTTCTACCTTCGGAGCTGGTTTCTTCACCTTTTCTTTTGGCTTTTCCTCAACTACTTCTGCCGGTTTCTTTTGAGGAGCATCAGTTTCAGTGACTTGGAATTCGAAAGATTTTGGTTGGGATTCCTCAACCTTTTCTTCTTCTTCCACAACCGTAATATCTTCTTCTTTTTGCTCTTCCGGTTGAGCTTCCACTACTTTCACTACATCTTCAACAACCTCCACTATTTTCTCAACAGGCTTCTTTTTCGATTTTTTCTTTACAACAATATCCTGTTCCTCAGGCTGTGGTTCAGTTATCTTTAAGTCGACCTCGAACTCTTCAACTTCTGGTTGAGGCTTCTCAACAGGAATCACGACTTCGGCAATTGCTTCTTCAGGTTCAGGTTGGGCTTGTTGTGGCTCTTGTAGGGTGACTGCGAACTCTTCGGGCTGTTCTGGCTTAGGCTTCTTCTTCCTGGTGACAACCTTCTCTTCAACAACTTCCTCAGTGGTTATTTCCTTTTCATCAAAGTCAATCACCTTAACTTGGTGTTCCTTTGGTGCTTCTTCTGGTTCCAAGACAGTTGTTGTAATTTTGTACTCCACAGGTATATCTTCAGGGGCTTCCGTTGGCTGAGGCAGTTCTTCGACGACTTCAACTTCAGCTGTTGGAGCGTCTTTTGGTTTCTTATGTTTCACCTTTACTTCCTTAGGCTTTTCGATATCTTCAGGCTTTTCAGTGACTGTCTCTTCTTCCTTAACTGAAATTTCAAAATCTGGCTGTTGCTCTTCTGATATTTCTTCCTCCTGTTGTTGTTTGGGCTTTGGTTTTGATTTCTTAATCTTTTTGACTTCATCTTGAGGTGTGACCACCTCTTCTTCTGGCTTGGGTTCTGTAACCGCTGCCTCTACAACAGTATCTTCGGGTACTGGCTCTTCAACAGTCTTTTTAAATGGTTTCAGTTTGATTTGAGAATCAGTTTCTTCTGGCGCTTCACTCTCAGGCTTGCGGAACTTAATTTGAGCTTCGGGAACTTCTTCTTCTTCCTTCGGTTTTCCAGGTACGATTTCTGTGATAATCGTTTCCGGTTCGGGTTTCGTTTTTTCTTTGGGCTTATACTTAGTCTTACTGGGCTTCTTTTGCTTTTCTGGTTTCTCTGGCTGTTCGACTTGCTCAACCTCTTCTGGAACATATTCCGATTGCTCATAGTCAGTTGGCTCAAATGGTTCAACCTGTATGTCCGCTTCCCTTGGTTCCTTTGGTTGTTCCACAACTGTCACCTCAGCCTTTTCTTTGGGCTTTACTTCAATTTCTTCTTCAGATTCTTTTGGCTTTTGTGGTATCTTTTTCAGCGTAACATTCTCTGGAGATTCTTCTTCTTTAGGCTTCTTCTTACCCTTGCCAATCTTCAGCTTCACTTCCTCAGGACTTTCCTCTGGTTTTGGTACCTTTTCAGGTTTTTGGTATGGTTGCTTTTCTTCAGGTTCCTCCTCACTACTAACATATTTTTCATACTTTTCAAGTTCGACCTTCTCTAAGTCATCCTTTATCTTCTTAATTTTCTTGGTCTTGTGTGGCTTGAATTTAAGTAGTTGTTCTGCTTCTTCAATATTGCGAGAGAGATCTCCATTCTGCTTCACTGCACCAATATTGGTTAACTTTGGTATAAGCGGCGCTGGCGGATACTCAACCGTAACCATGCGAGTTTTTAGTCTGAATTTAGGAAGCTGCACTGTTTGTTCTTCGGCAGGTTTTTCCTTTCGTTTTCCAGGCTTTAACTTCACTGTCTTGGGTACTTCAGCGGCCTCAACGATAGTGACCTTTGTTGGCTTCTGTTCTTTTCTTTCGATTTTCATTGGTTCGAGACTAGCAAATTCTGGCTTCAGTTTCTTAGGAACGTCAAATTCGACCTTCTCATATTTCTCTAGCTCTGTTTTCTCGATTTCTTGCTCAAGCAGCTTTTGTATTAATTCATCGTGCTCATT
The DNA here is from genome assembly GCA_035045145.1 of Drosophila meridionalis. Taxonomy (NCBI): domain Eukaryota; kingdom Metazoa; phylum Arthropoda; class Insecta; order Diptera; family Drosophilidae; genus Drosophila; species Drosophila meridionalis. The sequence goes on along the minus strand of JAWNPG010000040.1, from coordinate 10,555,603 downwards.
TGTCTTCTTCTTTACAATCTTCTTTTTCTTTGTCTTTGGCTTCGTGACATCCTCAACAGTATCTTCCGTAGTTGGCTTTTCATCCTCCTCTTCGACTTCTTCAACGATTGGTTGAGACTCTTCGACCTCAGCAACCTCATCGATAACTCGGACTTCCAAGATCTTGTCAGGCTGCTCTTCTTTTTCTTCAGGCTCCTCATCAATTATGCTTATGTGAAAATCCTTATAAGCCTCGGGTGCTTCACCTGTTATAGAAATTTATATTTTAAGTAATATACAATTCTTGCAGCTATAGTATGAATCCGTGCATTGCCTTCGCAGAAGAATGCAAGCAAATCGTTGAGCTTGATAAATATTTAAATATTTACAGCAGTTTTACGAAAATAATTGAACGTTGTCCAATATAAAATAAATTTCCTAGATGTTGTATAAACATTACATACATATAAGTATATTGAACGATTAGTAATTTTAAAGAAAGTTTTGAATTATTGTAATGTGGAACTTAGTTAAGAGGAGGCAAACAAGAATCTTAGTAGAATTTAAGAGCATGCATTTGGGTGTTATAATATATTGGATAAGTGTGTTTATGTAGGTATAAATAATAAATAATTTTTTTAGCTGACACTACTCAAAATAGAGAGCAGATATTCAGCAGAAAAGGGAAGGGTGAGCAAAAAAGAATAAGAGAATAAAGACAAAGAGAGAGAGAGAGAGAGAGAGGGAGACAGAAAAATAAGAAGGTGTAGGCGCGAAAAAGTGGAAGTCAACGTTGGAATAAACAATAGGCAAAAGACACAGACAAAGGAGCAGGTGCTGCGTGTGCGGTGGAAGTTTGAAGCCTCAATAAACTCTCAGCTAATAACTTACTTGTTTCAACGCTTTTTTCTGTGTCTGGCTTAGCTTTCTTATGCTTAACTGTTTTTTGAACTGTATCTTTAGTGTCATCTTGAGTAGGTATTTCATCTTGTGCGCTTGGTGTAATTTGTGCAGTGGCTGTGTCCTCGGGGTGTGCAATTTGAGTTGTTGTGTCTTCGGTAGTTTCTGATGTCTTAGGAATTGTGTCTTCTGTTGGTTCGTCTTGTCTTTCTTCGACTACATCAACTAGTTTTGGTTTAGGTGTTTTGGTCTTTTTAGGTTTGGTTGAATCAACTGCTAATGGTGTTTCAGGTTCGCTAGACTTGACCTCTTCTAAAGTACTCTCTATAGGGCCCTTGTCTTTCGACTTTTCAGGCATTTCAACTTTTTCATAAACCTCTTTTTCAGTCTTTGGTATTTCTTTCTCTATAAGTTGCTTAACATAATCATCTAAGTCATCTTTCTTAACCTTCTTTACAACCTTCTTTGGCTTAGGTTTGTCCTTTGGTTTGTCTTCTACTATCTTTTCTGGTTTAGTTTCAATAGACTCAACTGGAGAGATTTCTGGTTCTTCGTCGACGATTACAGTTACTGTATCACTATTATCACTTTCGATTGTTGTTATTTTAAAGGTGGTTTCTTCCATAGGACCCTTTTTCTTTAATACGCGCCTAGTAGTTTTCTCTTGAACGGGATGACCTTCATCAGTGATTGTTTCAGAGAATTGTACTTCTTCCGGTTGAACTTCTATTAATTCAATCATTTCAGGCTCGTCCAAAACATCCTCCTCGATAACCTTAATTTCGGCTAAAGGTTCGGGTAAAGATTCCTCTTCTATTGGTGACGCTTTCGGCTTAGACTTTTTGTCCTTCTTTGGCTTATAAGTCGGCGTTTCCTCTGTTATTCCAATAGCAGTCGTTTCAGTGGGTTTATCTTTGGTTATTGGCTCAAACTCAATTTTCTCGTATTTTTCTAATTCTGTTTTAGGTGTTTCCATATCTATAAGTTTCTGTATGTAATCATGTATATCATCCTTTTTCACTTTCTTAGTTTTCTTCTTCGGTGCCTTAGGCTTTTCTTCTTCTTCTTGCTGTACTGGCTCATATTCGACAATTGTAATCTCTGCGTCTGGCTGGTCATCAGTAACTACCTCGATAATTTCAATAATTTCTTCATTTTGTCCTTTTGGACGTTTAATCTTACGCTTTGTAGTAACTACCTTATGGACCTCGCCAGCAGCATCTGTAGTTTCTTCAGCTTTCGTTTCACTTTCGATTACTTCTACAACCGATGGAAGATCTTCGGGTTGAATGTAGCTTTCTTTTACAGATATTTCATATGCAGACATGTCTGGGTGATCTTGCTTTTCCGTTACTTTCTTAGGCTTCTTTTCTACTTTCGCCTCAGGTTTAGATTCATCTTCTAAGAAAGTAACACTATATTCCTTATGAACTGGCTCTTCGACATCTGTCTTCTTTTCTATAACTTCCAAAGGTTCAACGACACTTTCTTCTTGAGGTTGTTCTTCAGAAACTTTAACCTTTTGCTTAGAAGGTTTCTTTTTCTTCTGAGGCTGTGTTACCTCTTCAGTTATTTCATGTTCCTTATCAGACTCGGCGATTGGAGTTGTGTCTTGTACAGCCATGGTGAATTCTTCAGTTGGTTGTTCTTGTGGAAGATTCTCAACAATTTCTACTTCATCTGTTGGTGTTGGTTTTTCTTCTATTGATGGTATTTTTTCCTTTTTCTTAACCTTCTTTGGTTTTTCAGGAACTTGCTTAGGAACTGTTTCCTCAGTAACATCAACAATGTCTGTTGGCTCTTCTTTTGGTATATCCTCTTCAATAACTGTTTTAATGAAATCATCAACATCATTCTTTTTTACTTTCTTGGTACGCTTTTGCTTAACAGTTACTTCATGTTGATCTTCAGTTTCACTGGGACTTGAAGTTACAATAGTAATTTCAGATTCACCTGTATCCTTATCCTGTACAACTGTTATATCATGAATTATCTCTTCTGGTCCTTTTTTGTGTTTTATTTTTTTGGTTTTAACTTCCTTTACTTTAATCTCACCTGCCTCATCTGGGATCGACTTACTCTCGATAAATTCTTCAAGAACTGTGACTTCGAAAGACATTTCCTTTGGAGTTGGGGCTGCAAACTCCTGAACTGTAACAAACGCCAGAGTTTCATCTGGAGGACCTTCTAATGGTTGTATTATATCTTCTGGACCTGCTGAGCTTAACGTATCAGAGACATCTGGAACTTCTTCTTCTGTCACCTTCACCTTCTTTACGGGCTTTTTCTTTTTCATTTTAACTGGTTCATCGAAATCTATCTTTTCGTACTTCTCCAACTCAGCTTTTGGAATATCTTGTTCTATAAGCTTTTGTATATAATCGTGTAAGTCATCTTTAGGTACCTTTTTAGTCTTCTTGACCTTTTTCGGCTTTTCCTCTTGAGGGGTTTCTTCGATTTCTTTTTCAGCTTCTTCAGTAGTTATTGACACCTCATATGCTGGTATGCCATCCTTTTCAGTCTCGACAATTTCTATGATCTCTTCTTTGGGACCAACTTGTTTCCTAATCTTTCGCTTATTAACAATCTTCTTAGTTGTTTCGCCAAGTTCGTCTTTTTCTTCAACTATTTCCGGCTTAGTTTCGATTTCTTCAATTTTGAAAACTGGTCCTTCTGTGGGCTGCACTTCGTCTGATTCTGAAAGAACAATTTCAGCATCTGGTAGTTCAGTCACCTCAGTTTCGTCAACTGAAGATATCTTTACAAGATAGTTAGGTTGTGTATCCTCTTCAGTTTCTTCGACAGGTTTTGATTTGACTTGCTTCTTCGGTTTTTTAGGCTTCTTTTCTTCAGTAAGCATTGTTTCTGTAACATCTACAGTAAAAGCAGTGAAATCTTCTGGTATATCAAGCTTAACATCTTCAGGTAAATCAAGCACATCATCCTCAGGTCTTTCAACTTTTTCGGGCAAGCTTTCCTCTACGCCGTATTTATATTCTTTTGGTGACTTTTTAGTCTTCTTCTTTTTCTCTTCGATGATTTCCTGGACGTCTTCTTCAACTGTTTCGACGGGTATTTCCTGCACAAAGTCGTCAATTACGTTGATAACATACTCCGGTATATCCTCCTTCTTTAGCTTTTTAGTTTTCTTTATTACTTTCTGTTCAACAAATGGCGATTCTTCAGTGACAGATGGTTTAACTTCCGTCAACTCAACAACTGTTACTTCAGCCATGGGTTGATCATCGCTAGTGGTTTCTGTTATCTCAAAGACGCTTTGCTTCGAGCCCTTTCTATGAGTAACCTTACGCTTCTTCACAGTAACTTCTTTCACAACGCCGTCGTCTGAAGGCTGTTGTATAACTTCAATCGTTTCAGCTATTTCATCTAAGACTATTGGAACTTTCTCGACCTTTTTCTTTTTCTGTGATTTTTCTTTCTTAGGCGTTTTTGTCGGTTCGTCAGTTATGTCTTCAACGGTCTGTGTTGGTTCTAATATTTCGTCTAGTACATTAACCAAGTATTTGTTGGGCTCATCACGGCTCAAAGGCGCATCCTCAGACTTTTCTGAAATAACAGATTCCTTATCTTCCTCTGTAAGTTCAGGCTCTATTTCCAAAACATCATATTCATGTACAGTAACGGGAAGACCATCAATTATTTCCACACTCTTCTTATGATGGGTTTTGACTTTTTTCTTCAGCTTGGGTTTTGATTCCATTTCCGTAGGCTCATATTGCTCTAAGTCCGTTTTTGTAATTTCTTGTTCAATAAGCTCTTGAATGTATTTATCTAAGTCATCCTTTACGGCCTTCTTCTTCTTTAATTTCTTAACTACCTTAACTGGTTGTTCTTCATCGACCTGAACTTGTTCTTCTACAGCAGGTATTTCGGTAGTTATTACTTCAATGTCGGCGTCTGGCTTATTCTCTTGATAGGTTTCGGTTATCTCAATCAAATACTCTTTGGGTCCTTCTTTTTTCTTGAGCCTCTTTGTTGTTTTAACCTGTTTAACTTCTTCTCCTTCTTCATTTACAATATCTTCAATTGTAGTTTCAGGAGCAAGTTCTTCAATACGAATGGTGTGATCTTCGGGCTTTTTGCTGGGTTTCTTAGGCTTCGTCGTTTTCTTCTTTATTTTCGCGATCTTATCTTCAATAATCTCTTCCACATTTTCATCGGGAATTTCTTCAATTTGAGTAACTTCCTCAATGTCTGCTTCAGGAATTTCCTCGACTTGAGTTATATCCTCAAATTGTTCTATTGGTTCGATAAACTCTTCCACGACATTTATTACATAGCTTTCAACTTCTTCGCGCTTCAGCTTCTTTGGCAATTTGATTGGTTTCTTAGGCTTCGCTGAAAGTTTGACTGATTCGCTTGGTTTGTCATCTTCTGTAATATCAACGATGGTGACTTCAGCCAAAGGCTCCTCATTATTAGATGTCTCTGTTATTTCAAAAACGTGTTCCTTTGGACCTTGCTTGCGAATGATCTTACGCTTCTTCACTTGAACTTCTTTAGTAGCTCCATCGTCTTCAACAACCTTTATAATTTCTATAGTTTCTGCTATATCTTCAATGCTAACTGGTTCTTGATCGACCACCGACACCTTAGATTTCTTTTCTTTCTTCGGCTTACGTTTTGGCAGTTCTTCAGTTGATTTAACTTCGAAATCCAAGTATTTGTTGGGCTCATCACGGTTCAAAGGCGCATCCTCAGACTTTTCTGAAATAACAGATTCCTTATCTTCCTCTGTAAGTTCAGGCTCTATTTCCAAAACATCATATTCATGTACAGTAACAGGAAGACCATCAATTATTTCCACACTCTTCTTATGATGGGTTTTGACTTTTTTCTTCAGCTTGGGTTTTGATTCCATTTCCGTAGGCTCATATTGCTCTAAGTCCGTTTTTGTAATTTCTTGTTCAATGAGCTCTTGAATGTATTTATCTAAGTCATCCTTTACGGCCTTCTTCTTCTTTAATTTCTTAACTACCTTAACTGGTTGTTCTTCATCGACCTGAACTTGTTCTTCTACAGCAGGTATTTCGGTAGTTATTACTTCAATGTCGGCGTCTGGCTTATTCTCTTGATAGGTTTCGGTTATCTCAATCAAATACTCTTTGGGTCCTTCTTTTTTCTTGAGCCTCTTTGTTGTTTTAACCTGTTTAACTTCTTCTCCTTCTTCATTTACAATATCTTCAATTGTAGTTTCAGGAGCAAGTTCTTCAATACGAATGGTGTGATCTTCGGGCTTTTTGCTGGGTTTCTTAGGCTTCGTCGTTTTCTTCTTTATTTTCGCGATCTTATCTTCAATAATCTCTTCCACATTTTCATCGGGAATTTCTTCAATTTGAGTAACTTCCTCAATGTCTGCTTCAGGAATTTCCTCGACTTGAGTTATATCCTCAAATTGTTCTATTGGTTCGATAAACTCTTCCACGACATTTATTACATAGCTTTCAACTTCTTCGCGCTTCAGCTTCTTTGGCAATTTGATTGGTTTCTTAGGCTTCGCTGAAAGTTTGACTGATTCGCTTGGTTTGTCATCTTCTGTAATATCAACGATGGTGACTTCAGCCAAAGGCTCCTCATTATTAGATGTCTCTGTTATTTCAAAAACGTGTTCCTTTGGACCTTGCTTGCGAATGATCTTACGCTTCTTCACTTGAACTTCTTTAGTAGCTCCATCATCTTCAACAACCTTTATAATTTCTATAGTTTCTGCTATATCTTCAATGCTAACTGGTTCCTGATCGACCACCGACACCTTAGATTTCTTTTCTTTCTTCGGCTTACGTTTTGGCAGTTCTTCAATTGGCTTGACTTCGAAATCTTCGGGCTGTGTTTTTGGGATATCTTCCTCTACCAATTCTATAACAGCTTCAGGCATTGGCTTTGCTTCTTCTGGCTCGAACTCTTGAATTTTAAATTCGTGTACTGTATGTGGCACTCCATCAATAATTTCGGTGATTTTCTTATGGTGTTTCTTTATCTTTTTAGGTTTAGTTGTCTCCGGTAATGACTCTAATTGGGTGGTTTCATAAGCTTCTGGCTCTGTTTTTGGAACCTCTTCCTCTATCAGCTTCTGAATATAAGTTTCAATATTTTCAGCTTTGGGCTTCTTTTTCTTTACAACCTTAACTTTGCGATCTTTAGGTGTATCATTTTCTGAATCTGGTAATATTTCAGTAGTCTGAATAATCAATTCTGCTTCGGGTTTGTTTTCTTCGTACGTTTCAACCACTTCAATTAGATATTCTTTTGGACCTTCCTTTTTCTTAAGTCTTCGCTTTGTTGTAGTGCGCTCAACCTCTTCACCTTGTTCATTGATAACCTGTTCAGTTATTGTTTCAGGAGCAAATTCCTCAATACGAATTGTGTGTTCAGAGATCGGAGCAGCAGCGATGGTCTCAGTTTTCTTCTTCGGTACTTTTTTTTTCGGCTTAGGCACAGTTTCTGTTATTTCAACCGAAAAATCATCGAAGGATGGTACCTGTGGTATTTCTTCATCCTCTTCAGGATTTATCTCTTGCTCAGTCGTGTCTTCGATCTGCCTTGGCTGTTCTTCAATAATTGTAACTTTCTTTGGCTTAATTGATTTCTTCTTTTTATCCTTTGACTTGCTTGTTGAACTTTCAACCAACTCTTCTTCAGGCTTAAATTCCTCTTCAGCAATATCGTCAACAACAGTAGTCTTAAAAGATGTGATATCATCATTCTCTGTAGGTTTAGTTTCTTCCACAGTAGATACATCTTCAGAAATATGGGCAAGTAGTTCTGTTGGTACTTCATCGACAATTTTGACAATATATTCCTTGAGTTTATCTTTCTTCACCTTTTTGATAATCTTCTTTGGTATTGAGGGCTTGTCTTCTACTGTAACATCAGTATCTTCTTCAATGACTTCAGTTGTTATAACTGTAACCTTTGCTTCTTCCTGATCACCAACTGGTTCTAAGGTTTCCACAATTTCTATTTCGTACTGCTTGGAGCCCTTCCTAGTTTTCACCTTACGTCGCTTAACAATTTTTGCTTCTGGCTTGCTAACTTCTTCAATATATTCAGGAATATTCTCAGTGTGTTCCTCTAGTACTACAATTGGTAGAGTCTCGCCAATATCTATTATAATGTCGTCCACATCGAGTGTCGTACTATCAATTGTCTCTTCAACAATTTTTTGTACAATGGGCTGAGTGTCAATCGTGCTGATTGTGAATTCATCGTATTCAATAACAGCTTCCGGCTCAGTTGGAGTTTTTTCTTCGACTTTAGGCTCAGACTTTGGCTTCTTGACCTTTGGTTTCTTAACCGGTTCTTCATGTGTGATACCCACTTCAAAAGTCTCGCCTTCGTCTATAGGAGCCTTTGGTTTCTTGGTCTTATGTTTCTTTTGATTCTTTGGCTTTGCATCAATATCAGTTTTTTCGTATTTTTCAAGTTCAGTTGTTGGAATCTCTGCATTTATCAGCTGTTGTATATACGCATCTAGATCATCCTTCTTCACTTTCTTTCTTCGTTGTTTTGGCTTCTCAACAATCTTTTCATTATCACTTTGCTCTTCTGGTTCAACAGAAGTTATTATGACCTCGTAAAATGGTTCCTCGCCAGGTGCAGGAAGAGTTTCCACAATTTCGAGAATCTCCTCTTTATCTCCTCGCTTATGCAAAATTTTACGCTTTGGCGTCTTTTTAGATAAAGTTTCATCAGAAGTCTTTTCAGGCTCCAGTTCCGTTAGCTTAACTTCATAGAAATCAGCTATAGTAGTTTCATAGAATGTTTGGTCGGGCTCCTCTTTAACCTCAGCTACAAACTCATCCAATTCTTGTTTATTCATACGTTTTACTTTCTTTTTGAGTATTTTCTTTTCCATTGGATGATCCCTATTAATTTCAGAACTAGTAACAGTAACTTCATACTGTTTATCGTTCGTATCATTTGGAGAAACTTCGATTATTTCAATTATATTTTCCTCTAATTCAGTTGTAAGCTTTAGCTTACGCTTTTTCTTTGGCTCTTTTACAGAATGCACAACATTTTCATTTGTCTCCTCTTTCACATCCTGCGGCTCCAATTCAATGACTTCGAATTTGTAGGAAGGTTGAATTTCTTTGTCTTCAATGTCCTCATCACTCAAATTCGGCTTGAAACTGATGTTATCATCAGACTCTGTAGATGGCTTAGTCTTTTTGAGCGGCTTCTTTTGTTTTGGCTTTTCCTTTATTTTCTCAGATGTTTCTTCGATACTCTCGTCAAATATGACTGGTTTCAATTCAACGGTTTCAGTGGATTCGGTGTTTTCTGGTATTTTACCCTTACCAATTTTCAATTTCTTTGGCTTTTCATCCTTTTGCTTTGTATCCTTTTTACCGCGTTGGTATTTTTGATTGTCTGTCTGTTCATCTATTGGCTGCTCATCATCTTCAAATGTTTCCAAATCCAATTTTTCCAGTTCGGCTTTTACGGGCTTAGTATGCTTAAATTTCTTAGGCCGTTTCTTCAATACTTCTTCCGCTTCTTCTATATTTCGAGAAAGCTCACCTTTATCTTGAATAGTTTCCATTTCAGTTACTGTATACGGAAAACAGTACGGTGAATAAGGTATAAATCTTATCCAACTCTTAAGTTTCTTGTTTTTAAAGGATGCTTCGTTCAATTTCTTTTTCTTTTCCTCTTGTGGGCGTTGCTTCGGAGTTTTGAGCTTGAGCATTTGCGGAAATTCAACCACAGAACTTATTTCAACCATCTTAGGTTTCTTAACTTCAATTTTCTCAATTTTCATTGCAGTCAGCTTCATGGGCTTAATAGACGAATCTCTGCGAGCCCTTTGCGGAAGTTCCATATCCGTACGTACATACGGCTGTAAGACGGTTTTCGGTATTTCCTGATGGATTAGGAACTGTATGTAGTCATCCATCTCATCACGTTTTGATTTGACGACCTTTTTCTTCTTTGCCTTATCTTTTTTCTTAGCTGGCTCTGTACCCTGTTCTTTATTAGCAGTTTTATCAACCTCGTTATCGTCTAATTTTTCAGCCTTTGGCTTACGTTTCGGTTTAGTTTTGTCAGCAGGTTCCCCAGAACCTCCCTCATCTTCCCCAGTCTCGTCAATCTGTTCGAATTTATCTAGTTTTGTCTTTTTCTGTTTGGGTTTCTTAAGTTTGGTCGGTGATTGTTCGGTGTTATCTTCACTTGCATCTTCAGGTTCTGTGATAGTGTACTCTTTGTTGTATTGGTCTGTTTAAGAAAAAATTATGTGTTTGTGTGTTAGCACTAAACTAATTTGTTAAGATTATATTTGCATTTTATATAATGCGTTAAAACACATTAACTTTGTAGTTCATAAAGTTAAGTGTTTAAGATGCTTGCATATAATGTTAACTAAATTGTTGATCATTTTTTGTAATGTACGTTTTATGCCTGTTTTTTTTAAGTGTACATATACAACCTCAGTATAATTATCGTACTAGAATACTTATGTAATTATGTGAAAGTGTTCTAGTCCGTTTGTTAGTAAATATATAGTGCCAAAATTTGCAAACAGAATTTTGTGTTCTTGTGTGTATATTTTGTTTGTGTTACTAAATAGGAAGCTACTATGTTTTGCTTTGACTTAAAACATTTTAATCGTAATTAATTTCGTAACCTATCAAACACGTATTTGTGTGTGTGTGTGTTTTTTTTTTTTTTTTTTTTTTTTTTTTAATTTCTTGTCATACGAATCACGAATAAAAGTACGTAACACCGAAATATGAACAATCTTGTATATATGTGTAATAGAAAATATGTAAAGAAAATCACCTGTAGGCTCGTTGACTTCAACAATTTCAATGTTTGGTTGTGTGGTGTCGTCCATAATGGGCTCTGTGTCACTGAGTATTTCCTCAACCACGATGCCTTCCTCTTGAGAAATTCTCTTACTTTCTGTTTGAATTGTGGTTTCTCCATCTTCGTTTTGTACAGACTTAAATGTTGTAATGTAAGTTGGGTGTTCCGTTTCTGTGTTTTCAGGTTGCTGTTTCTCGGCTGTGTTTATGTAGTAGTGTATTTTTTTTTTCATTTATTAATATGGAATGACCAAAAAAAATTTGTTATTAGCAATCCGGAAATGTTACTATAATTTAAAATTATTTAAAATAATATTGGTCTTGCCCTTATCACAATTTTAATAAAAAAAGAAAAAGTAAATTAAAAATTAATTTGAACATTTAAAAAAAATTCTTTCGAATTATATAAATGATATTTTGCGTATACTTCAAGTGCAGTTCTAGTGTAAAATGTGTTGTATGCAGAGTAGTGTGGTTTGTGTTCTTACCCTTAGGTTTGTGTGGCTTTTGTTTTTTGTGTTTTGGAAGTTGTTCATCATCTAGTTTACTGATATCAATAATATCAGCAATATTTTCATCACTAACAACGCGTATAAGTGAATATGGCTCTTTGCCTTCTTCTTCAACTGTTTGTATTTGATAATATTCTTCATCCTCAGGACCTTGTTTTTTAAATGTACGTGTTTTTGTTGTCTTTTTCCTAGGCTTCTTATTGCCGGCGATTTCTTCAGTAAAAACAATTTCTTCTGGTAGCTCCTCGATAGGAATTGGCAATGTAGAAATTTCATTGACTGGAAGGACTTCAACATTCACACTAGTTATCGGCTCCATATTTTCCTCTTCAACAGTATTAACCGTAGTGACTTCATCATGATTTTCATCAATCTTCGTTTTAAATGCTCTGGTCTTTACAATTTTCTTTTTCTTTGTTCCGTCCGGAGAAATGACTTCGAGCTCGGTTATTTGTTCGGGTAACTCAATTGACTTACTGTCAGTTTGTAGAGGCTCAGTGCAGGGAAGTTCACTGATAGTTATTGTATAAATGGGTTCTCCTGATTCTTGTTCAGTCATATCAATTTCAGTTACTTCCTCTTTAAATTCATCTTTTGGTTTCTTTATCACACGCTTTTTAGACCGAAGAACTTTTTGCACACCATCTTTGTCTAGAATTTCTGACTCAACCGTTTCTTCAGGCAAAACGACAACTTCCGTGAATGTTTCTTCCGGAAGGTCTGGGAAAGGAGCTTGGAAGTTTTCAACCGTTACTTTCGTCTGGGTTGGCTTTTCATATTCTTCAACTGTTTGAACTTTGGTAACCTCCATATTAGAGCCATTTATCTTTTTAATAATCTTAGTTTTGATAACTGTCTTAGTTGGAGTCCCATCCTCTTTTTCGGAATGAATTATTGACTTTCTTTCCGGTAATTCAACAACTGAAACGTCTTCTTCCGGCTTGCGAACAACAACTCTCTTTTTCAAGTAAATTTTCTCGCCAAAAGGATTTTGAGCCTCTGCTTCTTCCACAGTAACGGTAGTTTGTGGCTTTTTGTCCTCTTCTTCAACAGTTTCAATTTTTGTGATTTCCTGTCTATCACCCTTAACCTTCTTGATAACACGTGTACGAATCTTCTTCTTCTTAGGCTTGCCATCTTCAGTTACTGATTCAATCACACGAATCTCTTCCGGAAGCTCCTGAATTTCTTCCGGTGTTTCCTCTTCTACAGGAAGTTCTTCCACTGTGACAGTAGTTTCGGGTAGTTTGTCATCTTCTTCGACGGTTTCAATCTTGGTGACTTCTTGTTTATCACCCTTAACCTTCTTGATAACACGTGTACGAATCTTCTTCTTTTTAGGCATGCCGTCCTCGGTTATTGTTTCAATTACTCGAACCTCTTCCGGAAGCTCTCGAATCTGATCAGGTTGTTCGTCCACAGGTATTTTTTCCACTGTGACAGTAGTTTCGGGTTGTTTGTCATCTTCTTCGACGGTTTCAATCTTGGTGACTTCTTGTTTATCACCCTTAACCTTCTTGATAACACGTGTACGAATCTTCTTCTTTTTGGGCTTGCCGTCCTCGGTTATTGATTCAATCACACGAATCTCTTCCGGAAGCTCGTGAATTTCTTCAGGTTGTTCGTCCACAGGTGTTTCTTCCACTGTGACAGTAGTTTCGGGTTGTTTGTCATCTTCTTCGACGGTTTCAATCTTGGTGACTTCTTGTTTATCACCCTTAACCTTCTTGATAACACGTGTGCGAATCTTCTTCTTTTTAGGCATGCCGTCCTCGGTTATTGTTTCAATTACTCGAACCTCTTCCGGAAGCTCCTGAATCTGATCAGGCTGTTCGTCCACAGGTATTTCTTCTACTGTGACAGTAGTTTCGGGTTGTTTGTCATCTTCTTCGACGGTTTCAATCTTGGTGACTTCTTGTTTATCACCTTTAACCTTCTTGATAACACGTGTACGAATCTTCTTCTTCTTGGGCTTGCCGTCTTCAGTTACTGATTCAATCACACGAATCTCTTCGGGAAGCTCCTGAATTTCTCCAGGTTGTTCGTCCACAGGGGTTTCTTCCACTGTAACAGTAGTTTCGGGTTGTTTGTCATCTTCTTCGACGGTTTCAATCTTGGTGACTTCTTGTTTATCACCCTTAACCTTCTTGATAACACGTGTACGAATCTTCTTCTTCTTGGGCTTGCCATCCTCGGCTATTGTTTCAATTACCCGAACCTCTTCCGGAAGCTCGTGAATCTGATCAGGTTGTTCGTCCACAGGTGTTTCTTCCACTGTGACAGTAGTTTCGGGTTGTTTGTCATCTTCTTCTACGGTTTCAATCTTGGTGACTTCTTGCTTATCACCCTTAACCTTCTTGATAACACGTGTACGAATCTTCTTCTTCTTGGGCTTGCCGTCTTCAGTTACTGATTCAATCACACGAATCTCTTCCGGAAGCTCCTGAATTTCTTCAGGTTGTTCGTCCACAGGTGTTTCTTCCACTGTGACAGTAGTTTCGGGTTGTTTGTCATCTTCTTCGACGGTTTCAATCTTGGTGACTTCTTGTTTATCACCCTTAACCTTCTTGATAACACGTGTACGAATCTTCTTCTTCTTGGGCTTGCCGTTTTCAGTTACTGATTCAATCACACGAATCTCTTCCGGAAGCTCCTGAATCTGATCAGGTTGTTCGTCCACAGGTGTTTCTTCCACTGTGACAGTAGTTTCGGGTTGTTTGTCATCTTCTTCGACGGTTTCAATCTTGGTGACTTCTTGTTTATCGCCCTTAACCTTCTTGATAACACGTGTGCGAATCTTCTTCTTTTTAGGCATGCCGTCCTCGGTTATTGTTTCAATTACTCGAACCTCTTCCGGAAGCTCCTGAATCTGATCAGGTTGTTCGTCCACAGGTATTTCTTCCACTGTGACAGTAGTTTCGGGTTGTTTGTCATCTTCTTCGACGGTTTCAATCTTGGTGACTTCTTGTTTATCACCCTTAACCTTCTTGATAACACGTGTACGAATCTTCTTCTTCTTGGGCTTGCCGTCCTCGGTTATTGATTCAATCACACGAATCTCTTCCGGAAGCTCCTGAATTTCTTCAGGTTGTTCCTCTTCTACTGGAACTTCTTCCACTGTGACAGTAGTTTCGGGTTGTTTGTCATCTTCTTCGACGGTTTCAATCTTGGTGACTTCTTGTTTATCACCCTTAACCTTCTTGATAACACGTGTACGAATCTTCTTCTTTTTAGGCATGCCGTCCTCGGTTATTGTTTCAATTACTCGAACCTCTTCCGGAAGCTCCTGAATCTTATCAGGTTGTTCGTCCACAGGTATTTCTTCCACTGTGACAGTAGTTTCGGGTTGTTTGTCATCTTCTTCGACGGTTTCAATCTTGGTGACTTCTTGTTTATCACCCTTAACCTTCTTGATAACACGTGTACGAATCTTCTTCTTCTTGGGCTTGCCATCCTCGGCTATTGTTTCAATTACCCGAACCTCTTCCGGAAGCTCGTGAATCTGATCAGGTTGTTCGTCCACAGGTGTTTCTTCCACTGTGACAGTAGTTTCGGGTTGTTTGTCATCTTCTTCTACGGTTTCAATCTTGGTGACTTCTTGTTTATCACCCTTAACCTTCTTGATAACACGTGTACGAATCTTCTTCTTCTTGGGCTTGCCGTCTTCAGTTACTGATTCAATCACACGAATCTCTTCCGGAAGCTCCTGAATTTCTTCAGGTTGTTCGTCCACAGGTGTTTCTTCCACTGTGACAGTAGTTTCGGGTTGTTCGTCATCTTCTTCGACGGTTTCAATCTTGGTGACTTCTTGTTTATCACCCTTAACCTTCTTGATAACACGTGTACGAATCTTCTTCTTCTTGGGCTTGCCATCCTCGGTTATTGATTCAATCACACGAATCTCTTCCGGAAGCTCCTGAATTTCTTCAGGTTGTTCGTCCACAGCTGTTTCTTCCACTGTGACAGTAGTTTCGGGTTGTTTGTCGTCTTCTTCGACGGTTTCAATCTTGGTGACTTCTTGTTTATCACCCTTAACCTTCTTGATAACACGTGTACGAATCTTCTTCTTCTTGGGCTTGCCGTCTTCTGTTACTGATTCAATCACACGAATCTCTTCCGGAAGCTCCTGAATTTCTTCAGGTTGTTCGTCCACAGGTGTTTCTTCCACTGTGACAGTAGTTTCGGGTTGTTTGTCATCTTCTTCGACGGTTTCAATCTTGGTGACTTCTTGTTTATCACCCTTAACCTTCTTGATAACACGTGTACGAATCTTCTTCTTCTTGGGCTTGCCGTCCTCGGTTATTGATTCAATCACACGAATCTCTTCCGGAAGCTCCTGAATTTCTTCAGGTTGTTCCTCTTCTACTGGAACTTCTTCCACTGTGACAGTAGTTTCGGGTTGTTTGTCATCTTCTTCGACGGTTTCAATCTTGGTGACTTCTTGTTTATCACCCTTAACCTTCTTGATAACACGTGTACGAATCTTCTTCTTCTTGGGCTTGCCGTCTTCTGTTACTGATTCAATCACACGAATCTCTTCCGGAAGCTCCTGAATTTCTTCAGGTTGTTCGTCCACAGGTGTTTCTTCCACTGTGACAGTAGTTTCGGGTAGTTTGTCATCTTCTTCGACGGTTTCAATCTTGGTGACTTCTTGTTTATCACCCTTAACCTTCTTGATAACACGTGTACGAATCTTCTTCTTCTTGGGCTTGCCGTCCTCGGTTATTGATTCAATCACACGAATCTCTTCCGGAAGCTCCTGAATTTCTTCAGGTGTTTCCTCTTCAACTGGAACTTCTTCCACTGTGACAGTAGTTTCGGGTTGTTTGTCATCTTCTTCGACGGTTTCAATCTTGGTGACTTCTTGTTTATCACCCTTAACCTTCTTGATAACACGTGTACGAATCTTCTTCTTTTTAGGCATGCCGTCCTCGGTTATTGTTTCAATTACTCGAACCTCTTCCGGAAGCTCCTGAATCTTATCAGGTTGTTCGTCCACAGGTATTTCTTCCACTGTGACAGTAGTTTCGGGTTGTTTGTCATCTTCTTCGACGGTTTCAATCTTGGTGACTTCTTGTTTATCACCCTTAACCTTCTTGATAACACGTGTACGAATCTTCTTCTTCTTGGGCTTGCCGTCCTCGGTTATTGATTCAATCACACGAATCTCTTCCGGAAGCTCCTGAATTTCTTCAGGTGTTTCCTCTTCAACTGGAACTTCTTCCACTGTGACAGTAGTTTCGGGTTGTTTATCATCTTCTTCGACGGTTTCAATCTTGGTGACTTCTTGCTTATCACCCTTAACCTTCTTGATAACACGTGTACGAATCTTCTTCTTCTTGGGCTTGCCGTCTTCAGTTACTGATTCAATCACACGAATCTCTTCCGGAAGCTCCTGAATTTCTTCAGGTGTTTCCTCTTCTACTGGAACTTCTTCCACTGTGACAGTAGTTTCGGGTTGTTTGTCATCTTCTTCGACGGTTTCAATCTTGGTGACTTCTTGTTTATCACCCTTAACCTTCTTGATAACACGTGTACGAATCTTCTTCTTCTTGGGCTTGCCGTCTTCTGTTACTGATTCAATCACACGAATCTCTTCCGGAAGCTCCTGAATTTCTTCAGGTTGTTCGTCCACAGGTGTTTCTTCCACTGTGACAGTAGTTTCGGGTTGTTTGTCATCTTCTTCGACGGTTTCAATCTTGGTGACTTCTTGTTTATCACCCTTAACCTTCTTGATAACACGTGTACGAATCTTCTTTTTCTTGGGCTTGCCGTCCTCGGTTATTGATTCAATCACACGAATCTCTTCCGGAAGCTCCTGAATTTCTTCAGGTTGTTCCTCTTCTACTGCAACTTCTTCCACTGTGACAGTAGTTTCGGGTTGTTTGTTATCTTCTTCGACGGTTTCAATCTTGGTGACTTCTTGTTTATCACCCTTAACCTTCTTGATAACACGTGTACGAATCTTCTTCTTCTTCGGCTTGCCGTCTTCAGTTACTGATTCAATCACACGAATCTCTTCCGGCAGCTCCTGAATTTCTGCAGGTTGTTCGTCCACAGGTGTTTCTTCCACTGTGACAGTAGTTTCGGGTAGTTTGTCATCTTCTTCGACGGTTTCAATCTTGGTGACTTCTTGTTTATCACCCTTAACCTTCTTGATAACACGTGTACGAATCTTCTTCTTCTTGGGCTTGCCGTCCTCGGTTATTGATTCAATCACACGAATCTCTTCCGGAAGCTCCTGAATTTCTTCAGGTGTTTCCTCTTCAACTGGAACTTCTTCCACTGTGACAGTAGTTTCGGGTTGTTTGTCATCTTCTTCGACGGTTTCAATCTTGGTGACTTCTTGTTTATCACCCTTAACCTTCTTGATAACACGTGTACGAATTTTCTTCTTTTTAGGCATGCCGTCCTCGGTTATTGTTTCAATTACTCGAACCTCTTCCGGAAGCTCCTGAATCTGATCAGGTTGTTCGTCCACAGGTATTTCTTCCACTGTGACAGTAGTTTCGGGTTGTTTGTCATCTTCTTCGACGGTTTCAATCTTGGTGACTTCTTGTTTATCACCCTTAACCTTCTTGATAACACGTGTACGAATCTTCTTCTTCTTGGGCTTGCCGTCTTCTGTTACTGATTCAATCACACGAATCTCTTCCGGAAGCTCCTGAATTTCTTCAGGTGTTTCCTCTTCAACTGGAACTTCTTCCACTGTGACAGTAGTTTCGGGTTGTTTGTCATCTTCTTCGACGGTTTCAATCTTGGTGACTTCTTGCTTATCACCCTTAACCTTCTTGATAACACGTGTACGAATCTTCTTCTTCTTGGGCTTGCCGTCTTCAGTTACTGATTCAATCACACGAATCTCTTCCGGAAGCTCCTGAATTTCTTCAGGTGTTTCCTCTTCTACTGGAACTTCTTCCACTGTGACAGTAGTTTCGGGTTGTTTGTCATCTTCTTCGACGGTTTCAATCTTGGTGACTTCTTGTTTATCACCCTTAACCTTCTTGATAACACGTGTACGAATCTTCTTCTTCTTGGGCTTGCCGTCTTCTGTTACTGATTCAATCACACGAATCTCTTCCGGAAGCTCCTGAATTTCTTCAGGTTGTTCGTCCACAGGTGTTTCTTCCACTGTGACAGTAGTTTCGGGTTGTTTGTCATCTTCTTCGACGGTTTCAATCTTGGTGACTTCATGTTTATCACCCTTAACCTTCTTGATAACACGTGTACGAATCTTCTTTTTCTTGGGCTTGCCGTCCTCGGTTATTGATTCAATCACACGAATCTCTTCCGGAAGCTCCTGAATTTCTTCAGGTGTTTCCTCTTCAACTGGAACTTCTTCCACTGTGACAGTAGTTTCGGGTTGTTTGTCATCTTCTTCGACGGTTTCAATCTTGGTGACTTCTTGTTTATCACCCTTAACCTTCTTGATAACACGTGTACGAATCTTCTTCTTCTTCGGCTTTCCGTCTTCAGCTACTGACTCAATCACACGAATCTCTTCCGGAAGCTCCTGAATTTCTTCAGGTGTTTCCTTTTCAACTGGAACTTCTTCCACTGTTACAGTAGTTTCGGGTTGTTTGTCATCTTCTTCGACGGTCTCAATCTTGGTGACTTCTTGTTTATCACCCTTAACCTTCTTGATAACACGTGTACGAATCTTCTTCTTCTTGGGCTTGCCGTCTTCTGTTACTGATTCAATCACACGAATCTCTTCCGGAAGCTCCTGAATTTCTTCAGGTGTTTCCTCTTCTACTGGAACTTCTTCCACTGTGACAGTAGTTTCGGGTTGTTTGTCATCTTCTTCGACGGTTTCAATCTTGGTGACTTCTTGTTTATCACCCTTAACCTTCTTGATAACACGTGTACGAATCTTCATATTCTTGGGCTTGCCGTCTTCTGTTACTGATTCAATCACACGAATCTCTTCCGGAAGCTCCTGAATTTCTTCAGGTTGTTCGTCCACAGGTGTTTCTTCCACTGTGACAGTAGTTTCGGGTTGTTTGTCATCTTCTTCGACGGTTTCAATCTTGGTGACTTCTTGTTTATCACCCTTAACCTTCTTGATAACACGTGTACGAATCTTCTTCTTCTTGGGCTTGCCGTCTTCTGTTACTGATTCAATCACACGAATCTCTTCCGGAAGCTCCTGAATTTCTTCAGGTGTTTCCTCTTCAACTGGAACTTCTTCCACTGTGACAGTAGTTTCGGGTAGTTTGTCATCTTCTTCGACGGTTTCAATCTTGGTGACTTCTTGTTTATCACCCTTAACCTTCTTGATAACACGTGTACGAATCTTCTTTTTCTTGGGCTTGCCGTCCTCGGTTATTGATTCAATCACACGAATCTCTTCCGGAAGCTCCTGAATTTCTTCAGGTATTTCCTCTTCAACTGGAACTTCTTCCACTGTTACAGTAGTTTCGGGTTGTTTGTCATCTTCTTCGACGGTCTCAATCTTGGTGACTTCTTGTTTATCACCCTTAACCTTCTTGATAACACGTGTACGAATCTTCTTCTTCTTGGGCTTGCCGTCCTCGGTTATTGATTCAATCACACGAATCTCTTCCGGAAGCTCCTGAATTTCTTCAGGTGTTTCCTCTTCTACTGGAACTTCTTCCACTGTGACAGTAGTTTCGGGTTGTTTGTCATCTTCTTCGACGGTTTCAATCTTGGTGACTTCTTGTTTATCACCCTTAACCTTCTTGATAACACGTGTACGAATCTTCTTTTTCTTGGGCTTGCCGTCCTCGGTTATTGATTCAATCACACGAATCTCTTCCGGAAGCTCCTGAATTTCTTCAGGTTGTTCGTCCACAGGTGTTTCTTCCACTGTGACAGTAGTTTCGGGTTGTTTGTCATCTTCTTCGACGGTTTCAATCTTGGTGACTTCTTGTTTATCACCCTTAACCTTCTTGATAACACGTGTACGAATCTTCTTCTTCTTGGGCTTGCCGTCTTCTGTTACTGATTCAATCACACGAATCTCTTCCGGAAGCTCCTGAATTTCTTCAGGTGTTTCCTCTTCAACTGGAACTTCTTCCACTGTGACAGTAGTTTCGGGTTGTTTGTCATCTTCTTCGACGGTCTCAATCTTGGTGACTTCTTGTTTATCACCCTTAACCTTCTTGATAACACGTGTACGAATCTTCTTCTTCTTGGGCTTGCCGTCCTCGGTTATTGATTCAATCAGACGAATCTCTTCCGGAAGCTCCTGAATTTCTTCAGGTGTTTCCTCTTCTACTGGAACTTCTTCCACTGTGACAGTAGTTTCGGGTTGTTTGTCATCTTCTTCGACGGTTTCAATCTTGGTGACTTCTTGTTTATCACCCTTAACCTTCTTGATAACACGTGTACGAATCTTCTTTTTCTTGGGCTTGCCGTCCTCGGTTATTGATTCAATCACACGAATCTCTTCCGGAAGCTCCTGAATTTCTTCAGGTTGTTCGTCCACAGGTGTTTCTTCCACTGTGACAGTAGTTTCGGGTTGTTTGTCATCTTCTTCGACGGTTTCAATCTTGGTGACTTCTTGTTTATCACCCTTAACCTTCTTGATAACACGTGTACGAATCTTCTTCTTCTTCGGCTTTCCATCTTCAGTTACTGATTCAATCACACGAATCTCTTCCGGAAGCTCCTGAATTTCTTCAGGTGTTTCCTCTTCTACTGGAACTTCTTCCACTGTGACAGTAGTTTCGGGTTGTTTGTCATCTTCTTCGACGGTTTCAATCTTGGTGACTTCTTGTTTATCACCCTTAACCTTCTTGATAACACGTGTACGAATCTTCTTCTTCTTGGGCTTGCCGTCTACTGTTACTGATTCAATCACACGAATCTCTTCCGGAAGCTCCTGAATTTCTTCAGGTTGTTCGTCCACAGGTGTTTCTTCCACTGTGACAGTAGTTTCGGGTTGTTTGTCATCTTCTTCGACGGTTTCAATCTTGGTGACTTCTTGTTTATCACCCTTAACCTTCTTGATAACACGTGTACGAATCTTCTTCTTCTTCGGTTTTCCATCTTCAGTTACTGATTCAATCACACGAATCTCTTCCGGAAGCTCCTGAATTTCTTCAGGTTGTTCGTCCACAGGTGTTTCTTCCACTGTGACAGTAGTTTCGGGTTGTTTGTCATCTTCTTCGACGGTTTCAATCTTGGTGACTTCTTGTTTATCACCCTTAACCTTCTTGATAACACGTGTACGAATCTTCTTCTTCTTGGGCTTGCCGTCCTCGGTTATTGATTCAATCACACGAATCTCTTCCGGAAGCTCCTGAATTTCTTCAGGTGTTTCCTCTTCTACTGGAACTTCTTCCACTGTGACAGTAGTTTCGGGTTGTTTGTCATCTTCTTCGACGGTTTCAATCTTGGTGACTTCATGTTTATCACCCTTAACCTTCTTGATAACACGTGTACGAATCTTCTTCTTCTTGGGCTTGCCATCTTCTGTTACTGATTCAATCACACGAATCTCTTCCGGAAGCTCCTGAATTTCTTCAGGTTGTTCGTCCACAGGTGTTTCTTCCACTGTGACAGTAGTTTCGGGTTGTTTGTCATCTTCTTCGACGGTTTCAATCTTGGTGACTTCTTGTTTATCACCCTTAACCTTCTTGATAACACGTGTACGAATCTTCTTCTTCTTCGGCTTCCCATCTTCAGTTACTGATTCAATCACACGAATCTCTTCCGGAAGCTCCTGAATTTCTTCAGGTGTTTCCTCTTCTACTGGAACTTCTTCCACTGTGACAGTAGTTTCGGGTTGTTTGTCATCTTCTTCGACGGTTTCAATCTTGGTGACTTCTTGTTTATCACCCTTAACCTTCTTGATAACACGTGTACGAATCTTCTTCTTCTTGGGCTTGCCGTCTTCTGTTACTGATTCAATCACACGAATCTCTTCCGGAAGCTCCTGAATTTCTTCAGGTTGTTCGTCCACAGGTGTTTCTTCCACTGTGACAGTAGTTTCGGGTTGTTTGTCATCTTCTTCGACGGTTTCAATCTTGGTGACTTCTTGTTTATCACCCTTAACCTTCTTGATAACACGTGTACGAATCTTCTTCTTCTTCGGCTTGCCATCTTCAGTTATTGTTTCAATCACACGAATCTCTTCCGGAAGCTCCTGAATTTCTTCAGGTTGTTCGTCCACAGGTGTTTCTTCCACTGTGACAGTTGTTTCGGGTTGTTTGTCATCTTCTTCGACGGTTTCAATCTTGGTGACTTCTTGTTTATCACCCTTAACCTTCTTGATAACACGTGTACGAATCTTCTTCTTCTTGGGCTTGCCGTCTTCAGTTACTGATTCAATCACACGAATCTCTTCCGGAAGCTCCTGAATTTCTTCAGGTTGTTCGTCCACAGGTGTTTCTTCCACTGTGACAGTAGTTTCGGGTTGTTTGTCATCTTCTTCGACGGTTTCAATCTTGGTGACTTCTTGTTTATCACCCTTAACCTTCTTGATAACACGTGTACGAATCTTCTTCTTCTTGGGCTTGCCGTCTTCTGTTACTGATTCAATCACACGAATCTCTTCCGGAAGCTCCTGAATTTCTTCAGGTTGTTCGTCCACAGGTGTTTCTTCCACTGTGACAGTAGTTTCGGGTTGTTTGTCATCTTCTTCGACGGTTTCAATCTTGGTGACTTCTTGTTTATCACCCTTAACCTTCTTGATAACACGTGTACGAATCTTCTTCTTCTTCGGCTTGCCATCTTCAGTTACTGATTCAATCACACGAATCTCTTCCGGAAGCTCCTGAATTTCTTCAGGTTGTTCGTCCACAGGTGTTTCTTCCACTGTGACAGTAGTTTCGGGTTGTTTGTCATCTTCTTCGACGGTTTCAATCTTGGTGATTTCATGTTTATCACCCTTAACCTTCTTGATAACACGTGTACGAATCTTCTTCTTCTTAGGCTTGCCGTCTTCTGTTACTGATTCAATCACACGAATCTCTTCCGGAAGCTCCTGAATTTCTTCAGGTTGTTCGTCCACAGGTGTTTCTTCCACTGTGACAGTAGTTTCGGGTTGTTTGTCATCTTCTTCGACGGTTTCAATCTTGGTGACTTCTTGTTTATCACCCTTAACCTTCTTGATAACACGTGTACGAATCTTCTTCTTCTTGGGCTTGCCATCCTCGGTTATTGTTTCAATTACGCGAACCTCTTCCGGAAGCTCCTGAATCTGATCAGGTTGTTCGTCCACAGGTGTTTCTTCCACTGTGACAGTAGTTTCGGGTTGTTTGTCATCTTCTTCGACGGTTTCAATCTTGGTGACTTCTTGTTTATCACCCTTAACCTTCTTGATAACACGTGTACGAATCTTCTTCTTCTTAGGCTTGCCGTCTTCTGTTACTGATTCAATCACACGAATCTCTTCCGGCAGCTCCTGAATTTCTTCAGGTTGTTCGTCCACAGGTGTTTCTTCCACTGTGACAGTAGTTTTGGGTTGTTTGTCATCTTCTTCGACGGTTTCAATCTTGGTGACTTCTTGTTTATCACCCTTAACCTTCTTGATAACACGTGTACGAATCTTCTTCTTCTTAGGCTTGCCGTCTTCAGTTACTGATTCAATCACACGAATCTCTTCCGGAAGCTCCTGAATTTCTTCAGGTGTTTCCTCTTCTACTGGAACTTCTTCCACTGTGACAGTAGTTTCGGGTTGTTTGTCATCTTCTTCGACGGTTTCAATCTTGGTGACTTCTTGTTTATCACCCTTAACCTTCTTGATAACACGTGTACGAATCTTCTTCTTCTTGGGCTTGCCGTCTTCTGTTACTGATTCAATCACACGAATCTCTTCCGGAAGCTCCTGAATTTCTTCAGGTTGTTCGTCCACAGGTGTTTCTTCCACTGTGACAGTAGTTTCGGGTTGTTTGTCATCTTCTTCGACGGTTTCAATCTTGGTAACTTCTTGTTTATCACCCTTAACCTTCTTGATAACACGTGTACGAATCTTCTTCTTCTTCGGCTTCCCATCTTCAGTTACTGATTCAATCACACGAATCTCTTCCGGAAGCTCCTGAATTTCTTCAGGTTGTTCGTCCACAGGTGTTTCTTCCACTGTGACAGTAGTTTCGGGTTGTTTGTCATCTTCTTCGACGGTTTCAATCTTGGTGACTTCTTGTTTATCACCCTTAACCTTCTTGATAACACGTGTACGAATCTTCTTCTTCTTGGGCTTGCCATCCTCGGTTATTGTTTCAATTACGCGAACCTCTTCCGGAAGCTCCTGAATCTGATCAGGTTGTTCGTCCACAGGTGTTTCTTCCACTGTGACAGTAGTTTCGGGTTGTTTGTCATCTTCTTCGACGGTTTCAATCTTGGTGACTTCTTGTTTATCACCCTTAACCTTCTTGATAACACGTGTACGAATCTTCTTCTTCTTAGGCTTGCCGTCTTCTGTTACTGATTCAATCACACGAATCTCTTCCGGCAGCTCCTGAATTTCTTCAGGTTGTTCGTCCACAGGTGTTTCTTCCACTGTGACAGTAGTTTCGGGTTGTTTGTCATCTTCTTCGACGGTTTCAATCTTGGTGACTTCTTGTTTATCACCCTTAACCTTCTTGATAACACGTGTACGAATCTTCTTCTTCTTGGACTTGCCATCCTCGGTTATTGTTTCAATTACGCGAACCTCTTCCGGAAGCTCCTGAATCTGATCAGGTTGTTCGTCCACAGGTGTTTCTTCCACTGTGACAGTAGTTTCGGGTTGTTTGTCATCTTCTTCGACGGTTTCAATCTTGGTGACTTCTTGTTTATCACCCTTAACCTTCTTGATAACACGTGTACGAATCTTCTTCTTCTTAGGCTTGCCGTCTTCTGTTACTGATTCAATCACACGAATCTCTTCCGGCAGCTCCTGAATTTCTTCAGGTTGTTCGTCCACAGGTGTTTCTTCCACTGTGACAGTAGTTTTGGGTTGTTTGTCATCTTCTTCGACGGTTTCAATCTTGGTGACTTCTTGTTTATCACCCTTAACCTTCTTGATAACACGTGTACGAATCTTCTTCTTCTTCGGCTTGCCGTCTTCAGTTACTGATTCAATCACACGAATCTCTTCCGGAAGCTCCTGAATCTGATCAGGTTGTTCGTCCACAGATGTTTCTTCCACTGTGACAGTAGTTTCGGGTTGTTTGTCATCTTCTTCGACGGTTTCAATTTTGGTGACTTCTTGTTTATCACCCTTAACCTTCTTGATAACACGTGTACGAATCTTCTTCTTCTTCGGCTTGCCGTCTTCAGTTACTGATTCAATCACACGAATCTCTTCCGGCAGCTCCTGAATTTCTGCAGGTTGTTCGTCCACAGGTGTTTCTTCCACTGTCACAGTAGTTTCGGGTTGTTTGTCATCTTCTTCGACGGTTTCAGTCTTGGTAACTTCTTGTTTATCACCCTTAACCTTCTTGATAACACGTGTACGAATCTTCTTCTTCTTGGGCTTGCCATCCTCGGCTATTGTTTCAATTACCCGAACCTCTTCCGGAAGCTCGTGAATCTGATCAGGTTGTTCGTCCACAGGTGTTTCTTCCACTGTGACAGTAGTTTCGGGTTGTTTGTCATCTTCTTCGACGGTTTCAATTTTGGTGACTTCCTGTTTATCACCCTTAACCTTCTTGATAACACGTGTACGAATCTTCTTCTTCTTGGGCTTGCCGTTTTCAGTTACTGATTCAATCACACGAATCTCTTCCGGAAGCTCCTGAATCTGATCAGGTTGTTCGTCCACAGGGGTTTCTTCCACTGTGACAGTAGTTTCGGGTTGTTTGTCATCTTCTTCGACGGTTTCAATTTTGGTGACTTCTTGTTTATCACCCTTAACCTTCTTGATAACACGTGTACGAATCTTCTTCTTCTTGGGCTTGCCGTCTTCAGTTACTGATTCAATCACACGAATCTCTTCCGGAAGCTCCTGAATTTCTTCAGGTTGTTCGTCCACAGGTGTTTCTTCCACTGTGACAGTAGTTTCGGGTTGCTTGTCATCTTCTTCGACGGTTTCAATCTTGGTGACTTCTTGTTTATCACCCTTAACCTTCTTGATAACACGTGTACGAATCTTCTTCTTCTTGGGCTTGCCGTCTTCTGTTATTGATTCAATCACACGAATCTCTTCCGGAAGCTCCTGAATTTCTTCAGGTTGTTCATCGACTGGTGTTTCTTCCACTGTGACAGTAGTTTCGGGTTGTTTGTCATCTTCTTCGACGGTTTCAATCTTGGTGACTTCTTGTTTATCACCCTTAACCTTCTTGATAACACGTGTACGAATCTTCTTCTTCTTGGGCTTGCCATCCTCGGTTATTATTTCAATCACACGAACCTCTTCCGGAAGCTCCTGAATCTGATCAGGCTGTTCGTCCACAGGTGTTTCTTCCACTGTGACAGTAGTTTCGGGTTGTTTGTCATCTTCTTCTACGGTTTCAATCTTGGTGACTTCTTGTTTATCACCCTTAACCTTCTTGATAACACGTGTACGAATCTTCTTCTTCTTGGGCTTGCCGTCTTCTGTTACTGATTCAATCACACGAATCTCTTCCGGAAGCTCCTGAATTTCTTCAGGTTGTTCGTCCACAGGTGTTTCTTCCACTGTGACAGTAGTTTCGGGTTGTTTGTCATCTTCTTCGACGGTTTCAATCTTGGTGACTTCTTGTTTATCACCCTTAACCTTCTTGATAACACGTGTACGAATCTTCTTCTTCTTCGGCTTGCCATCTTCAGTTATTGTTTCAATCACACGAATCTCTTCCGGAAGCTCCTGAATTTCTTCAGGTTGTTCGTCCACAGGTGTTTCTTCCACTGTGACAGTAGTTTCGGGTTGTTTGTCATCTTCTTCGACGGTTTCAATCTTGGTGACTTCTTGTTTATCACCCTTAACCTTCTTGATAACACGTGTACGAATCTTCTTCTTCTTGGGCTTGCCGTCTTCTGTTACTGATTCAATCACACGAATCTCTTCCGGCAGCTCCTGAATTTCTTCAGGTTGTTCGTCCATAGGTGTTTCTTCCACTGTGACAGTAGTTTCGGGTTGTTTGTCATCTTCTTCGACGGTTTCAATCTTGGTGACTTCTTGTTTATCACCCTTAACCTTCTTGATAACACGTGTACGAATCTTCTTCTTCTTCGGCTTGCCATCTTCAGTTACTGATTCAATCACATGAATCTCTTCCGGAAGCTCCTGAATTTCTTCAGGTTGTTCGTCCACAGGTGTTTCTTCCACTGTGACAGTAGTTTCGGGTTGTTTGTCATCTTCGTCGACGGTTTCAATCTTGGTGACTTCTTGTTTATCACCCTTAACCTTCTTGATAACACGTGTACGAATCTTCTTCTTCTTGGGCTTGCCATCTTCAGTTATTGTTTCAATTACCCGAACCTCTTCCGGAAGCTCGTGAATTTCTTCAGGTTGTTCATCCACAGATGTTTCTTCCACTGTGACAGTAGTTTCGGGTTGTTTGTCATCTTCTTCGACGGTTTCAATCTTGGTGACTTCTTGTTTATCACCCTTAACCTTCTTGATAACACGTGTACGAATCTTCTTCTTCTTGGGCTTGCCGTCTTCAGTTACTGATTCAATCACACGAATCTCTTCCGGCAGCTCCTGAATTTCTTCAGGATGTTGGTCCACGGGTGTTTCTTCCACTGTGACAGTAGTTTCGGGTTGTTTGTCATCTTCTTCGACGGTTTCAATCTTGGTGACTTCTTGTTTATCACCCTTAACCTTCTTGATAACACGTGTACGAATCTTCTTCTTCTTGGGCTTGCCGTCTTCTGTTACTGATTCAATCACACGAATCTCTTCCGGAAGCTCCTGAATTTCTTCAGGTTGTTCGTCCACAGGTGTTTCTTCCACTGTGACAGTAGTTTCGGGTTGTTTGTCATCTTCTTCGACGGTTTCAATCTTGGTGACTTCTTGTTTATCACCCTTAACCTTCTTGATAACACGTGTACGAATCTTCTTCTTCTTCGGCTTGCCATCTTCAGTTATTGTTTCAATCACACGAATCTCTTCCGGAAGCTCCTGAATTTCTTCAGGTTGTTCGTCCACAGGTGTTTCTTCCACTGTGACAGTAGTTTCGGGTTGTTTGTCATCTTCTTCGACGGTTTCAATCTTGGTGACTTCTTGTTTATCACCCTTAACCTTCTTGATAACACGTGTACGAATCTTCTTCTTCTTGGGCTTGCCGTCTTCTGTTACTGATTCAATCACACGAATCTCTTCCGGCAGCTCCTGAATTTCTTCAGGTTGTTCGTCCATAGGTGTTTCTTCCACTGTGACAGTAGTTTCGGGTTGTTTGTCATCTTCTTCGACGGTTTCAATCTTGGTGACTTCTTGTTTATCACCCTTAACCTTCTTGATAACACGTGTACGAATCTTCTTCTTCTTCGGCTTGCCATCTTCAGTTACTGATTCAATCACATGAATCTCTTCCGGAAGCTCCTGAATTTCTTCAGGTTGTTCGTCCACAGGTGTTTCTTCCACTGTGACAGTAGTTTCGGGTTGTTTGTCATCTTCGTCGACGGTTTCAATCTTGGTGACTTCTTGTTTATCACCCTTAACCTTCTTGATAACACGTGTACGAATCTTCTTCTTCTTGGGCTTGCCATCTTCAGTTATTGTTTCAATTACCCGAACCTCTTCCGGAAGCTCGTGAATTTCTTCAGGTTGTTCATCCACAGATGTTTCTTCCACTGTGACAGTAGTTTCGGGTTGTTTGTCATCTTCTTCGACGGTTTCAATCTTGGTGACTTCTTGTTTATCACCCTTAACCTTCTTGATAACACGTGTACGAATCTTCTTCTTCTTGGGCTTGCCGTCTTCAGTTACTGATTCAATCACACGAATCTCTTCCGGCAGCTCCTGAATTTCTTCAGGATGTTGGTCCACGGGTGTTTCTTCCACTGTGACAGTAGTTTCGGGTTGTTTGTCATCTTCTTCGACGGTTTCAATCTTGGTGACTTCTTGTTTATCACCCTTAACCTTCTTGATAACACGTGTACGAATCTTCTTCTTCTTCGGCTTGCCATCTTCAGTTACTGATTCAATCACACGAATCTCTTCCGGAAGCTCCTGAATTTCTTCAGGTTGTTCGTCCACAGGTGTTTCTT
The DNA here is from genome assembly GCA_035045145.1 of Drosophila meridionalis. Lineage (NCBI taxonomy): Eukaryota > Metazoa > Arthropoda > Insecta > Diptera > Drosophilidae > Drosophila > Drosophila meridionalis. The sequence continues at coordinate 10,526,298 of JAWNPG010000040.1, read as the reverse complement.
CCACTGTGACAGTAGTTTCGGGTTGTTTGTCATCTTCTTCGACGGTTTCAATCTTGGTGACTTCTTGTTTATCACCCTTAACCTTCTTGATAACACGTGTACGAATCTTCTTCTTCTTGGGCTTGCCGTCTTCAGTTACTGATTCAATCACACGAATCTCTTCCGGAAGCTCCTGAATCTGATCAGGTTGTTCGTCCACAGGTGTTTCTTCCACTGTGACAGCAGTTTCGGGTTGTTTGTCATCTTCTTCGACGGTTTCAATCTTAGTGACTTCTTGTTTATCACCCTTAACCTTCTTGATAACACGTGTACGAATCTTCTTCTTCTTGGGCTTGCCATCTTCAGTTACTGATTCAATCACCCGAACTTCTTCCGGAAGCTCTCGAATCTCTTCAGTTGTGTTCTCTTCTACAGGTGTTTCTTCCACTGTTACAGTAGTTTCGGGTTGTTTGTCATCTTCTTCGACGGTTTCAATCTTGGTGACTTCTTGTTTATCACCCTTAATTTTCTTGATAACACGTGTACGAATCTTCTTCTTCTTCGGCTTGCCGTCTTCAGTTACTGACTCAATCACTCGAATCTCTTCCGGAAGCTCGTGAATTTCTTCAGGTTGCTCCTCTTCCAGAGGAACTTCTTCCACTGTGACAGTAGTTTCGGGTTGTTTGTCATCTTCTTCGACGGTTTCAATCGTGGTGATCTCTTCTTTTTTTCCCTTTTTCTTTTTAATTAGTCTTGTACGGATTACTTTTTTTTTCTGCTGACCATCTTTTGTGAGCTTTTCAACAATTTGAATAGTTTCAGGAATTTCCGTTATATCAACTTCATGTGTTTCTTGTGTTGGTGTCTTTTGTTGTGTGTGTTTTGTGTCTGTGGCTTGATTTGTATCTGTGTGAAAAATTAGCTTTTAGTCTTTATTCTGTATGCATTTTAAGAATTGTTTTGTGTAATATGTGTTTCGTAGTTTAGGGTCAAATTGGAATGGAAGTAATACGCCTTTTTCTGTTGAATTGCTTAAAATTACCCTTATAAGATACTTACCTGAATGTGATTTTACACTATGTTTTACTATATTTGAACTTAGTGGTGGTAGATATTGTATTTTTGACTCAGACTTAAGCTCCAAGTTAATTTGTGGCTTATCATATTTTGGCATTAACGTACTTTGCGCATCGTCAAGTAATTTTGCCTCAGTGGAGGAATGAACATACATATTATCAGAGACAAGTAATGTCCTTTGCAAAGCACTTTCTTTATCCTCGAATGCTGGCTGAATATTTTTATTCAATTCTAAATTTAATATATCAACTTGATTTGTATTGATTGCTTCAAAACTTATATTTGCATTTGTGGGCTGTGTTTGATTTTTATGTAGTGTTATGACTTGTTCTTCTGTAACTATCTGTTCACTGAGACACTGAGAGCTAAAAGGTATTATTGAAGGCTTGACTTGTACCAAATCAACAGTTGGACTGTTTGTTTCAAGAACGGTGTCCTTAACATGTGGTTCACTTGATACGGCTGCTATTTTTGCATCCGCAGGAGCATAGTTGGCACATACCACAGACGGAAGCTCGTCCACCAAATTTGTTACATATTCACAGAGTTCTTGCTTTGTTTCCGTCACTTTCCTATGTGGTATATTATCTGTAGTTGCAGTTGCCATTACAGGCTCCACCGTTGGCAAACTATCTGTAGATGATATAACAGCAACCTCTTCCACCACCGAAACCTTTAGGTCCGTTAGAATATCGCTTTTTGGATGAGCACTGAGTGGTTTGAAATCGCCATGTCCTTCAATATTTTCGTATACACTTACAGTAGATGTTTGAACTGGTTTTGTAGAACTTTCTACCAAATTTATCTTTGGTGTTATTTGCTTGCTTTGGTCAAGCTCTATGTTGGGAGACTCTTCATAGACAAATTGTTGGGTAATAATTGGAGCTTGATTTCCAATTTCACATATTAAATCAGCATTTTCTGTTGTTGGAATATTAAGATCGTAGCTTTCTTGTATGGAGTTCACGCTAATAACTTCTTCAGTTACCAATGGCTGTCTCTCTGTGCTGGTAGCTTGGGCAACATTTTTGATTATGGTTATGGGAGTCATATTATCTTCTTTTATAAAGCTAGGTTGTACTGTTGTAACTTGCGCACATTTAGTATCAGATTCCGTTTGTTTCGCAACATGTTTTTCATTTAAACGGTCCGATTTTAGATCCTTCGTTTCTTCATATATATCAACAACGGATACAGTTTTATGAATTTCTGTTTGACGGATTATATTGCTGGACAACTCTTCAGCCTTAACTGTCGGCAAACCTAATTTGTCAATATTTTCAATAGGGATGACCTCGGAGACTAGCATTTCACGTTGCGTACCTTCAATAAATGGCTTGCCATAACCAATTTGATGAGTGTCTAAGAACGTATCCTCTCGCTGTAGAATAAGATCATCAAATTGGACGGTAAGCTTATTGGCGTCAGTTGATACCAAGAGAGGTTCTTGAAGCGTCTGTACATTAGAATCAGTTTGCTTAATATTCTGTGGAAGCTCATAGGATATGGCATCAGTTATTGTTGTGTGCTGAAGAATGTCGCTTAAGCTTGTCTTGGCGATGCTTTCCTGAAATTCAGTAGGTTGAATGATACATTCCTTTTGAAATATGCTCACTTCTTCTAGTTGTGGAGTAGCTTTGAATATAGCATTCAAAGATTCAGTTGCCTTTTTAAGTACCTCGTTGCTTGGCGATATAGCTTCTGTACCCTCGACGTATTGTCTATCTGTAACTGTCACTTCATAATGATGTCCTTCCAAAATGGGTTGAGCAGTTGTCTCAATATATGTTGTTGGATTGAATTCATTAGTGTCCTCGACAGTTTGAATGGAAGTATTTACAGGTACTTTTAATTGTGCGGCATTATCAGTGGAGGTGGCAATTGACTTGGTTTGACCCTCAGCGAAAAACTTGTCTGTTGATTCTATAACTTGTTGGAGATTAGTTATAGGTACATGCGACATTACATGGGAAATACCGGCCTCTTGCTCACTATGGTCAGTAGGTTTCGTTTCAGCAATTGTTTCAAACAATTCTATTTCAACAACTCCTTTAGTGTAGAGAGGTGAAAGAACATCGCTCACCTTTGCTTTGAATTCCTCTAAACGTTGTGCATTTAACGTCGATTCTGCCTCTAGCGTATTTTGATTTTCATTAATAGCCAGTTGACTGAATATGTCCTGAATGGGTTTAGCTTTGCTTTGCTTCTCCGTTATTCTCTCGTAATCCTCTACTTCAGAAACGACAATACACTCAGTTACCAGTTTATGCTCGTGGGGAATAATTGTCTGAGAGCTAACACTTTCGGGCTGATTCTTAACTTCAGTTATTAAAACATTGTCATATATCATTGTCTCAGATGTCGTTGATTCTGTTAGGGCATCGAGACTTGATATTGCAAATTTATTAGAAACCTTAAGTTCTGCCAGATCTCCAGTCGATTGACTTTCTTGCACACCTTCGGTCAGAGGCAGCTTTAACAATTCGGGAGCAATACATTTCGCTTGCTCCATTGAAGTAGTTGGCATTTCCAGGTCACGCTCCAATTCGAAAGTATTCTCCTGTTGGCTAAGCACAATACCAGTTGGTGAATCTAGAGACACTTTAACCAACTGCTTGTTCGGCTTGGAGTCCTCTTCGAGTGTAATTTCTTTTTCAAATATTTTAGTTTCTTGAACGTGTATTTCATCAAAGCTGCTTATTGTTGGCTGAGTAGTTTCTAAAGATGGATTAAAGTCGTGCAGCTCTGTAATATGATCAAACACATTCGGTTGCTCTACAGTGGGGGATTTTTTGGTTAAATCATTTAATTTTGGTGTCAGACCAGCTTGTTGAATCCTAATTGGCTCTTCAATGTCATCAGCTTTTTCATGAGTAATAGCTGTCGTCGTGTCCAAAGCAGACGTATTTTCAATGATGTGTACGTTAGTTATAGACGATTTATTAAAAGCAGGTGCTAAGTAATCTTTTACACCATCAAATGGTGTTACCACTTCACATTCAGGTATTGATACTTCTCCAATATTGACTTGAGCTTGATGTTGAGTGGGCTGTGTTTTTTCTTCAAGGTCATGAACGGATTCCATGAACTGAGGACTCGATTTATTTGCCACTTGTAAAGCGTTGAGAGCTCCAATAGCTGCATTCTGAACTCTATTTAGTTCATCAGGCTGCAAAATCGTTTCCTGTTCTAGAGTAAGATTTGATCTGGTCTCTAATGGTTGTAAAAGGTCAAAGTTTGCTGCTGATGTTTGTTCTTTGGGCTGTACTGTCACCAGATTAGGTTCCAAAGTTTCCAGTATGGCCTGTTCGCTTACATCAGTTCCGATTTTAGTGGGCATTGAAACATCTGCAAGAGCTGCTTTTGGTTTGCTCTCAGGTGTACATTTTGTAATGGACTCCAATACTACTTGCTCGTCATGCTGAGTATGGGTTAACGTATCAGTTTTTTCTTCAGCTTTTGATTGTGGCTGCTGCGGCGCGGATTCCATAATTTCGGAGCTCTCAACGAGCTCCACTGCTGTTACCTCTAGCGATTGTTGATTTTCACTCATTAGTAATTTGCCAGACTTGAAGTCAGGTTTTTGTTGCGGTGCGAGATAATCTGTGCTCTTTAGCGCTTCCTGTTCAATTGTTACTCCAACTGTTTTTGTTTCAAAAACAGAACAGGCTGATGTTGGTGTGTAATTATCGCTTGTAATATCAGTAGGCATAAGTTGTGATTGAACTTCCCATACACTACTCGCCTTCAGCTCGGCTGGAATTATTTTTTCTACAGCGGCTTGCTCGTCCACTGGTTTCACAGGAACTAGACTGGTTTCTTTCTCAATACCCGTATCCTGCTTGATTTCCAATGCCTTTTGCTCAGTAAAATTCAACTTAGCCTTTGCAGGTTCTGGCACCTCAGATTGTAGTTGCTGTTCCGAGTCAATAATTGTTTGGGCATGCACTTCAGCAACCAGTTCACCTTCGGTGATATTCATTTTACCTTCATTCATTTCACTGCCCGTAGGTTCTATTAACTCAGCTGTATCATATATTACTTCCTTATTACCAACAGCGATTCCAAAGGCCTTTGTAAATGACTCCTTCGCGGGCCTAGCAGGCTCTATAGTTGGTTTATTTAGCTTTTCCGTCGACTCGACTATCTGCATTTCCTGAGTTTCCCCAACTGGGAGAGAGTTGGTTTGGCTTAATGTAGCTGCTATGTTTTCGGGTATTTTCTCTAAAGCTAATTCTCTTGGGACATCTTCATTGAAAACAGTCTGCTCAGTAATGACATGTGATTCCGTTTCTAAGCTCGAACATGCTTCGCGCGATTCTGCCTGAAAGGCTGGCAAACTCTCTTCAATGGGACTTCGCGCATCAGCGGTTGTATTTATAAGGCTCTCATTCAATACTAGTTGCTTAAGGGCCTGAGCTTCACTAATACGCTGTGGCGATGGTTTTTCTTCGTTAATTGACTCCATAATATCAACCTCCTGCACGACAGGCGGCGCATCTACAGGCTTTATGGATAATTCTGCCAGAGACTTCATTGGATGATACACTTCGCTTATATTCTCTTCACTTTCTAATGCTCTTGATTCAATAGTGCTGAATGCTTTAAACTCTTCCACTGTAACTGATGTGGTCTCGGGTCGAATCTCTTTTGGTGATGCGAGCTCCCTCACAGAGTCCTCTGGTTGACACTCACTAATGCCTAAGCTAACACTTGGGGTGAATGTGGGTGAGATTTGCTCGCTGCTGGGCTTTATTTGTGCTGCTTCCTTATCTACTGTCTCTCCTCTAAAAGATTCAGTTATCAGAATACTTTCATTTTCAAGCAGTTGCGATTGTGCGTTTTCCGTGCTAGCTGCTGGGGTCTTCAAATTTTCAACACTGTCCAAAGTGGACTGCTGTTCCGAGGTTAGCTCATGAGAATAAAGGATTTCACCATGTGCTTGCTGACTAGGAGCTTTTAGTGGCTCCAGCTCTATGATAGAATCCTCGACGCTAGGTGCTTCAATTAGCAATGGACGCGACTCCTTTAGTTTGCGCTCAGCCTGTATGAGCTTTGGTATTTTCGAAGATTTCAATTCCTTGGGAGATTCCTTTGTGTGAGTCTCAAATGTAGAAGCAGCATGTCTTTCGTGAACTTCAACCTGCCCGATTAGCTCACTAGTCGCTGGACTGGACGGAGCCAAGCTAGAACTTACCTCATCTAATGCTAAACATTCCTCATTCACTGCTAATGTTTTTTGCGGTAACAGTTCGTCATGTACTTGAGCTGCTAAAGGTTTCGGTGTGGAGAGTTCTGTTGTTACTGAAACTGGAATTGTTTCGTGTGTATTTTTTGGTACATTTTGGGTGGAAAGATTTGTGCTATATGGCAAAACCTCTTCAATCTGCTCGAGTGTCTCAATTGTTGGTGCTTCAGTGTTTGATTCCTTTGCAAATGTTTCTCTTTGCTCATAGTTTGTGACCTCTTCGATACTTTGTTGTAGTTGTTGTTGTTCTTGTATTATTTCTGTATGTTTTTTATGCTTTTTAGTTTTGGTTGTTTTATGCACAGTTTGTTCAGCCTGTATTTGTAATTGTTGTTGTTGACCTAGTGCTTGTTCATGTTCATGTTCTTGTTCTTGTTCTTGTTGCTGTATGAATTGTTTTTCCACTTTAGTGGTTGTAGTTTCTGCGAATGTAATGTAATTAAACAATGACAATGTCGGTTTTTCTTTCAGATGCTATTAAAGACAATTCACAATTTACAATGTTCATAAACTGCATGGAGCAAAGCGAATGCAATTTTTATAAAATTATATGATAAGCATTTGTGATTAATAAACATTCTTTGTTTCTTATTAGATATTGGCGACACATAAGCAGAGCCAAACAGACAAACAGCATGTGCACTACACATTACAAAAGGAAAACTGTGAAAACTTACCTCAAGCCAAGCCAACTGTTTGATCCCGTGCATTCAATAAAAATGAAGCTCTTCTACATTTGTATTCAGGTGCGTAGAAGTATTAAAAATTATTTTGAAATATACTAAAAAAGCTTATATGGCAACAGGCTAAAGAAAATCATTAAATCATTGTAGTAGTAGGTTGTTATCAGCGGTTAATGGGCATTTGAGATAATTTGAGGTAGACGTCTTTTTTAGAATATACACATGATTCGTTTGGTTTAACAAAATTTAATTGTTATATATTTGAAAAGTCAATATCTATTATTGTTTGTTGTTGATTGTATTTTTTTGTGTCATAAATTGATGTAGTAACTGTAGTTGAGTAGTTCATTGGGATACATCAGTACTGGTAGTTATTATTTGTGGACTTTACAGTTCATCTGTGTTTATGTTCAAACCTTCATCGACAACTATCGTGCGTTCCTCGACAAATGTTTCCTCTACGTTTGGGTTAGATTAAGTTTGTTGTTGGGATTGGCACATAAGCGCAGGCATTTTACAAAGCAGTTTTACATTTTTGAAAATAAAAAAGAAATAAAATAGCTTTTCAGTAATCAAAATTCAATTGTTCTAAAGCATATTTCTAGAATAATATACAATAAGCAATATAGACGTATACAACAGATAAGCAGCCGCACTCACCTATTTTGACACGCGTTATGGCCTCATGACTTTCAATTATCTGGGATGTCTCTACTATTCTCTAGATTTCAGTAAATCGTATAAAAAGTTATAAAAAACAATCGTCAATAAACTAGAAGAATATTTTCTCACAGCTTCAGACTACAAAGTGTAAATTTTTAGGTTTTTCAGTTGAAATGTCAGTTTCCAATTAGTGCAAAATTGTTTCAATTTAATTAAAATTTTGTCCGTCATTTCAACTGTCCACATAACCGTAACGAACGAAACAAAAACAAACAAAACAGAATTCAAACCTCCTTTCCACATATCTTCCAATCGTGAGAGATGAAGTCCTCCCTATGAAACTTTCGTATCACCGTCTCTATAGTAATTTCGTACGTCTGTATCATGCGTATGAAGGCTTTGAAGCCAACTGTCGCTGCTAATATAGTTTCGTCCTCGTTTGAAGATTCACTCAGGATCTGCGTGATCAGCTCCTCGTGGCCTTCGCGCTCCACGAGCTGAACTAGAGCTGACTGTGATTCGGGCTTCTGCAGCGATATGAATATGTTCTGTTCGTACATGTATGTGATCTCATAATGAGTGCAGCCATAGCGCAAGAGCACGCCGATTGTGGCCAAGTCTCTGAGCGCCGCTTCTCCAATTTTGCCAAACGACTCGGCCTCAACGGATTCGAGCAGCCACTGCACCTCCTCATGCTGGCTTATCTCATAGATATCTTCAATCTTAATGGTCTTCATTGTTATTTTTGTGCGTATTAGCTCAACTGTTTCAGTTAGCTGAATCGTTTTACTCGATGTGAATTTCTTTTCAATGTGGATCTCATCCTCCGACTCAGATTCTTCAGCCTCTTCTACAATTTCTTCAATGATTCTGCTGCGCTGCTCAGCATCAGCTATCTTTCGATCTTTGACTTGCATCACCTCTGATACTTCACTATGCTCCACCAATATGGGCACAGCCTGTTTAACTTTCACTATATTTACCGTCGTCTCCACAGCCCTCGATGGCACTATTTTGATTTCGGTCTTATGGAGCGACTGCGATTCAGATGCACTGGTTCGCTTGGCCATTGTGCTCGCAGTCTTTTTGGCCGTCTTCTTCTTGACTGTCGTCTTTGTCTTCACTTGCTCTACCTCCTCAGTTACTGCAGATGTTGAGGAAATGTCGAATTTAGCGCGCGTCATTGTCATGCCAATCTCGTTGATCAGTTTACAGTTGTAGTAACCGCAGTCTTCGTTTGTAATCTTGAATATTTCAAGTGTTGCCTCTGATTCTAGCACTACCATGCGATACTTTTCTGATGCTCTCAGTTGAACATTGTTGAAATACCACTGAATATCTACAAAAACCAGCAAACCAATCTACCATCAGCCCCAACCAACTGCAGTGCTCTACAGACAGTATACAGTACCTGGTTGCGGATTGCCTGCAAATTGTATGGAGAATTTCGCTGTTTCCCCAATGGCAGCACGACAGTCACGCATTTCATTAAGTAGCGATGGCGAGCATTTAGCAGCTATAAGCATAAAGATAGCATCATTTAACTACGTATTAGATACAAAGCTCTACAAGCAACAGGAGTTAGTCTTTGTGTGTGTGTCTTGTACTTACAGTAATTAATCCTAGTGTGATATAGTTTGCTTGAGTAATATGTAAATTGTTTGTCTGTTTTTGGTTAAGTCTTTGAACAAATACAAATACAACGAGTAAGCAAGCAACAAAATCAGTTAACACACATTAACATACATATATAGATATTTAGGTGCGTATGCAGCGAAAGGGGAATGTCATAGTGTTTCCTTGGAGTTTACTTTAATAAGGGTTAGTAGAATTTTGGAAAAAATTGAATTGAATTAAGACGTTTTAGAATACAACCAATTACTTGCACATGAGTTATTGATACTGTAAGAAAATATATATGTATAAAAGGGATAACAAGAATTTGATACTATTATTTCTAAAGGCGATTACTTTTGTCAATAGGGCTTGGATTCGTTTTGAGGGGATAAGGGGTTCATAAGCCTTAGAGCTGTAAGGGCTGAGACAATTACAAAGCCACATAGTTTGTAAGCTTCTTTGGACGAAATCGACAGGTTCACATAGTTTTTTGTTGTTGTTGCTGGTGCACGAAACATTGTATAATACATGGACAAATACAATAGAGACAGACTTTGTGAAATGTTGTTTTTGTTTTGTGATTTAAGACAATAGTACGGAAAACAGTTGTGTGTTGAAAAACACGAAATTAAAACACATATACACATAACAGTGGTAGAAGTCGGTTATTATTCAATTCTCAGATACATACCTTTGAGAGCGACTTGCATCTCTTCCATATGTGTCACCCATTCTGGTTTGCGATAATCCTTTGATCCAACGATGCCTATTATTGTTGTGATACAGTAGAAGTGACAATAGTATATTATTATTAACTTTTCATCAGCAATGCAGTGAGGATATTGTGTGAGAATATAAGTTCTGTTTACATTGAAATAACCTTTCGTGTATTAGAGTGTATACTAAAAGTATTTTTGTTTGTGGGGAATACGAGTTGGAATGTATCAAATGGGATTTTAAATATATATTATAAGGGGGATAGGGATAAAAGGGAATTTGATATTGCTGCTGCAGATCTGAAAGAGAATTTGACTGACAATTCCAAGACTTTTCCATGAGATTATAAAGCGTATGTTAAGCACATCATTAACCATAACAGTACCTTCGACTGCGAATAGTGCAGTTGTTACTGCCACTCCCAATGGATTGTAGGCCTCAAAACTAATTGTGCCCATATCATCGGGATATACATGATTGATGACCAATACTGAGGTCCCATCGTCGAAATTTTCGATTTGATATTCCTCGGAGGCGAATATCTGTTCGTCGTCACGTAGCCATTTGACTCTTGGTTTTGGTTTACCAATAACCTTAACTTCCAATTTCGCTTGTTCGCCCTCTTTGGGTTCGATTTTAACAGGTAGCTTTTTAATAATTTTCGGAGGTTGTTCGTCGATTGAGATAGTCTAAAACGGTGTCATCATATATGGAAAAGTTAACTTCAAGAAAAACCTAGGCAACGCTTTAACTACAATCACGCTTACTCTATCAAGTAGATCCTCCTCAGATCCTGTGAGTCCAGTGATTTCAGAATCGGGGATATATTCAAATGCTAAAAAATATTTTAAATTGTATAAATATTGGCGTGCCCAAAGACAACTGTATTATCAAACGCAATAACGGAAAATTATTTACAAAAGGATTTTTGGGAGAGCTGATATAATATAGACTTGAATCAAAACATATCTTTTAGCTAGTATCACATGCACGGGCTTGAAGATGTGAGTTAGTACAAAGAACATACTAAACAGGATATATAGTATTCAGAGCAGAAATAGTAGAAGGATAGTGGAAAGAGTGTAGTTATTGGAAACCCTATGTAGAATGCGATGCATATGGTGTATGCTACAATTCCTATGTATCTATTGTTAACTATCAACTATCAATTGATACCATCCAAAAGTACCTTGAATATTAACAGTTGTCTTCGTAACGCTTTTGCCAATTTTATTTGTCGCAACGCATTTATATTGACCCTGATTTTCGGGGAAAACTTCCGTTATTTGGAGCTGACAATTTCCTTGCGCGTCCTGCGAGAGTGTTGTGTCCTTTGTTTCTGTTATCTTTTCCTTATTGTGATACCATTCCACCTTTGGCGTGGGCTTGCCCGTCACCTTACAAGTCAATAGCAGCGATTCGCCATCCATTACGTCTACAGGCTTAATTAATTCCTCGATAAAGCGTGGCGACTCGAATTCCACAGCCTCTTCTTGGGGCAAAGCCTCCAGCATATTAACTGTTGCTGTTGATGTGACCGAGCCGCCAACGTTCTCAGCTCGACAAGTGAATGGTCCGGAGAACTTCTTTTGGAAGTCCTCAATCAAGAGCGTTGACTTGTTGGCCTGACTAACAATACGGCATTCATTGGAGCTCTTAATGGGTTCATTGTGAACGAACCACTGGAAGGATGAAAGCGGTTCTGAATCGACAACAACCTCAAGTATTGCAACTTCATGTTCTCCAAAGAACTTCGGCTCAAGTGGTTGAATGAATCTGGGTGGTTTGATCTGCTTGTCCGGTGCTTGGTCAGAAACGACTACAGAGCCCGAAGACTTGGCCTCACCCACCTTATTCTTGGCACACACTTCGTACTTTCCTGTACGCTTGCGGGTCATATTGATCACCTTGATTGTTGTCGTTGTTTCGGTTGTTTCAATAATGGTTTCCTCGTTTTCGATAATCTCACGCCCGTTGCGCAGCCATTTGATTTCTGGTCTTGGAATGCCGTCGTATTTGGCCTCGAACAGCAAAGTTCCTCCATTTGGAACCACAACCGCACTTAAGGGAGTAACTGTGGGTGGCTTCAGAATTTCTTTGGGCTTTTCATCGAGACGACTCATGATATTGGCATTGCCAATGGCGCGCCCGAATTGATTTTGTGCCTGAACCGAGTAGGTAATGGCTTCATTGGCAGGTGGATTTATAACCTCCAAGACAACATCGCCAGTCTGTTGATCATAGAACATCTGTAAAGCTTCGCTGGGTATCACCTCCTCAATGCCACGATACCACTTAACTTGAGGCTTGGGTGTGCCTGTCACTTGACACGTTACAGTTACCTTAAGCCGCTCGGGCTGCTTTTCCTCTGTAAACACGATCTTAAGTGGTTTCGTGAATTGTGGTGGGACTCCTTGTTCTTTTTCTGTATTCGTTGTGAATAGAAAGCATTTTAAAGTGTTTTGTTGTTGTTGTTTTGTGTTTTGGGCATAGAAATGGAATGAAATCATGGAAGTAGTTTGTTAAGTGGTTCTTCCAAAAGGTTAAAATAGTTAAGACATCATTAACTTTCTTGAAAGCTTTCAAGTGACTTACACAGACAGGAATAGAAGTGCATAGTGCATAGAATAGTTGGAAATGTTTATTGAACTTACCTAAAATTATGTTGGTACGACTTGTTGCCACTCCAGCCTCGTTCTTCGCCTCACAGGTGTAAACGCCCACATCGCTGGGCGTGACCTTGGCAATCTTCAACTGAGCCACCTGCTCCACGACGGTGATTTCATACTTCTCCGATGCAAACAATAGCATGTCGTTGAAGTACCAATTAATTTCTGGGAATGGTACGCCTTCCACCTTGCACTCAAGAATGGTGGGTTCTTCGGGAATGCATTGCCGTGGGCGCAGCTTCTCTGTGATACGCGGTGGCTTGATTTCCTTCTTTTTCTTTTTGACTAGCTTGCGTTCCTGGCCAATTACCTCAGACGTAGTGGTTTCCTCTAAGTTCTGAGTCAATTGCTGATCCTCGATCAGTTCCTCATCGGCCATTTTGTCGATGCCCTCTTGAATACGTTTCTGTGTTATCAGCTCCAATTCGGGCAGAGGCTGACTGTCATCGAGTACTACGCGCCGTTTCTCCTTCTTAATAATATTTGAAGTGATTTTCATTTCCAGATCGCGTCTTACATCCTCCACGTCGAGTTCAATAAGCTGCTCTGTTGTTATGAATTGAGGTCTTGTATCTTCAGTCTTCTTCAGTAGAGTTATAGTCTTTTGTGAGATCTCTTGGGAAATTTCATCAGCCTTTTCGATTTCGGCAACAGCTGCTTCCAGTAGTTGTGGTTGTCCTTCCACCGAAACTTCCTTCAGTGGCTTTGTACGTTTCTTGTGTGCCTTTTGTTTTGTTTCGGGTGTTTTCTCTGTTATCACAACTTCTTCCTCTGGCTGCACATCTTCTGAGACGGCAACCACTTTTACATCATCCACGGGCAGCTCTTCTACCTGATCTTCTTCAGCAATTGGCTCTGCAAATGGCTCGGCCACTTCTGCGGACACTTCGTCGACTGATGGCGTAGCCTTCTTCAACTTTGGTTTCTTCTTCTTTTCCTTTTTAACTTTCTCTTTGGGCTGTTTCTCTTCTGGTGGTTTTAGGGGCTCCAAGTCAGAAATCTCATCTTCGCTTTCAACCTTTTCTTCAGGCTGTAGCTCAGGTGGCGAAACTGCCTTTTCAGGTGTTGCAGGTACTTCAACGGGCTTAGCTGGAATTGGTTTGAGCTGGACTTCTTCAGGCTGTTCTTCGGGCAGAGGTCGCCTCTTCCCTGTTGGCCATTGCTTTTCCTCTAAGGGCTCCGCAACTGGCTTCTTCTTCTCACCACGCTTCCAAGGTACTTGTGGTTTCTCTTCTTCAGGCTTGGGCTCTTTCTCGATGGCGATTATCTCTGCTTCTTCTAAGACGGTTGGCTCCGCATCTGGGATTTCAGGAAGGTCTTCATGCTTGGGCTTCTTAACCTTCTTGACCTTGCGTTTCTCTTCCTGGACGACTTCCTCTTCCAACTTTTCAACGTGTTGCAGGTCGACTTCTTCCAATTTGACTTCCTCAGGCTTGGTAGTTGTGCGTTTCGTAGGCTTGAGGCGGACCTCTTCTATTGTTGCTTCCTGAGGTAATTGTTTCTTTGGTCTGGTTACCGGCTTCAAAGCTACTTCTTCAACTATTTCTACAACGTCTTCCTTTTTGGGCTTAAGTCTCGTAACCTTCTCCTTTGGAGCTTCTTCGATGACTTCTTCCTCGGCCACATTTTCCACAGGCTCGATATCTTCCGGCAGACTTTCTTCTTCTTGCTCCTCTATTTCTTCCACAGGTTCTTCGATTGGCTCTTCGATAGATTCCTGGCTTTCTGGCTTTGCTTTAGGCTTCTTCTTCTTAACGCGTTTCTTAGTAACATCTACCACCTGGTCCTCGAATGTAACAACCTTTTCTGTCTCAACAAACTCAGTTTCAGTTGATTCGGGTTGTTGCGTCTCGGAAACGACTGAAGTTTTTGCACGCGGCTTGAGTGTTACTTCTTCAACTTGCTCTTTTTCAGGCAGTTGATGTTGTTTTCTCGGCACGGGTTTGAGCGAAACCTTTTCGATCTGTTCCACCTCTTGCACTTTAGGAATAACCTTCTTTTTCGTAGGTTCTTTAACTAAAGGCTCCTCGATTTCTTCAACCTCTTCGGGTTGAATTTCTGGAGCCTCTTCTTCTACTTCTTCTTCTTCTTGCTCGGGCTCTGTTGGTTTTGGCTTTCTTGTCTTTTTAACTCTACGTTTTTTCTCAACTAACTCCTCTTGCTCCTGGATAACTTCCTCTTCTTGCTTTGGCTCTTCCGGCTCTTCCGGTTCTTCAAGCTCTTCAGTTACTTCAATAGTTTTCTTTGGTTTCTTAACCTTCTTTATTTTACGTTTTTCTTCGACTATTGTTTCCTCTTCTTCAACGATATCTTCTTCTTGCTCTTCAATTACCTCTTCTTGTGGGACCTCTTCTTCAGGCTGGTCAACTGGTTCCTGCGGAAGCTTAGGTTTCTTAACCTTTTTGATTTTACGCTTTTCTTCAAATATTTGTTGCTCATCCTCTACTTCGACTACCTTTTCGATTTGTGCATCGACTTCGTCTGGATGCTGCTCCTCAGCTGGCTTAGGCTTCTTCTTACCTCGTTGCCATAAAACAGGTTCTGGCTTATCCTCGACCTTAACCTCTTCAGGCAGTACATCAACTGCTTCCTCAAATGTCTTTATTGGCATTTCGGGCACAATCTCTTGAACCACTTCTTGCGTAGGTTTCTTTTTCTTACCGCGCTCCCACATTACGGGTTGTGGCTCCGGCTCAACAGTTGGTGCTATTTCTTCCTCCAGAGTATCAACAGCGACTTCTTGAGTCTTGGGAATCTCCTGAGCTTTAGGCTGCTGCGGCTTCTTCTTGCCACGCTCCCACATAACAGGTTGTGGCGCTGGCTCAACAGTTGGTGCTGTTGCTTCTTCTAGAGTATCAACAGCGACTTCTTGAGTCTTGGGAATCTCTTGAGCCTTAGGCTGCAGCGGTTTCTTCTTGCCACGCTCCCACATAACAGGTTGTAGCTCTGGCTCAACAGTTGGTGCTGTGTCTTCCTCCAGAGTGTCAACAGCAACTTCAAGAGACTTGGGAATCTCTTGAGCTGCAGGCTGTTGGGGCTTCTTCTTGCCTCGCTCCCACATTACAGGCTGCGGCTGAGGCTCCACAGCTTTGACGGGTTCTTCTTCCAAAGTATCCTCGGCAACCTCAACTGTTTTAGGAGCCTCTGTCACCTTTGTAATCTGTTGAATTTCTTCGGTCGCTGTTTGAACTACCTCTTCAACACTTTGTTGAACGGTTCTCGTAGTCTTGAGTGGTTTCAATTGGAATTCTTCGGACTTTTGGGCTTGTTTAGGTGCCGGTCGAGGTGTTGGCTTAAGAGTCACTTGCTCCACTTTTTGTTCTGGCTCACGTGGTGGTATTACACGACGTACTGCCGTCTTCTTTGTTTCCTCGACAATTTGTTGCTCAACCACTTGCGATGTCTGCACAATTTGTTGAGTATCTGTAACTTCTTGAGCAACTGGCTTTTTCTTACCACGTTCCCATAGGACGGGAACAAGTTCTGGCTGTTGAACCGGAATAGGTTCATCCAGCACATCGTGCAACTCTTCAAATGTCTTTTGTTGTGGTTGGACAGGCTTCTTCTTGCCACGCTCCCACATAACTGGCACTGGTTCCGGCTGTTGCACTGGAACTGGTTCAATGAGCTCATCGTGCATTTCCTCGTATGCCATTGGTTTCTCCACGAATTGTTGTTGTTGTTGTGGAGCAGGACCTTGGGGCTGTACAGGCTCCGGCTTCTTCACACCACGATCCCACATAACGGGCTGCGGCTGTATGAACTGTTGCAACTGTGTGTCTTGTCGCTCTTGCAGGTGTAGCAGAGACGAATCCTCAACCTGAATGAACTTCTGGGGCTCACGGGGCTGACGCCAGTTGAAGGACTCCCCTTGAGTGCGCTGGTTGATCATCTTTTGATGTTCGTACTGCTCCAGGCTCATCATCTGAGAGTCCTCGACTTGCACAAACTGTTGTCGTTGGCTCTCTTCGATCAGGCTCTGCTGCTGCACAATCTTATGGCGTTCGCTGGTTTGTGAGATGGTATCCTCCACAGAGGTTAGAGGCTGCAGTTGAGGACGCTGTTGTTGCTGTCTCCAGTTGACGGCTTGTTGCTCCCTGAACAGTCTCTGAGCCTCGAGCTTCTCACGCTCTGAAACATGCATTATGTTCACATCTTCAGTGGTTATGAACTGTTGCTTGTAGATGTTCGACTGGTCTTCATAGTGCTGAATCTCATCGCGTGTCATAATCTTCGAAATCGAGCCCTTGGAGCTATCGTCGATGGTCATGACAACTGTGTCTTGAGTAGCGCTCTGGAACTCTTCAGCGATACTCTGCTGTGCCTGCAGATGGCGCAGCTCAACCTCCTCAATCTTAAACTTGTCCATTTGCTTGGTTACGCGCTGCACGCTCTTCAGCTGCTGGCGCATCTCCTTCCATGGAATGAGATCCTTATTATTCTGCTGCTGTGTAATGAGCTTGTCTATCTGGTCAGTCATCTCCATGATTTCCACGCTTTCCATGCTCTTGAGGCGCTGGATTTCTTTGGTGCGCTGCACTTGCTCCACCTGGGCTTGCTGTGGCAGTTGCTGTTCCGTTTCGATCTGACCCTCCAATGGTCGCAAGTAGACCTCATCAAGGTCAAACTTGCTTAACTGTTCCTGCACACTCTCCACCTGCTTAAGCTTCTCACGCATTGTTATCCATGGCACGGCTTCTTTTTCAGTCTTGCCAGCGATAATCTGCTCCAGAGTAGCTCCCAGACTCATGATGCCCTGATCTCGTTCGGATTTGATGGACTTGAGGACAACCTTCGCGGCTTCCAGCTTAGGTGCCGGCTTCTTTTTCTCAATGGGCGTGGCCTTTAAACTAATTGTCTCTTCGGTCCAAGACTTAACCGGCTCTGGCTTGAAGCCCGGCAGGAATGGCTGCTTGTCTAGTGAGCGTCCACGGTGCGGACGCGAGGACTTGCGCCAAGGCACAACATTCGTGGGCGGCTGCAAGGATTTGCTGCGCACCTTCGTCTTCTTAGTGCGCGACCGACCCTGATGCTGCACCTGCCCATTAACGCCCAAATATTGACCATATGCGCCCGGTTGCTGTGGCTGCTGCTGGAACTGATTGGGCGATTCGGGAGCACTATCTTCCCTGCCAGATGACGAAGACTCATCTTCGACAGAATCAATCGTACGCAATTGATAAGCCGAGATACGTCGTTCTAGAAGTTCAAAGGGAAGGTCAACGTGTTAGTAGAGTGCATGGGGAAACGAGAATCGCCAGACATATTCCAGAGTTCACAACAGTGTTCGACATAGCATTTGGGTTGAGTCGCTTACCTTGAAAATGATATTAACCGAAGGGTGTGGCAACTTGATACATACCTCTGATATATATATCCCGTGGTGCTCATACTCAATATTAAAAATAAATCAAAATACCTTGCACACACACACATGTGTATATACATATATAAGTGTATCTATAAACAATGAACTTGAAAATATTAATGTAGTGTGCAAAATGAAAATTCAAACACCATGGCAGAACGCATATTTCTGCTTGGATGTAAAGGTATGTGTAGATGCCTGAGAAGGGGCACGGCAGCCACAAATCACAGATCGCATGCGACAGCTCTTCTATGCTGGCCGTGAATCAATAATTAGGTACTTAAATAATATGCCACGCACCTCTCAACTGAATGTTTGACATTGATAAAGAAAAAGATATGAGTCTGTCGCATGATTCATCATTCACCATTCGTCTGTGACGAATCTCACCTGTGATTCTTGCACTAACCCATAGCTACTTTTTTGGCACATTATCAATGAACGTATTTATCATCGGCTAAGTACAGCCGCTTCATCATCAAAGCGAAGTATGGGCCCACAATCATGATTAGGCTCAGCGAGAACAATTGAGTTTGAGAGCGAAAACAATTAAAACGCCTGTGTTTACAATGGATGCCCGAAATAGATTAATGATTAGTGGCGGCTACGTCACCAGGTGGGGTAAACAGCTCGGCCAGATTCTTAGGCGGTGCTCTGTGTCGCTGTGTCGATATGGGGTATTTTTGGGGTAAGCATCGCAGTCAGCGCAGCGCAGCCAGCGCACCGCGGCGCATTCGACCGATCTCATTCCGATGTAGACAACAATCGAGTGCAGAAGGTAGAAAATTGCCACACGGGGCAAATGTGTGGTTCATTTACAAAGTGCAGTCCTCAATCGCGTGTTGTAAATCGTTAACACAAAACATCGAAGTACCATAATAATACTAAATATATATAAATACATTACCTGTATCGGTGCGAGCAAGCAGCGGCAAAGGATGCGCAAGCATGGAGTTTGGCAGTTTGGAAGTTATCAAAAACGATTATCGGTTGATGATGCATTTGCTTTGTTTTTTATTTGAAAGACGCGATATTGGTTTTAAGCATTAAATACATGAGAAGTACAATTAAACAACAAGAGTGATATGGAAGAACAAGAGAATTATTGAATTGAAAGATCGAATTGGATATTTTATTATCGATCGTTTGATCGATCGATAAACACTTAAAACACGAAACGTAAACATAAACATAAATTATTTAATTGACACAGGAATACGAGTCTCTCAAATGTATTGTAGATAAAACTTAAAACAAAAGTCGCATGAGTTTTTATGATTAATTTTTTAGTAAAGCATTTTTTTACCACAAATTTACGGGAAAAACATATTGGCGGCAGAAGCGGCAAATACTTGAATTGAACACGGTAATATAATAATTGAATTTCGAAATTTTGATTCGTTTTTGTGTTTTGTTTTTCGGAAATGCGAAATAGTATTGTGGAAAGTGGACGAAATGAGAACGAAACGAATTAGTAGTAAAAAGCAGCAATAAAAAATGAATAATAAAATCTCATGCAACATCACTACAAAATAAATAAACGTAAATTAAGTAAACAATACAAATTGATTATAATCAGAAGTCAAATGATAATAATACGTTTCGAGGTCTGTCTGACCAATCAGATATCATATAGGTTGCCGTGTCTGTCTAGGTCAAGTACGAGTTCGAGTACGAGTTCGAGTACATGGTCAGAGTTTGATCGTAATACTTCAAAGTATCGTTCCAATATCTAACGTTCAATACTAATATGCATTTTTTGATTTCAGAGGGATTGCTGATCTAAATAGTCGGTTGGATACAAAAACTGTGGGCTGGCATCTATAAATAAAGCAGATGCAAAAGCATCTGAATCAGCGCCAGAGGGCGATTGGATGAGTAAACTACCGTAACTGATTAATTTAATTAAAAACCATTTCTGCACCATAAACAGAATCATTTATTCATGTTGGCTTGTCTAATGACTAGCACATAGACCCAAATACAACACACACACAGACGTGTTGGTGAGTGTGTGTGTGTATGTGTGTGTGATGTGTGTTCGCATAGATCTCTTGGGTAAATCGGCTACTCATATCTGGTCTGCATGGTACAACAACAAAACAAACAACTCGTAGGTAATTAATTATTTTATTTTCGCCTGAACTAAATGTCAGTTTATTTTCATCTGCGCTCATACATTGAAAGCCAATATTATATTTTCGCTTTTCATTTATTTTTTTCTAATTTTTAAATGAAAGAAAATTGAAATAAATTTCAAGATTTACTTGAAAAATACATAAAATGTTTTTCATTGTAGCCGCAAACAAAATATCCAGACTGCGCTGCGGTCTAAAAATATCAAATGGTTTCTACTTTTTAATTGTTGTTGGTCTTATTTTGCTTTTTTTTTTCTTTTCTAGCTAATCTATTGGAAATTAGTTTTCAAAGCAGAAACATTTTCCAAAAAAGAAATTGAAAATAGAATAGACAGCCAGCACATATATTTAGATGTTCGTATATAGTATACTAGAGCATATAGATAATCTGACCGCTGGCAGCTGAACAAATTCAATGTCTGCAATGCCTTTCAATATTTTCGGCGTATCCCCCCTTGGGCTGTGCTAGTTTTGCGCACGTTCATTTCTAGATTTTCATATCCAAGTATTCGATGGTAGTATGGACATGGATACAGCGAAAGCTGCGAGCTGTATGTGCGCTAGATGTGTCATCCACAATATTTAATGCTAATATTCAAATGAAAAAAATAAAACTTTCATGCTCGAGCGGAGGCGGGACAAATGTGCGTTTTGCACACGGCCCCAGAACTGTTCCGACACATGTTTCTATATGTTTCTTACACACATAGCTCCTCTATATATGTAGCCTAAATACAGAAGAACTCAACATATTTATAAAGTGCCTAAGACGTATATACAAACACATCAACTTAAGTATGTATTCTCCGAGCAATATGAAAGTACATAAGCTGCCTTATTTATAATTTTCACTCAAAGGGGCAAGTGTTGAGTGCTTTCTACATATGTGTCTATATTTATATATATGTCTGTTTTCACTTCACTTTCACTCAAATTTCAAGACTTTTGAATTTTATGTGTATACAACCGACAAGCAATTCCCTCTTGATTGGCTCTGCCAAAAAGAAAATGTTCTATAAATATTTATATTGCAAAATACTTGTAATTGTTTTTATTATGAATATTAATTTCTTTTAAATAAACTTTGATTTTTTTTTTGTTTTTTCTTTTTGTTTGTTACCTTTTCGTGTTAGACATCTTTCATTTAATTGTTGCTTGGGTTCACATATATTGAAAATGGGTTAGTAATTAAAAGAACTCGTTCGTTGTATTCAATGAAAAAAAAATCAGATTTTAAGGAAAAAGAAACAAAAATTGAAACTGTCGAAATATTCGTAATCAGATAAATATTCTTCACTCAAACTGTTTTGGACTAGTCACCGACAGTACTCAGTTAGTTGGGCTGAAACGTCGTCAGTAGTATAAGGATCCGTTATGTAAAAAAATATACGTATAGTTTCTCTAGATTTTTTGGTCGTTGTATGTGTGTTTTTTTTTCTTTTGAGCATTCTTTGGAGTTTTCGAACACTGTTCGCTTACGTTTTGTTTTCTCGCTGTTTACGAACTCTGGTTTTGGCTTTTGTTTTGCTTAGTTTTTAGTTTAATCCTTACTTTTAACAGTCAGTTTGGCTGATGACTCGACCTGTCCAGTTGACGAAGTCACACGCACAGTAAAGACGCCTGAATCCTCCTCGTAGGTGGTGCCAATCAAAAGCACGGCACTGTTGCCATCAAAGATCATCTGGAATGGTATCAAATTTCAGTTATTTGACTGCTTTTCTATAGCCTAAGGAATTCATTGATCAATCTGCTTTAATATGTATTCAACCCACCTGGAAATCGGGTGTTTCCGGTATCAGCTGTCCCTCGCGGAACCACTGCACACTGGTTGCTTTGACCTTGCCAGTGACAGTGGTCTTGAACTGAGCCGGCATGCCCTCGGTGACAGAGACATCTTTGAGAGCCGTGATGGTTGGTGGCGCATCCAGGTTTTCGATGGGACGCACCTTCAGCTGTGCGCTGGTCTGAATGCTGCCTAGCTTGTTCTCGGCAACGCACTTGTAGGTGCCCTCATCCTCGGGGAACGCCTCCGAGATGATTAGCTGATAGTATTCGCCTTGACGTGTCATTTGGAAGTAGCGAGATGGCTTCACGAAGTTCTCGCCACGCATCCAACGAGCTGTGGGCGTGGGCTTGCCATCCACACGGCAGCGGAAGATCACCTTGCTACCCTCCTCCACGGACTGGCTCTTTAGCTGCTCCACAATGTGTGGCGCCTTCTCGCTGCCGGGCGTTGTTGGCTTCTCCGGCTTGGTGGGAGATTGAACAATGCAGTCGCCATCGCAACGCGCCTCGCCTGCGGCGTTGACAGCCACGCACTCATAGCGGCCCGAGTCCTCGGCGAATGGCTCAATGATCAGCAGGGTGTGGATGTTGTCCTCTTCTAGCATCTTGAACTTGATGCTGGGCTGGATCTTCATGCCGTTCTTCAGCCAATAAACATCCATGGGGCGAGTGCCAGTCACCTTGGCATCGAAGCGTGCCAGCTGACCAGTGGACACTGTGGTGCTCTGAATGGTGGACACAAAGCTTGGGGGCTGAATGCCACCCTTACCGGCGCGTCTACGCTCCTCCACAACCAGATTGGCGCTGCACTTGGCAGTTCCGCCACGATTCTCAGCCACGCAGGTAAACACGGCAGAGTCCTCAATGAAGACCTGGCGTATGATCAATATGGATTTACCGCTAAACGTGTGAATCTGCAGATCAGGTGAGTTCTGGATGGGGAAGCTCTCACGGAACCACTTCACCGTTGGCATTGGCTCGCCCTCGAACTCCACCTCGAATTTGGCCTGCTCATTCTCAAAGACGCGGCATGGCTGAATCTTCTTGGTGAAGACAGGTGCCTTTGATGGCTTCACTGGGCCCTTTACAACGCGCTCCTGAATGGTGCCCTTATGCTCCACCTCGGTAGTCTCGGTGGCAGTGATCTTGCGTGTAATCTCCAGATCGCCCTGGATCTCCTTCTGCACCTGCTGCTGCTTATTCATGTGCACCTCGCGTCCATGCACCGACGACTCTGATGGCTGGGCAGTGCCCTTTGGTGGTGCACCCTTGATCTGGGTGGTGCTCGTCTGCTCTTGACTGATGGAAATGAAATGAGGGATGTGTGACGAATTAGCAGTAGCTCATTCCATTGCCTTTGGGTGTACTTACAGATTCTCTTCGTAGGACTGTGCCATGCCCTTGGCAGCGGAGCTGCTAACAACCTTCTCGCCGGGAATGGCGTATTGATGGTTGTCTCTGCGCAAGTTGGTCTCCTTGAGCAACTGCTCGGTCTCCAGCTCCTGGAGCTTGTTGTAGTACTCCTCACTCTTCTTGGCCTTGACGTTCTGCTGCCAGTCGGGTGTTTGGGGCTTGTACTGCTTGGGCTTCAAGTGCTCAACGCCCTTCAGGGTGTGCGCACTCTGCTCGGACAGATATTGCTTACGCTCATCGAATACCTTTTCCAGTTCGTTCTCCTGGCGCTCCTTCTGATAGGCTGCTAGCTCGTAGTCGTACCATGCTATATATTCAAAACAAATTGACGGTTTTAAACACTTTCTAGAAGGTAGGACTACGTTCAGCTATTCACAAGAAAAAATCGAACTATCGGCATGCCGGTTGGTTAAGTAAAACAGCATTCGTATAGCTTTAGTGTTAGTACATGAATTTAAATAAGCGAAAAGAAAATATGACACATGGATGGTACATTTTTGATGATGTTCACAGAGGTTTGCTAACTCCTTTACGTTTAGAATTCAACAGACAAAAGTCGAATGTGATCAGCCACAGTTTAGAATAGACAGTCTTTAAAACACGCACACCAAAAACTTGCACAACCAAAATACCCATGATCCGGCGATACTCATTGATGGGATGGAGTCCAGAAGGGCACAGTTTCCGCTGGGTCGCTCCTTGGCAGGCTCGTTGCGTGGTCGATTAGAGGCTCTTATGGGATAGTTGAAGGAAAGCGTTTTTCGCGCGGGGAACTGGGTGTATTGTGGTGGGGATTTTGTGGTATTCAGTTGTCAGACCTATACTATTTATTTGATAGCACTATTTTTGTGTCGTGGCATGTGTTTGAGAAACGCAATTAACTCGGTTGCTACTTCTACTTAAAATGCATTCTATATGTGCACTATATATGTACGTATAGAGATATATAATATATAGAAAGATATAAAAGTATGTGTATGTATATATACAATGCGGTATTTAGTGTGATATATATTGTGTGTTTGCTTTTTTTTTTTAGTTTTGCCAGCTAGGAACTACTGCACTTAAAGATTCGTGTTAATTTCATATAGCTGTTTAGATATGTCTGCTTGTATAACAAAGTGTGTCTGTAGCAAGTGTGTGTGTGAGTGTGTGCTGGTGTGACTTACGGCGTGGTGAGTTCTTGAGAACATTGCGGTAGTCATCAGAGCGTGCGACAACATTCAGTTCGGTCGAAGCAATCGATTCGCCCACAGAATTGCGCGCTATCACCTCCACCTTGCCGGTATCATATTGACGCGTCTTGGGTATATCAAGATGGAACATACCATCGTTGGTCAGCTTGTAACGTGAGCCCTGCATGCAGAATAATTAATCTCTGGATGGATTTAATATGCTAGAGTGAACTTACGTGAACGACAGTGTGTCCGTTGATGAGCCACATGACACGAGGACGTGGATGTCCGGTGACACGCACACAGAACCTGGCTGGATCGCCCTCCTCGACCGTCTGTGGCTCCAGCTTGCTGACGAACACAGGCTTCGTTCTGGGCTTGGCATCAGGATCAACTTCTTCGGGTACACTGCGAAGGTAAATAACAAATGTATCCAATGTCTTTTTTCCAAATATTACCAGAGATAACTTACACTTGCCAGGAAGCTTCCATTTCGCGAATGCGATCAATGCTCTGCATATGGGCAGGCAGCTGGGAGTCGTAGACAATACCTGGCTTGCCAGATACCTTGATTATAGCACGAGTCTCGTCCATGCCATACAAGTTTGTGGCACGGCAAACGTATTCACCGCTGTCCTCGGGATAGACCCAGCCAAAGTTCATGGCCACATAACCAAAATCGTAAATGGGCTGGAAGCGATTCTCTGCAAGAGCACAAATAATACCATAAATAAGTACATACAAGTATAACTAACTAAGGGTACTTACTGTAGAGCAAGGGCTTGCCATTGAAGAACCATTCGACCTTCATGTTCGGATCACCCACAGGCGCCAGCTGGCACTCAAACTTGGTCTTCGCCATTTCCGTCAACGTCAGCTGCTCCTTGATCTGGGTGACAAAGCGAGGAGGCTGCTTGCGATCGGGATCGAAGAGATCATCCTCGGTCAAGTGCACCTCGGAGGTATACTTCTTGATGGTGGCCTCCATCTGGGTGAGCGTTTCCGAGCGCTTCATGCCACGTGGCACTTGATTCTGCAGCAAAATCGTAGGCAATTCTAGAAGGGAAGCCGAGAAGGATTAGAACTAATAGGTATGATTAAGATCTATTATGACTTACTCTTGCAGGAAACAGTGGCCTTGGTGCGATCTTCGCCGTATTTGTTGACGGCACGGCAAACGTATTCACCGGAGTCGTCACTGTACACATACAAAATGTCCAGCGAGACGAAGCCCATGTCGAAGACGTTTCTGTAGCGATGACCCAATGGCAGAGGTTTGCCATTGCGATACCATTCCACGCGGAGATTGGGATCGGTCTTGGGCTCCACCTGGCACTCGAATCTCACAGCTTCGGACTCCTCGGCTGTACAGGATGCGATTTGTGTGATGAACTTTGGTGGTCCAAACTGCTCCTCGACGACCTTGGGTGCCTCGGGAATGCGTCCACGCTCCAGTTCCTTCAACTTTTCGGCCGTCATGCCCTCCGGCAGCTGCGAGTCGTAGACAATGCTGTGCTTGCCCTTGCAGGTGACCTTGGCGGTGGTGGTGGCACTGCCCCACTTGTTAGTGGCACGGCAAGTATACTCGCCAGAGTCCCTGGCATAGATGTAGTCAATGTCCAAGGCAATGAAGCCAAAGTCGTTCAGCTGATGCACTCTGGAGCCAGTCGCCATGACGCGTCCATTGTAGTACCACTCAATGCGCATTGTTGGATCACCAACGGGCTCGACGCGGCAATCGAAGTGAATGGGTCCACCCTCAGGCACGTCCAAGTTATCCTTGATGTCCTCGATGAATTTGGGTGGATTTGGCTGCTCCTCGTCGATGACAATCTCCTCACGCTTGTACATGCTCTCTTCCAGCTTTTGCAAGCTCTCGGTGCCAGTGCGGAAGTTCGAGGGCAGCTGCGGCTCCATGACGATGCCCTGGCGACCCTTGACCTGTAACTTGCAGGAGACGGTGGCCTCGCCGTGCTTGTTGGTTGCCTTACAGGTGTACAGACCCGTATCCCGCTGATAGCAGCCGGCGATCTCCAGAATGACAAAGCCAAAGTCGTTGATAGTCTTGATGCGGGAGCCGGCCCACAAGGCCTTGCCGTTGTGGAACCAGTCCACGCGCATGGACGGATCGTTGATGGGCTGCAGGCGACACTCGAAGTGGGCCAACGAGTTCTCCCCGATGACCATGTCGAATGGCGTTGTAATGAACTCGGGCGGCTTGCCTGTATCGTCCTCGGGCACAAACTCTGTGCTGCGAGAGCCCAGACCTTCCAGCTCGGCAATGCGATCGATGGTGCCTTCCATGCCCTTGGGCAGCTGCGATTCCATGATGATGCTACGCTTGCCTTGAATCTTCATTGTTGCGGTGGTCACGGCCTCGCCATACTCGTTGATGGCACGGCACGAGTATTCGCCAGAATCCTCAGGGTAGACAGGGGAAATCTCCAGAATAACAAATCCAAAGTCGCAGAAGGTGCGGAAGCGGGAGCCAGCCTTTAATGGACGGCCGTTCCAGTACCACTCCACCTTCAGCTTAGGATCATCGGCAGGCGTGATGCGAGCCTCGAAGTGGGCATTTTCGCCCTCGCGCAGATTTTCGATGTTCTCCAGGGGCACGGTGAACACTGGCGCTTTGCCTCGGGTCTCCTCGGTGGTCTCGTCGCGGGTGCGGACCATGCTGTACTCCAGATTGGCAATCTTCTCCAGACCACCCTCCATGCCACGCGGCAGCTGCGAGTCCAGGATCAGACTGGCCTTGGATGCGCACTTCAAGCTGGCTTGGGTGACGTCCTCGCCGTATTTGTTGTAGGCGCGGCACTCGTAGACGCCAGAGTTCTCCTCGTAGCAGTAAAGGATGTCCAGGATGACAATGCCGAAGTCGTGGAAGGTGCGGAAGCGATGGCCATGTGGCAGCTTCTTTCCATTGAAATACCATTCGACCACTAAGTCGGGATCGGTAATGGGCGTCAGGCGAGCCTCAAAGTGAGCGCTCTGGCCCTCCACCAGCTTGGTGACATCGCTGATCTGGGTGATGAACTTGGGTGGCTCGGCAACCACTGGAGCTCCAGTATCCGCCTGCTGTCCTTGAGGGCACTCCAGCTCACGAATTCTCTGCAGAGAATCGGGCTGCAGGCTGTCGTAGAACACACCACCGCGTCCGCCACAGTTAAGGGTGGTGCGAGTGAAGTCCTCGCCGTACTTGTTGTAGGCGCGGCACACGTATTCGCCACTGTCGTGATCCTGGAGGTAGGCAATGTCGAGGACCACATATCCGAAGTCGGAGACGGTCTTGATGCGGTTGGAGTGACGGAGCAGCTTACCATTGTGGTACCATTCCACCTTGAGCTCCGGATCATTAACCGGAATTAAGGTGCACTCGAAGTGAGCCGACTGGCCGTCTTTCAGGCCCTGCAGCGGCTGAATGTGCGACGTGAAGTGGGGCTTCTGGCCACGGGGCTTGTCAACACACTCCAGCGTACAGCTGATCTCGGCCGAGCCGTATTTATTGGTGGCTCGGCAGGTGTAGGTGCCGGTGTCTTCGATCTTGGTGCCCAGCACTTCCAGGGCGACGGTGCCGAAGGCGTAGATGGTGCGCACACGGTGGCTGGCCTCGAGGACTTTACCATTAAAGAACCATTCAATGACCATGCTCTGATCGCCCAGCGGAATGAGATTGGCCTCGTAGTGCGCCAACTCACCCTCGCCGATGTCAACAATGTTAACGAACTCGGTGGTGAAGCGTGGTGCAATGCCCTGCTCGGGCTGCTCCGGCCTGCTGCCATCCTTGCGCAGTGAGTCCTCCAAGTCCTGAATCTGTTCAAGACCCTCGGCGCCCTTGGGATGCTGCGTGGATTCAATGATGCTGTCCTTGCTGGAGCAGAAGATGGTAGTGGAAGTGAACGCCTCGCCGGCCCTATTGTAGGCCTTGCATGTGTAGATGCCCTGATCTCTGGAGTACACCTCAATCATGTCCATGGTGACAAAGCCGAATTCACTGGTCATCTTAAAGCGCGAGCCATGCTGCAGCAGCTTGCCATTGAAGTACCATTCGATGAACAGATTTGGATCCTCCTTCGGCTCCACATTGGCTTCCAAATGGATGGGCTGTGCCTCAGAGAGATGGAACTCCTGCTGCAAGGGCTTGGTCCAGACCGGTGGTGGGTATTGGGTCTCTGGCTTGCTTGGCTTCTGGGCGTAGCGATTGGCCAATGCCTCTTCTGTTTCTTGCACGGCTTCCAGGCCGCTCTCGCCCTGTGGATGCTGGGTGTCCAGGAACATGGTCTTGCCACCTGTGCACTTCAGCGTGCCCGAGGTGGTAGCCGAGCCCTTGCTGTTCGTGGCCTTGCAAGTGTAGATGCCACTGTTCTCCGCATACGAATTGTTCAGATCCAGGGCGCAGTAGCCGAAGTCATAGATGGACTTAAATTTGGCAGCCGCTTGCAAGGGCTGCCCATTGTAGAACCACTCAATATTCATGGTGGGATCGCGGGCTGGCTCCACGTTGCACTCGAAGCGAACGCTGTCCGTCTCCTTGCACTCGATGTTGTTCAGGTGAGTGATGAACACGGGAGTCTCGTATGTGGGCTCAGGTGCGTCCTTGCGGCCCTCCTTAGGTGCCTCCAGTTCGCCAATGCGTGGCAGTGAGTCCGGATGCAGGGACTCCGCCTGCAACCAATGGCGATCTTCGATCTTGAGCGACGAAGTCGACACAGCCTCGCCCACCTGGTTGGTGGCCTTGCAGGTGTAAATGGCGGAGTCGTCCTCGCGCAGGCCATTGATGGACAAGGTAACGAGTCCAAAGTCAAATGTGCTGCGTATGCGCGAGCCCGTGGTCAGGGAGATGCCGTTCTTGAACCACTCGATGCGCAGATTGGGATCAGCGCGCGGCTCCACTTGGGCCTCCAGGTGCACGTGTTGGCCTTCGTGCAGCTTGTCGTAGCTCTGCAGGTGAGTGGTGAACACTGGAGCCTGCTGGGGAGTGGAGTCCACGAACATTTCGGGCACGCGGTTCATAGCGGCCTCCTTGAGACGAATGGCCTCCCAGGACTCGGGTATCAGGGGCTGTCCATCAATGTTGGCTCTGGTCTTCACCTTCATGGCAGTGGAAGACACAGCCTCGCCAGCGGCATTGTAAGCGCGGCACATGTAGACACCCGCATCCTCGGGCACCACAGCGGCGATGTCGAGAGTGACGAAGCCAAAGTCGTGGGTGGTGCGCAGGCGAGATCCCATTTGCAGCTCAACGCCGTTGATGAACCACTCGAACTTCAGTGAGGGATCACCCACAGGCACCACACGTGCCTCGAAGTGGGCGTGGGCGCCCTCCCACACATCGGAGGGGCCAGTAAGCAGCTGCGTGAAGATGGGCTTCTCGAAGAGGCGCTCGGGCTCGGTGGGAAGAGGAGCCAGAGGCTTCTCCAGCTGGTGAATGCGACGAATGCTGTCCGGATGCTGAGTATCCATTTGGATGGTGGCCTCGGTCACCACACGCATCGAGGCGGTGGTCACGGCCTCTCCCAGCGGGTTGACTGCGCGGCACATGTAGACGCCCTCGTCCTCCTTGCGGATGTGCGATATGTCGAGCGAAACGAAGCCGAAGTCGTGCTGCTTGGTGATGCGGGAGCTGTCTTCGATCAGCTTCTCGTTGCGATACCATTCCACCTTCAGGTTGGGATCACCCACTGGGATTAGACGAGCCTCGAAGTGGGCGGTCTGGTGCTCATTGATGCGGTCGATGTTCTGCAGTGGCTGGGTGAACACGGGCCGTTGGCGTGTGCCGGGTGTTTCCACCTCCTGGCGCTGGTGGGGCGCCGTTGACTCCAGTTTACGTATCTTCTCCAGGCCCTCAGGATGTTGAGTGTCCGAAATAATGGTGCCACGGGCAATCACGCGCAGATTGGTCGAAGAGACGGCTTGACCCAGGGCGTTAACAGCACGCACGGAGTATTCGCCAGCATCCTCGGCCACGGCATGGGTGATGTCCAGCGAGACATAGCCAAAGTCGAAGGTGATGTGGAAGCGGGCAGCCGATGGCAGGGGCTTGCCGTTATGGTAGAACTCGATGCGCAAGTTGGGATCGTGCACTGGCGCCACCTGCGCCTCAAAGTGAGCCGTTTGGCCTTCGTAGATCTCAGTGGAGCCGCGCAGCTCGGCGGTGAAGTGGGGCGGACCAATGGGATGGTCGCCGACTTCAGTGCGCGTGGTGACAACCTTCGACTCCAACTTCTGAATCTTCTCCAAGGCATCCGGATGCTGGGTGTCCAGAATCATGCTGCGTCGGTTGAGCACACGCACATTGCAGGTGTTGACCGCCTCGCCCAGGAGATTGGTTGCCTTGCACATGTAGGTGCCAGTGTCCTCGCCATAGACATAGAGGATGTCCAAGGCCACGTAGCCGAAGTCATGGGTGGTGCGATAACGATGTCCAGTGGGCAATTGCTTACCATTGCAGAACCACTCGATCTTCAAGTTGGGATCGTTGATGGGCTCAACGCGACACTCCAAGTGGGCGTGTTCGCCCTCCTTCAGATGCTCCAGATTGCTAAGTGGGGTGAGGAAAATTGGCTTCTGTCCCTTCTCCTCCACCTCGGCCTTCGTGGGCGGCGCATAGCTCTCCAGCTGGCGAATCTTCTCCAGCCGCTGGGCATCGAGAGTATCCAGATCCAGTGTCTTGTTTGCTGAGAGTGGAAGCGATTAGTAATGGATTCAGATTGTGGATTTATTAGCAGCTCACCTGTTACGTTTACAGCACAAGTCGTGACAGCTTCTCCGACAGCGTTCTTGGCCTTGCACATGTAGGTGCCGGTGTCCTCGGCGTGGGCATAAAGGATGTCCAGGGCGACAAAGCCGAAGTCGTAGGTGGTCTTGAAGCGATGACCTGTCTGGATTGGTCTGCCATTGCAGTACCACTCAACCTTCATGGTGGGGTCGTTGACGGGGATCAGTGTTGCCTCCAGATGCACAGGTGTGCCCTCGTTGACCTTGGCATTGCGCAGTGGGCGTCCAAACTGTGGGCGCTCGGCATGGAACTGATCATCTTCGGCCTTACGCTGGAAGCGTGAGGCATCCTCCAGATGCTGAATCTTGTGCAGCGCCTCCTCGTGCTGGGTCTCGTGAATAATCGACGAACGGGAACTAACATTCAGAGCAATCGAGTTGACGGCCTCGCCCAGATTGTTGGTGACGCGGCAAGTGTACTCTCCGCTGTCCTCAGCGTAGACGGTGAGGATGTCGAGGGCGGCAAATCCAAAGTCGTAGGTGGTGCGGAAGCGGTGGCCGGTGCTCAAGGGCTTGCCGTTGTGGAACCACTCGACCTTCAGGTTCGGATCCGGATAGGGTTCAATGCGGCACTCGTAGTGGGCGCTCTGGCCCTCGACCAGGTTGGTGGGTCCGATGAGCTTGGTGACGAACACGGGCGCAGTCGTAACGGAGTATTCCTCCTCCTCACGGCGCTGGTATTTGCTGTGATCCTCCAGCTGGTGAATCTTGTGCATGGCGGCTTCGTGCTGCGTCTCCAACTGAATGGCAGTCTTCGACTGCACAATCAGCGAGGCAGAGGTCACAGCCTGGCCCAACTCGTTGACCGCGCGGCAGGTGTAGGTGCCGGAATCCTCGGGATTCACGTACTTCATGTTCAGAGCCACGTAGCCAAAGTCGTGCATGGTGGTGGTGCGGTTGGACGCCTCAATGGGCTGGCCGTTGCGCAGCCATTCAACCGTGAGTTTCGGATCACCCACGGGAATAAGACGCGCCTCGAAGTGCACAGCCTGGTTCTCGGCTACGCGAACATCCCGTACGGGCATGGTGAAGACCGGAGCCTGCGAGACGAACTCGTCCTGTACGCTGACGCGTTGGCGCTTGGAGCCATCCTCCAGGTGCTGCAGTCGCGGCAGAGCAGTCTCGTGCTGGGACTCCAAATAGATGGACTTCTTGGTGTGCACGACGGCAACGGCAGAGGTTATGGCTTCGCCCACGGCATTGTAGGCGCGGCAGGTGTAGGTGCCGGCATCCTCGGGCAGCGTGGACATAATGTCCAGGGCAACGAAGCCAAAGTTGTTGGTCTCCGTGAAACGGGAGCCCGACTTCAGGGGCATGTTATTGTGGTACCACTCCACACGCATCGACGGATCGGAAACGGGAATCAAACGGCACTCGAAGTGGGCACGCTGGTTCTCCTTGATCTCAATGTTCTTCAGCGAGGTGGTGAACACTGGCGCCTGCTTGGTGCTCTCGTCGACTTCCTCGCGGCGGCTGTAGCGCGAGCGGTCCTCTAAATAGTGAATCTGCTCGAGACCAGCCTCGTTCTGGGTAACGGTGACGATCTGCTCGCCGCTGCGGCACTGCAGCTCCACCTGAGTCTCATCCGAGCCAATCAGGTTGACGGCGCGGCAGGTGTAAACACCGGAGTCCTCAGCGATCAGGCCCACAATATCCAACGCCACATAGCCGAAATCATGGATGGGACGGAAACGATGGCCCACGGTGATGGGGCGGCCGTTCTTGAACCACTCCACCTTCAGATTGGGATCGGTGACTGGCTCAATCTTGCACTCGAAGTGGGCGTGGGCGCCCTCGCGAGTGTTGGTCAGGCTCTTCGGATGGGTCAGGAAGCGGGGGCGGATGTTGACCACCTCATCCACGAACTCATTGCGACGATAGCGCGAGGAGTCCTCCAGGTATTGAATCTTCTGCAGGCCAGACTCGTTCTGGGTTTCCAGAATCAAGTCCTTCTTGGCGATGATGCGCACGGAGCAGGAGGTGACGGCCTCGCCCAGCTGGTTGCGGGCCTGGCACGTGTAGACGCCCGAGTCAATGGCGTAGCAGCCGAGTAAGTCCAGTGCCACATAGTCGAACTCGTAGGCGGGACGGAAGCGATGGCCCGTCTTTACAGGCTGGCCATTGACGAACCACTCGATGCGCATGCTGGGATCGCCCACGGGCTGCAGGCGGCACTCCAGATGCACATTGGTGCCTTCAACGGTCTCGATGTTGTGCAGGGCACGTGTGAATTGGGGCGCCTGCATGATGGTTATATCCTCCTCTTGATGGCGACGACGACGCGAGTCCTCGAGCAGCTGGATTTGCTCCAGCGATTGCTCGTTTTGGGTTTCGGTCACCACATCGGTGCGGTCGATCACACGCACGCAGGAGGAGGTGTGGGCGGTGCCCAGGTGGTTGGTGGCGCGCACAGTGTACTCCCCGGAGTCCGCTGCCGTGGCCTGGATGATGTCCAGAGCGACGAAGCCAAAGTCGTAGTAGGTGCGGAAGCGAGAGCCGACGGTGACGGGGCGTCCGTTATGGAACCATTCGACGCGCATTGTGGGATCGCCCATGGGCTCAAGACGGCACTCCAGATGAATATTCTTGCCGTCGTGTATGGGCTTGGGATCGGTCAGCGGCTGCACAAAGACGGGCTTCGACTTGGAGATCTCCTCAATGTCATACTGAGGCTCGACGAACTGCTTGTTCTCCAGATTCTGCGTCTTCTCGTAGAGGCCGCGATGCATGCTAGATGTGTCGATGTTGGAACGAGCTGAAAAGCAGATGAATGGGTTGCATTATAAGAGATTCAATTAAGAGATTAATCTTCTGAGATTCCAGCTGTTCCACTTACTTTCCACTACCATCGTTGCTTGCAACTGAGCTTCACCTAGCTTGTTCCTAGCCACCACAGTGTAGACGCCAGCATCTTCGGCGCGCACCTGGGAGATGTCCAGGGCAACGTAGCCGAAGTCGTAGTAGGTCTGGATGCGATTGGCGGCGGTGATAGCGCGTCCATTGTGATACCATTCGATGCGCATGCCCAGATCGCTCTGTGGCTCGACGCAAGCCTCAAAGTGAGCGCGCTGACCCTCCAGGATCTTGGTGGTGCCCTTGAGAGGGCCCAGGAAGCGTGGGGCCTGGGTTATGGAAGTTTCCTCCTCCTCGCGGCGACCGTAACGCGACGAGTCCTCCAGATGCTGAATCTTCTGCAGACCACCTGGATGCTGTGTGTCCGAGACGATCTCGTTCTTCGACACGACCGTCAACTGGGCCACGGTGGTGTCCTGGCCCATGGCATTGTAGGCGCGGCAGGTGTAGGTGCCGGCATCGTAGACGGTAATCTGCTTGATGGTCAGCGCAACGTAGCCAAAGTTGTGGTAAGTGGTTATGCGGGAGCTGGCCTCAAGGGGCTGCCCGTCCTTGAGCCACTCCACGCGCATGGTAGAGTCGCCAATTGGCTCGAGGCGTGCCTCGAAGTGCGCATGCGCGTGCTCACGCAGATCCAGCTGATTCTGGATGGGCGTCTTGAATTGAGGCGGCGCAATGGCTTCGGGCGCCTCCTGAACGTGGCGACGCTGCTGGGATTTGCGGTAGTCCTCCAATTCCTCAACCTTCTCGATGTAACGCTGCTGCTCGGGTATGCCCAGATCGGCGGTGACCTGGGAGCGCGAGTGCACGCGGATGGTGGACTGGCTGATGGCCTCGCCAATGCGATTCACGGCCCGGACGGTGTAGTTGCCGGCATCTTCGGCGCGTAGGTGCAATATGTTTAGGGAGACATAGCCGAAGTTGAAAATAGCCGTGATGCGCGAGCTGGCGGTGATGGGCAGGCCATCCTTGTACCACTCCACCCGCATGCTGGGATCATTCACGGGGGTCACCTGTGCCTCGAAGTGCACGTTCTTGCCCTCCTCGAATTCCCCAAGGTCGCGCAGTGGACGTATAAATTGCGGAGCTTGATTCATCAACTCCTCTGAGCTCTCCTGGCGCTGGTAGCGAGAGTAGTCCTCCAGCTGGTTGATGTACTGCAAGCTGTTCGGGTTCTGCGACGACTGCTCAATGGACGGCCGCTGCACCACCGACAAAATGGCGCGCGACTCCGCCACGCCGCTGGCATTGCTCACGCGGCACATGTATTCCCCAGAGTCGTGGCCCATGATGCTCAGCAGGTCCAGAGCAATGAAGCCGAACTTGAAGACAGATGTGGCGCGGGCACCTGCGAGGACATGAGAGAGATGTAGACCAAAGTAAACCCCATGAGAACCTAGGCTACTCACTTGCTGCCAGGGGACGGCCATTGAGGTACCATTCAACGACCATGCTGGGATCGCCGACGGGCTCGATGCGCGCCTCCATGTGGACTCGACCACCTTCGGTTTGCTGCACGTTCTGCAGTGGTATGATGAACTGTGGCGGAGGATACACGCGATCCTCCTCGCCAGGTCGCAGATGGGGCTTGGCGCGTTCCACATGGCGCAAATAAATAATTTCTGGCCCAGGGATTGGCCTGGAATGATAATAAGGAGTTTAATATAACAATGCCAACTATGGAACAGGTGCACTCAATCTTACTCAGGCTCGATAACTTTCGTTGGTCTTGGTAGATTTAGACGCCTTTGTTCTTGACTTGGTTGCTCTCTGGGAACTTCGACATAGAGTCTTGCGCGGTTCGCGGTGGAACCGGCAATGTTTTGTGCGGTACACTGATACCAGCCAGCATCAGCTGCCTTGACTTGCGGTATCTCCAGGCAGGTGGCGCCGCCATCGATGCCCACGAAGCGTTCAGCAGTTGACGAGATTTGCACGCCGTCCTTCTGCCAGGTGATGCGCGGCACAGGTGTGCCAATGGCGTTGGCACTCATGGTGATCGGCTCACCCTCGCGCACTGTCATCGTGCTGAAGCGCTGCACAAATTGTGGTGCGACAACTTGCTCCTTCTCCAGCACGTGCAGCGGCGCTTCGATGGCCACCTCACCAGCCTTGTTGCGGGCCAAGCACTGCACGGAGCCGCCATCCAAGCGGCTCACGTTCGTGATCATCAGCGAATGGCTGCCGGACTCGTTGACCAGAATCTTGTGCGAGGCATCGTCGCGCACTTGACGGCCATTGATGAACCAGAACACTTCCGGATAGGGATTGCCACTGACACGGCAATCGAAGCGCGTCATGCGTCCCTCGGTGACTTCACGCTCGCTGAAGGCCTTAACAAAAGTGGGCGGCAAGGCCTTGCCCACTTCCAGCTGCTCGGCCATCATGTCCACGGGCTTGGGCTCATAGGCAGTCTCAGCTGCCGGCTCGACGGCCAGCACAGCGGAGGAGACGACGCAGCCCTGCAAGTTCTCAGCCAAGAGCGTGTAATGGCCGCCATCCTTGGCGTTGGCGTTCTTCACGCGCAGTGTGGCAACGCCACTCGAATAAGAGATCTCGTACTTTTGCGAGGCTACCAACCGCTGTCCGTTGTGGAACCAGGTGAGACGTGGTTTCGGGTTGGAACCAACGCGGGCTGTGAACACAGCATCGGAGCCCTCGATGAGCTTGGAGCTCCTCGGCTTCTGCGATATTTGTGGTGCGTGCGCAGGGCCAAGCGAGCGGTCCAGCTCATGGGACAGTTGGGTGTCCTGCTCATAGCCAGAGCGGCGCGTTATGGCCTCCCTGAAGGAGACTTCGCGCAAAAGTCTATACTCAAACGTGTCCACGCGGAACTCCTCCTCAATGGACGTGTACGAATAACCATTGGAGTAGATGTTCTTCTCCAGGTTCTGGATGGGCTGCAGTGCAGGCATTGGTGCGCCTTCCGGTTGAATGTAGACACTGCAGATGGCTTCGCCGTACTGATTACGAGCCGTACACGTGTACTCGCCTTCGTCGCCAGGTCCGATCTGGTTGATCAGTAGGGAGACATCACCCGTGGCCTCGTTGTAGCTCATCCGGAACTTTTGCGACTCGAGAAGTGGTGCGCCTTTTCGGGTCCATGTAACGAATGGCTTCGGGTTGCCACGGAGCCTGCCTTCGAACAGGGCGTTGCCACCCTGAGCGAAGCGAGCGTTCTTAAAGATCTGCTCGAACACAGGCGGTGAGATGTCACCTTGGGCGTAAACGTGTGTCAACGAGGGCGGTACATAGGTGCCTCCGATACCGCCTTGATGTTGATGTACTGTAATATTAATAACGGTATGGATATAGTTAGCTACGACTATGAAAATGCAGTGAAGCGTACTTTAGCGGATGAATATTAATATATTTTTTAGTAAAATATAAAATACTTTTAAAATATTATTAAAATCAATTATGTTAATTTATATATGTTATTACTCTATACATGAACATTAAATTGAAATATTAACATTAATTAAAACTTTTAATAGAATTAACAATCAATATTAATTTTTTATTAGACTATTTTTGGCAAGATGAAATGTTTATTATCTCTGCCTAAGAAATGTAAACAAGAACTTGAAAAAGTATTGTCGAGGATATATATCTAGTTTGAATAACTTATATTTAGAAGTTGGCACGCATAAAAAGTCTATATATACATATAAGAATATATACGTGTGGATGTATTAGTTTATATATGTACATATATACCTTGGCATTTATAAACTACACGAAAGTGTGTCAATAATATATATGTACATTAGTTTGCTTCTCCAATTCAAACAGGTGAATGTAAACAAAGATCAGCTGTTAAGGCGCTCTCCCTCTCGCACTCTTCCTCTTATACTAATCTATCACTAATCTCTCCCTTGCTCTCTCTCTCTCTCTCTCTCTCTGGTTTGTGCGCACTGCACAGACTCGACTAGTTCGGCAAATCTACTTCGGCTAGCTTCGGCTATCAGTATAAGAGTGTTTAGGTGCAATATATCGTACTCACTTCATCTCACACGAAATGCCGAATTGACAAATGTAAACAAGATGTGCAGTATAAGAGCTCTTATAATATTATTCTATTATAAATATATATATTTACTAATGCATAAGTATGTCAACGCAATATTTTGGCAGATGAATGGAAATATTTATAAATAGATCAAATTTTTGGCTGATTATCAATTAAGATATAAGTATTGAAATATAAGATGAACATGAATGATTCGTATGCTTGCAGTCATATATATATGTATATGGTGAGTAATACATGGAATATTACCAATGATTTTAGGATTTCTTAATTTTGTATTTCTTTAATGAATCAGATTTTGCTGGGGACTTAAATAAACGGATCAGACTTGAATTTTTTTTTTTTTGTTTTTTTTTTTTTCAATTTGATCAATTAAAATCATTTTGTATACAAAAAGTATGCTAACAGATACAGACAGATTTCTGTAATAATATTTGTATACAAAATGTATCTTTTCGATTTTTTTATATTATTTTCCTATAGAGATATCCCCGAGTTACTTTTTGTTTATCTAATACTATCAATAACTTAAATATTATCAAAAGCTATCAATATCTTCAGAAACCTACACCCACATATATTTATTTCAAATATTTAGGTGCAGTTTATAGCGAACAAACTGCATTCTATCTATCATATTTCAGACATAAACAAAATAGGTTTTTCATGAGAATTATTGGGAAAGCGATATCCAGATGTTCATGTGCAATAATATTGGTTTTTTCTTATAAATTATTTTATATATATTTTTAGATTATACATTTTTCCACATCGATATAGAGACGGTGAATGATTTTATATGATTTATTTCAAGACTTATTAGCTGCCTATAGATTTGTATTTTTTATAGATCCATATTATAATATTTCCGTTGCATATTTGAGAGCTGAGTGTATACAAATATAGATGTTTGCTAAATGTCTGGTACATAATAAATGTGAAACTCTCCCTGCACATAATTAATTAATGCATTAAAATTATAGTAAAAGATTACACGAATCTTGTAATGTCATATTCAGACTCTAAAAGGTTAGTCCTCGGTTATCAACGGGCGTTTCTATCATGGAACTGAAAAAGGCATGCATGTAGTGAGGGTTACAATGAAATTCGCATGGGCAGAAAAAGGCGATTGTCTGTATCGTGTGGGAATTCGGTAACAAGAGCATGGGACAGTGGGGATTCTAAATCCACGGTGTGAATCCCACTGGCCAATACAGCTTGTCGAAATCCGTAAGTGAGACATGTCGCAGCGATGAGGGCGTGGCATGGCAGGGCATTGTTTGGCCAACGGGCACAGACAGACAGGCAGACGGACTGACCTCGTTGCTGAGTGGTGATTTGACTCCTCTGAACATGTTGTTCAGTGCGGCTAATCCTTTGCTGCTGATGCTGCTCCTGAGTGGAGTGCGAGTACTCCTGGGTGGAGTATTGCTGCTGCACCTGCTGTTGTTGGTGCTGCTCCTGCAGCTGCTGCTGCTGCTGCTGGTATGGGTTCGGATTTTGTCGTTGCATTTTAAGTCGTTATATATCACTATATATCATTGAAAATGACAACCAAATCGATGCAGTTGTCAACTGCACTAAAATAAAAACACCTCTCGATCACTTTTCTCTTTGATTTGCTTCTTCACTTTATATATATATTTTCAATATATTTCTTTACAGATACTTGCGCTTCTTTATTGCTGAAATTGAATACAAAGCAGGAGTAGACAAGAAAATGCTAATTAAAATTTGACACTTCAAACATTTATCACACCAAAATAGCCATTTGGCAAACGCTAAAATTTTATTTGACCAAATTTCTTTTTTCGAATTTCTTTCTGAGTTGTCTCACACGCACATACACACACACATATATCTATATGTGTGTTTGGTTTTTATCTTGATTTTCTGGTATATTTTAGACCGAGCTGCATATAGATTTCGATATAAATACGTATATAAACATATATATATGAACATTAAAAAAGATTTCTTCATCATTATCATCACCAACACCATCCATCCTTCTTCATATTCATATTCTCAGCCTCCGCTGAGGCATTTCTGACTATTTTTAGCCACTCGAACATTTCACTGCGACACACAAACACACTCATGCAGCGCATACAGAGAGACGTCGTCTTCTATACACACTATGTCGGTGGTATCTACTTATTTTTCAGGGGCTATTTTTAACATTTCTTTCTTTCTTTTTTCCTGGTTTTTCCAATGCGAAAAACTCTGCACAGTTTTGATTTTCATGATTACACAGTATATTGGGTATTGGTTTTCACAATTTCGTGCATTATCGCAGCCCTCGCTGCCTGTAATCCTGGGCAGGATAAGCCAGGATAATGCACTCAAGTATGTATAATAAAATAGATATATCTATATATATAAATCTATGATATCTTATATATATACATATATAGATATAATATATAAGTAAGATATCTTTGTAGC
The DNA here is from genome assembly GCA_035045145.1 of Drosophila meridionalis. NCBI lineage: Eukaryota > Metazoa > Arthropoda > Insecta > Diptera > Drosophilidae > Drosophila > Drosophila meridionalis. Next base: position 10,485,655 of record JAWNPG010000040.1, on the reverse strand, counting down.
GTATCGCATATTCATATCTATATGCACATTTCGCTTTGTGTGTATGCACGAATTCACAGTCCATTCGTCGAATTGGGTGCGGACCCCACGATCTGGTGCCGAGCGGTGTGCCGAATCACCCGTCGATCGCGACCGAAGCACCGTTCGGGTATTATTTTTAGATATTTAGCGCACTGAAAAATTCTTTCGGAATTTTCAAAGTGGTTACGAAACCAAAAGATTTCATGAACATTTTTTTTTTCATATTTTCCACTGATTTTACACAGATATAATGCAAGTAGAACTCGTTAATCCTTACTTTAATGCGTTATCCTTGCGACGTTCAATATGTAGATGCTGTGACTATTTCGTAAAAAACTCTATGCGAACTCTATGGCTGAACATATATATAGATATATGTACCGTATATATCTATTATATATATATATTTCTTTAAATAATATCTATTTTCAAACTGTTTCAAGTCATAATCCCCGAGACTGAAACCAAGACGTCGATCGTTTGTGAGGTGCGAGCGAAGAATGACAAAATATCGTTGAGAATGCGATCAAATAGCTGCTGCACAAGGCACACGAACCGAGCGAGAGCCAAACGAGCTTCGTGTGCGACTGCTCTCGCTCCACACGAGATATTTTTGCACTTTCCACACCCGATTGTTGTTGTGGAAAATGCTGAGAGAGCGTAAATGCGCTACACAGTCCCCATGCGGGCCTATGAGCAGGCCGTTCGTCTTTGTCGCCTCACTGGTTGGAAAACGAGTCAGCGGCTAAGAATTTGTTAATCTTCAAAACAGGCTCTGCGAGTTGGACTCTGTGTCAGAAGTGACATTAGCCAGATTGTAAGCTGTTCAATTAATTTCCATCCGCCCAGGAACAAGTGAACTGTAGCAGCTCAGAGCGTCGACTTTCAGTCTCATTGATCTCAATTTTAGCCAGGTTCCATCTGCCAAGTCAAATGGCTGTGTTTCGCTGCTGCTCTAGTAGAGAGGCTGACATAAGCTCACAGCAATTTGACTTGCACAGCATCGCTGCGATTCTCTCATTCAACTTAGATCGTTGGGATTCGGCAAGTGTTCGGCATTTGAGTAAGTTGGCTAAAAATATATTACGATTTATTTTTGACACGTATTTTTCAACATTTCTTTCTTTTTTGCTGCAGAACAAAAAAGAAATGTAGAGAAATTCTAGATACTGTAAAAGTGGCCGAAAGAGTGCACTCTGAACTATCTTCTAACTGCCTTCAAATTCCAGGCACTGCACTCAATAATAACTTCTATTCCACAGATATATATACGAGCATATTAGAATAGCTTTTGGTATTTAATATTCTCCCTGCAGTTTCTATATATTATATATTTATATTAGAATTTTTCAAAATATTTTTCTTGCACCTTCTTTTCAAATTTTCCACACAATTTATTTGGTTTTTTCTAAATTTAAAATTCACATACATACGATTTGGCTGACTGCTTGGCTACATATAAACTTGATTATTCATTTCGTGTCTTAATCATAGCGACCAAGATGTTTGTTGTTTTTTTTTTCCTTCTTTATTTTGAAATGAAAAATACAAAAATGTCGCCTTTGGCAATAAACTTTCTATTTCTTTTAGCTAAAAACGTAAAAAAAAAAGAAAAACAAACTGAGAAAAAATACAGTTTGCAGTCTTTACAAATTGCAACTCGAATGCGTTTGAGTTCGCTTTGACCTTATATGGGCTGCGCATTGAGTGGGACTCTATAAGGCAGCCCGGTTGGCAATGCAATGAATGTAAGTACATAATTTCAGCTACTGCACAAATTAATTGTTAATGTGGCGCTCGGACACAGTTATGAAATGACAAGTTACGCTTTAAGAGAACTGCAAATAGTCATAGTAATTAAATCTTAACGCACGGCTAAGCGTCGCTGCCAACTGTCGCTGCTGAGATACAAATGTATCTGTACCTATATAGCCATCAATCTTTATCTTAAAGACGTCGGCAGACGTCAAGCTGTCATTGTTAAGATAATATGTGTGAATGTATGTATCTATGTATCTATATATCTATATATCTATGTATCTATGTATCTATGTATCTATGTATCTATGTATCTATGTATCTATGTATCTATGTATCTATGTATCTATGTATCTATGTATCGATGTATCGATGTATCGATGTATCGATGTATCTATATATCTATATATCTATATATCTATATATCTATATATCTATATATCTATATATCTATATATCTATATATCTATATATCTATATATCTATATATCTATATATCTATATATCTATATATCTATATATCTATATATCTATATATCTATATATCTATATATCTATATATCTATACATCTATATATCTATATATCTATATATCTATATATCTATATATCTATATATCTATATATCTATATATCTATATATCTATATATCTATATATCTATGTATCTATATATCTACATATCTATATATCTACACATCTATATATATGTAACAATGCACCTATAGAGTCATGTATCTTCGTCTTAAGAACATTCCGAGATAAGCAAGTGCACGCAGCATATCCAATGCCTATTTCTAAGTGTCTAGAAAATAACAATCAGTTAGCCGGTTCTGCAAGATGAACAGCCGCACAGCAGACTGCAGCGATGCGCTACAAAACGTATCTTGTAGTTCGCTGGCTCTTGTCAGCTGTAGCTGAGATTAGCGGCCGCCTATCAGTCAGTCAGTCCGTCACTCAGCCAGGTAGCCAGATATTATCTTATCAAGAGTTGCAAAAAATAATATTCGCCCAATTATGTCATGACTGTAGAATGTTGTTTGGCACACAAAAGAAGACAACTGCAAATCTCCAGATAAATCTTTCACTTTAATTAGTATTATTAATAGCATTTTTTTGTTGTTTTTTTTCCTTTTTTTTTTTAGTAATCATAAGTAGATAATTAAGGCAATTGCTTAGTTTAAAGTTGCTGTTGTTGTTTAGTTTCTCTTAGTTAGTTGTTTTGTGTTGGGAAAGGTGTTGGGGAGAGGCGGTGCCCAGCTCGTTGGAGTAGGAGCAACACTGCATTCAATTTACTGCAAACAAGAAGAAGAATAGTCGCATATCAATTAAGTTCAGTTTAATAAGATATACACAAAACACATGCTGAAATGCCGAATGTATGCAGGCGCATGCGGACCCAAAAGAAGAAGAGGAATAAGAGAATGAAATGAATGCAATTTGCAGGCGAATGAGCGACCCCAAGCAAAGCGCCACATGCTCTTTGTAGATACTTTTGTATCTTATTGCCACACAGATGCTGCGACGCGTTTTAATTCGGTTTGCCAGTCAGCATAAGTATTAGGCATCAAATTACTGCGACCGCCGCAGCCATTCAGCAAACCCAGAAAACCGAAACGAAATGAAATGTTGTTGTTGGTGTTGTTGTTGCTGCTTATTGCTTGTTGCTTGCTGCAACGAGCTGCGCCTCAAGCAAGCTGCATGCCAAGCGGCAATTTAGGTATAAAATGTCCAAATGCGTTCGTTTTTCATATCAATTGTTTATACAATTAAGATATAGAGTAAACGAGAGAGAGAGAGAGAGAGAGAGAGCGAAGCAGGGCACAGTTACAGTTGGGCGTAGCTCGCTCTCTATCTCCCTCTCTCTCTCTCGCCGTCTCTGTCGCTCGCTTTGAGCAAATGAAAGTTGCAATGTGCTGCGATGCGGTGCGTGTGGTTGTAATCTATATTTAGTGATTTTACATGCGGTGCCTCAAAAGATATTCGAAATATGCACACACAGACACAGATACATATTTATTGCGGCTAATGCATGTGTGTGTGTGTCAGTGTGTGTGTGTGTGCGAGCCCAGCCCCAAATTTGTAGTTAGCGATTTTCCAGATCGTTTAGTGAAAATTGTTTTCATTGCATTAGCTTATGAGTTACGAGTTTGCTTAGTAAACAAAGAAGCGAGTGAAAAAGCCATTAAAGCGATCTTAGCCCAGTTCGTGAGCTGATTTAGCTGGATTTACCTGCTTGCACCTGCTGGCCATTTGTCTGCAGCTGCGGCTCCTGGCTAAAGTCGGAGATGGAAACGGTTTTGGTGCTCACATAGCTGATGGACTCAATTGTTGTTTCCCATTTCTGGAACGTGTTGATGGTATCGCTACGCAGTGCACGCGTCGAGCTGACGCGCTGCGGCGTCGTCGAGCGCAACGACATGGTCGATGTGGCCGAGCCCAGCGATGAGCTGCCCGGGGATTGGGCCGAGGCCGTGGTCGAGGATGAGAAGGACGCGGATTTGCGTAGCGGCGTTTTATTGGTTTCCTGCTGACTAACTGGTTGCTGCTGCTGCTGCTGCTGTTGCTGCTGTTGGAGTTGTTCCTCGTCCTCGGTTATGAGCAGGCAATCCGTTTGCGTGCCCTGATCTGCAATAAGTGGAGCAACAACAAATTAGATATGCGGAAATGTATTTGCCCAAATGCTTTTTATGGCCATATTATGCATGTACTGCATGCTCTTTTGGTTCTCAATTCAATTAAGCGCTGCCCGAACAAATAACGCAATAAAAACAGAAGAAACACCCTCCGTGCTGAAACATCCGATCGCTGCCTATCTTTATTTTTATTCCTTCAGCAATTAGCGGCATATTTACGAGTTGAATGCCAAAATGCGTGCGCGAAATTTGGCTGCTGCTAAAAACTTGGCCTCGTTCTCATCAAATTGAAATACACTTCACAGCACTCGCACTGTTTGCTGCATTCGCGATTGTTGTTGGCTCATTTTTTCATTTGTTTTCATTTGTTTTGATTTGATTTCTCTGCGCTTGCTAATTTACAGCGTGCGTATAAATAAATGTGTTGCCAACGTTTTGGCAGTTGGGTACCGAGAACAGGCAGGGTCAACGCGTGCCACAGCGCCGCAGCGTGGATGAGATATATTTCTTGCTATATGTAAATCGGACAGGCTGTCAACGGGGGCTTATGTAATTCAATTTGTTGCACGCCTGGGACTTGCTATTGAGGCATCTCTCAGTTGTCGCTGTTTGCCTAATTAAAATATATACACATTAAATTTTGCGTGTTTGCTCGCTAACTGCTTAATGTGCTAAGAAAATTGAAGTGCTAAGAGTATCTGGCATTTGGATTCGTGTAGATTTTCATCATCTTTCGGGGCGTCTGATTTTATTACACTTCTCGTGGGCGGAGCATGTAGAAAAACAATTTTACGATGCGCCCAACTGTTTATAATATCAAATGCTCTTGGCTTTTATCCATCCAACTATATGTGTGTAGTATATATACATCTGTATTTTGGCTTAAGGCTAATGCTCATTAGGCAAACGTATAAACGTATATTTATGCCATCTCTATACCACGCTACGTTGACACACACTCATGCGGAAATATTTTATTATTTATTCAAGACAAGTGCCCAGCGCGCTGGCGGTCTCTAGGCTCTATATGCAAAGTAGATTTCCATTTAGTATTAGGTTTTTTTTTTATTATTATTGAAATGCAATTCTCACTGCGACGCAGTTCATGAAATGGACATTTCCCAAGGGAATAGAGCTTGAAGGTGAAACATGGCGAACAGTGAACCCTAAAGAGCTAATAGATATATGATTGTTGAGTATATAGATCAGTTGAGACAATCGAACTTTGTCTGAGTGTTCAATGAGATAGTCGAGCAGAGATTCTAGAGCTTGCAATACTAGGAAATTTATATATAAAACACATATACATACATATATGCCATAACTGAAAAAGTGGATGAACCACACAAAATGTATAGGAGCTCGTCATGTAAAGGTAAGTCCAGCTCCAGAATCGAATATATTACATATTTTGTTTTTTTAAGTACAAGTCCAAAAGCTTTAAGCCTTAGCATGGCTAGCAATATCAGCAAAAGATTTTAATCCTATTTCGATACGATCTTTAATATTGAAAGATTATTCAAACTGAAGAATCATGTTCCAATTTTAAATTTCAATATCAAATTGGGATTAGAGAAGGTATTAAATAAATTTTTTTAAACTTTTATGTTCTGGAAACCTTGCATTAGATTTATCATTCTAAACATTAAGTAGTTCTCATCCAAAAGATCTTATTCTTTTTAGCCATAATTTTTTACGCTGAATGTTGCAAATGAAGAGATGAATTCGCTATTGAAGTGGATGATGGCAAAATGTTGAGAAATTTTAAGTAGCAAAATAAGAAGAGGCAGAAGGAAAAAAATTGTTGTGTGACTGGCGTTGAGTTCATTTTGATATTTTTAGAAATTGCCTAATTAATTTAGAAAACTCAGAGAAACAAAACCATCAAACGAGTGCTTGTATAGCTGCGGCATATTCATCACACAAATATTCGTATTTTCTTTCGATCTACGAACGGATTTGCGTGCCGAACTTTTTTGTGGACAGTTCGGAAGAAAAAGAAAAAACGAAAACCGCAACGCGTGGCAATTGAAGCGATGAAAAGTTTTCCTGTGCCAGGACATAAATCATATATTATGGGAAAATAGAAAACAGTCGAAGCATTTGCATAGAGAGTAAAAGAAAACATTTTCGCTATCGCCTGGCCAAACATATACTGTTTATATATCGAACAACATGTGAATTCTTTTGGCGAATGTGCCAAAAGAAATATATATAAAATAAAAAATAAATAAATAAAATATAATGCTGCACAAGGCCACAAAAATCTGAAGCGTTTCAGGATTTATGCTGCCATTATACAGATATATATAGATATAAATCCAATATGTTGTCAGCTCGTTGCGCAGGAAACGAGCAATTTTATGAATCATTTACAAATAAAATCTTCAGGCAGCAGCCAAAATCTTTCGTTTGTTTCACTTGCAAATTCAATTTAGGGAAATTATCGTGCAATTATAAATAATTTATAGAGAGGTGCACAACAGGCAATAGATAAGTGATTCAGTTTTTCTTGAACAGCATCCAAATGCTGTCGATGTCGATGTTGTTGTTGTTGTTGTTGTTGTTGTTGCTGTTGGTGGTTAGGTGGGCCAAGTACATGAGAATTGACAGTTTGGCAGGCACTTAGATGCCCACGCATTAGAGGAAAGTGTGTCATCCAAAATGTTTTTCGAATCAGTGGGCTATAAATAGCCCCATCTGATAATCAGGTATTGTTTGGTCAGTGTCAAGGACTTTAGTTTTGGACTACATAGTTTGCTGCTGCTGCTGCTGCGACTGTGTAGCAGCACCTTGACAGCCCAGCCCCTTGGGTCTGTTAGACCGAGTGTTTATTATGTCTGGGGCTGTCTTTGCGCGAATTTCTCGCATATTGCGCGGTTTGTTTCATTTCGTATTTCGTATTCTTGGCAAGCGTTCGCATTGCAGACCGACGGCTGAGCACTTTGAAAATTTGAAGAAAAATAGATAAATAAACATTGTACGAAAATTCAGATAAATCGTTTATGAGCAGCAGGCCAACAGCAGCAGCAACAACAACAACAACAGTTCCTCGGCCCGCGCGTATATCAGTCATTCAGCTGCCCACACAAACATCATATTCTTCCCCTACGTGGCTAGATATGTTTGCTTTAGCCAATTCTGATTGGATTTTGAAATATTATTATATGAAAAATTGTGTTTAAAAAACACTTGAATCTTCTAATGAAACGCAAAACATCTGGCATATAAACTAGTTGACCCAATTTTCAGACTATCTCAGTATTTAACAAGCTCAAGCAACAGAAAAGGTATTCTATTATACATAAATGCATTTTAGATAATAAATTTATATATGTATATAAATATATATATATATATAATATAAACTTTTTTTTGCTACGCATTTAATTTCATAAGTAATCGAATTAGTCTTGCCATTTGCACTTAAATATTAATGGTACACACTTGGTTTTGAAGACCTTGAGCCCCAATTATATAAACATAAATTTTGAAAAATGATTTCCTGCAAGCGAAAAGTTTATATTATTTATCCATCTGGTGCAAATAAATCAGATTTCGAATATAATCTACACAAACTGCGGATCGACGATCGGCTAGCGCCATCTAGCGCATGATGCCACTTCGAAAGCTTTCGAACATGCCGCAAAGCTTTTTCGAACTGACTGCGCACGTTTTACCATAGAGAGCGCCAGTAAATATCGCTTTTCATTTGGCGCGCGTTCAAAGAGCAAGAGATCAGTGTGCGAGTAGCTCGAAAGATTTGAAATAAAACTAAATTGAGATTTCGTTTTGAATTGATTTATTTGAATTTTCGACAAAAACACAAGTAATACTATGCGCCCCCAGCACGAGTGCGATGGGGGCTATAAATTTTGATCCGTTCGATCGCAGGACTCAAAATCAAGTAACAAAATTAGGGACACGCACACACAATAAAATGTAAAACTTTTTGGCATGAACAAATCATAAATAAATATATATATATATATGTATATATGTAAATCTCTCATTCAAGTGTTTATCTTAGTATCTAAATCCGCGATTTGTGCTCGAAACGTTCAGAGTTCCGCTGGTGCTGGCCGCGCCCAACGAATTGCTGGCACTGCAAACGTAGCTCCCGTTGTCGTCTGCAATGAATCAAAAAAGTTGCCATGGTGGGCAGGAGGCAGGGATCAGGAGGGGGAACGATTAATGAGCTCGCCCGACAGTCGAATTGCAAATGGCTGGCAACTTACCCGGATAGGCCTGCGGCAGCGTTAGACGGCACACGCCGTTCCGGTACTCAATGACATGCCGGCTGCCCTGCTCCAAATGGCCGCCGTTGTGCGTCCAGTTGACCCGCGGCTGCGGATGCGCCTGCACAATGCACTCGAAACGTGCCGTGCCGCCCACGCCCACTGCTATATCTTTCAGGGGCTGCAAACGGAATTGCCGGGTTTTAGTTTAGTTGCGACTGGAGCAGCCACCGGGCCGGCCGGCCGGGCCGGGTTAACGACTTCGCTTACCGTTATGAATAATGGCGGCCTTTGTGCCTGTTCATCGCGATTCAAATGGGCATTGACGGGCTCCGTATTGGGCAGTTCCGGCACTAATGAGGTTGAACAGCCATTAGAAACTGCAGAAATTTGCTTATAGCAGCATCCATTAGTGGGATTAACGCACACATAGACACACAGCAAGGCGAAACACAACACAACAATATTTACATTTGCGAGCATTCTTTTCGTTTTAGAGCAATATTTGTTTTGGCTTTTTTTTATTTTTTTTTATTTTTTATTTTTGTTAATTTAATTTCACTTTAAACACAAGACACAAACAGAAATTAAAACATGCAGCAACAAAATAAAACGAGCAAAACTTGGTTTAGCATGCATTTGGATGGGGTTAGCTAGGCACTTAGATTAATTAAGTATACGCCACGTGGCAGCTGCCGCTACTGAGGACGAAGCAAAGCATTTGGCGGCGATCAGCAGCGAATTTCTGATTTATTTTTTGCTTTATAGTGTGATGATAAAACAGAGTGTATAGGGATCAGCCGTAGGCTGAAGAAACTGAAGATATCTGAGAATAACAAAGAACTGAGATTTATTTCATATTTATATTTCATAATTTTTTTTTTTTTTTTTAGACTATTTAAAATTTAATTAAGGGTTTCATTTCGAGGTTTTAAAGTTTGACTTCAAAATGAAACCCTTAATAAAAATTTAAAAAGTCTAAAGAATAAAACAAAATATGTATGAAATATAAAGCTCCATGAAATATAAACATAAATAAATAAACATGACTTCAAAAACATAAGCAGAGCATCAATATCTGTTGATATAGTCCAAAATGAGTTATTTAAATTGCAATATAGAATATTTTTGCAAGTGCAACTCTCTCTCTCTCTCTCTCTCTCTCTCTATCTATCTCTCATATAATCTTTAGCAACATCAGTCAAAATGAAGGTATTCCTATCAGCAAATTACGCCAAATATTTAATTAAATTATTCCAATTGGAATTGCGTGCTTCATATATTTCTCATCAACTATATACTTTCTCTAACCCCCTCTCAATGGGGGTTTATAAATTTTAACATTCATCACACTATTTAGCCGTTATAGAAAATATAGTCGCAGTTGCAGCTGCTGCTGCTGAAACTGTTGCTGTTGCTACAACTTCAGCTACTGCTACTGCAACAGCTCCTACTACAACTGCTGCTGCTGACCGCCATCAATTTGTGCTAGCAACAACAACAATGACAATTTGTCCTAGACTAGTTGACAACATCGAGTGTTAGCTAGCCAGCCAGGCTGTTGGCCTGGTTGGTGCTCTGGCTTGCTGCCAGCTAGCTGTACCTGTGCGCACGAGCTGGTCGGGCGGCAGACGCGGCGCCTGCGCATGCAGGCGATCTAGATGAATGTCGAGGCTGTGGCAGCTGGGCAGGCTGTAGCGCTTGTGGGCGAAGCGCGGCGCCATTGGCGACTTGCCACGCCCATAGCTGCGACGCTGGGTCGCTGCTTCGCTGTCGGAGCTGTAGCCGTGAGGCATTGGGCCCGGTGGTTGGGTGGTGCGTTCGTGGCGCACGGGTATTATTAACTCATTGCCAGCGGCAATCTTCAGAGGATACGGCGAATGGCGGCCATTTATGGTGGAGCCGTGAGCGCCTTTGCTGTTCCACTGGTTGCTCACAAATTTGTGGCCCTCGCCCGGAAAGAGGATGCCGAACTCGTAGCCGAAGTCGTATTTGAAATAGATTAGACCGGTATTGGGATCGACGCATTTGGTGCCTGGACGCGTTTGTTTGTTGACAGTGGGAGAGGTGTGTACAGAACTTAGAGATAGCATATACAAAGTGGTTTCATGGACGGTTAGTGGTCGATGCGAGAAACGGCACTCCAAAATCAAATTTTCAAAATATTCAATCTCAACTCTCAATGCCAATTGGAATGGAACCAATGTGTTTTCTTTTGGGTTTGGTTCGCCCATTTCTACTTTCGTTTTAGTATCTAGATTCTACGAAGGAAGCTTCACTGTACTCACCGTATTGCGAGACGCGCGACTCATCTCTGTAGGCCTGCGGCTGGTTGCTGCCCTCGCTTGGCGCACGCCTGAAGCCCGGACGCAGACCGGCGCTCGAGCCGATCTGCTGGCTCTGGTGACTCTGCATGTCCCGGCTGACATCCTCGATGAACTGATGCGACTTCTGTAGGAACGTGGAGCCCATACGCTTGCCTTGACCCTCCGCCTGCTGCTGAAGCGTGCTGTAGCCGTAGCGCGGCAAGGTGCCCGCCCGCTGCTGTTGCTGCTGTTGCTGCAGATCTGTCTGATCCTGGGAGCCGTCCGACAAGCGATTGTTGAACTGCTGCCTCATAGTGCTGTTGCGATTCAGGGACTGTGTGCGGTGCTGCGTGGTCACCGTGCTGCCGCCGCGCTGCTCCTTGCGCAACGTGTTCACGTCGACGAAGATCTTGCTGGGCATCTCCGGGCCGCGATCGAACTCCATGGGCGAGAGCACGCGCTCGTAGCTGCGTGGCAAGCTGCAGGAGCGACCTCCGGACTGCGGTGCCGCCACGCGACGATAGCCCTTGGTGAGGCCCTCGCCGTGGGGCGACCAGAGCGGCTGGATGCGTGTGCCTTCTACCTCGCTCTCGTACTCGCTCTCCCGATACTCGCCAGGTATGAACTTGGTGGGCGTGGCCGGCGGAGGCAGATGCGACTGGCGCGAAGGCGTGCGACTGCTCGCCGGACTATAAGGGAAGGGCTCCAGAGCCGGCTGCTGCTGCTGCTGCTGCTGATTGTCAAAGTGAATGACGCGCTTGGTCTGCTGCATGTTGACTACGCGCTGAGAACTCTCCGTGGACTCGTGCATCTGCATCACGTTCTTCGTCTCGTGGGCCACCTTGGCCATGTGCATTGGCGCACCGGCAACCGCATTGTAGTACATGGTCGGTCTCGAGCTCGGCAGCGGCTGCTGCTGCTGCTGCTGCGTGGCGGCTATGAACTTGGCTGCCACAGGCTTGGGTTTGAAGACGGGTTGTGGCTGCTGCTGCTGGTGGTGCTGCTGTTTGCTGCTCGAGTACTGCTTGGAGCTGCTTTCGGTTTTGATCTCGTGGCGTATCTCCTTGCCAATAGGCTCGAACTTGGGCCGTGTGAAGCTGCCCAGCTGCGGCGGCGTCGGCTCGAACTCCATGGGCGACGGCATCACCACCACCACCGGCGATTTGTGGCCGTTGGCAATGTTGGTGCGTGGCGTGGGCGTGGGTGGGAAGACCACGCGATAGCCCTTGATGTCCGAGTCGGATTCGTTGGCGCGCGACACCGAGCGGAAGCGCTCATCCACCTCGCTGCTGTAATCGCTGAACTCCGCAGCGGGCGTCTTGCGCTGCGCCGGCACTGGGCTGGGCGTGATCAGGGGCGTGGCAGTCGAGGAATATTTGGTCTCCCTGCTGCTGCTCTGCTGCATGTTGCTCGTCATACTGGACGAGGTGTACTGGTAGTTCTGCGAAAGACAGAGCTGATTACTAAGGATCGGAGTGCGAGTTGAGTGAAACAACGAGAAAGTGTTAGACATTCAGGCAAATGCATAAAAACAGTAAGATATAAATGAATCGACTTGAATTACATACTTAAAAATAAATATGAATCAATAATAATAAAAAATTTATGAGATCTATGGACAACGCAGTGTTAACATGGCAGATGCTGGAGCTAATGGGCGTTAGGGGCAAGCCAACGGATGAACTTGGTTAGCGCAGGACAAACAACAAGAGAGTGTGACGGAGGGAACAGGACGCAGCCAGTTCCAGGTGCTACACGTAACGACAACAACAACAACAACAACGACAGTACTGAGAGTGGTCTATGCGAACCTTCGCCTCCTGGCTGTAGCTGGTTTGCTGTGGTGCTGCCGTTGGTGGTGGGGCAAAGTAGAGCTGCGCTGGCGGCTCTGGCTGCAGCTTGGCTTGGCTTGGTGGTGCATTCGTTGTAGTCGATGACTTGGTCTCGTAGAAGCTGCTCTCGGACTTGCGGTAGCTGGAGTGCTCCTCCGTGTCGGCTGCGTAGCCACTCGACTTGAACGACGACTCCATGGTGGCCTGCTGCTGGCGGGCGCGATTGCCCGGCTCGTCGGACTCGCTGCCGCTATACTTGTAGCGATCGCTCTCGTAGTCGCTCTCATAGTGCGCGCCCAGGCGGTTGGGCATCACGGGCGGCGGTGGGCGGTAGCTGGTGGTGCCATTGGACTTGGGCGCCGTGACGGGCGTCAGAGTGGGCACCGAGTGCGGCAGCACCTTGCTGGGGCCCTGCATGAGATTCTGCTCCAGCTTCTGCTCCATGCTCTCCACCAGGGAACGACGACGAACTTCCTCTTGCTTGGGCGCAAAGCAAATCTCGGGCGGGGTGCCAGGCTCTAACTCAATGTTGACTAGTCGAGTGACGGGAGCGGGAGTGGGTGGTGTGATGTTCTTGGCCACCTGCTGCACCAGGAAGGGCGCATTCAGCTCCTTAGTGGGCGTAGGCGTAGCCAGCTTAGTGATGCTGACTTGGTGCTCCGTCTTTTGCTCCACATCGCTGGTGTAGCCAGTGGGGCCGCTGGGGGTCCACAGCTTAGACATGGCCACGCCCTCTGCCGACGGCTTGGGCGATGGCGAGCGCGTGTTCTGCTGGGCGGGCGTGGCCAGCACGGCTGCGGGACACACAATGGGCTGTCCATACTCCACCTTGACCTCCTTGGTCAGGGTCGTCTCGTGCTGCACACTCTGCAGGCCTAGCGGTGGCGGGAAGACGGGCACACCACCCTGCGGTGGTGGCTCCCTGGGCTGCACTTCCTCCAAAATCTTGATTTTCTCCTGGATGAGCGGCTGCTTGAGTGGCTGCTTGTCGGCTTTGGGCGTATAGCAGAACTCTGGCGGTGCTCCTGGTATAAGATTCAAGCTTCTCAGCTCCTCGGCCAGTGTCTGCGCTTGCGGCTGACGCACCACCGTCTCCAGTGGCCGCTGGGCCTGCGGCTTGGGTCTCTGCGTCACGGCTTCCTCATCGATCTTCTTGAAGTACTCAAAGGAGGAGGACATTTTGTGTTCGCTGCTGCTGCTCTCGTATCTGGTGTTGATTTGCGTCTGCATCTGCGGTGGTTGTTGTGGTTGCTGTGGCTGCGCCTGCTGGCCAAAGGCCGTGGCCACCACGGGCGGACAGGGCTTGGGTGGCACTGGCGGCGGGGTTTGTGTGACGCCAGTTTTATAGCTGGTCTGTGTATCGGTCTGATCTATGCTGGCAGTGTTGTTGGTAGTGGTGGTGTTGGTGGTGTTGGTGGTGGTGGTTGGTGTCTTTGGTCGCAGACTCAGCTCGGGCAGGTCATTGTATGTCGATTTGTGCTCTAGACGCATCGTTGCCTCGGTGGTGCAACGATGCTCAGTGATAACTTTCGACTCGGACAGGCCATGCAGATCGTTGGCAGTGGTTGCTTCGGTTTGATTGGTCTGGTAGGATTGGGGCTCTTTGTTGAAGTGGTTCTGGCTCTGGTTGTTGGTTACGATTCAATTCAGATATATTTTTATATATATATAGATGTGTGTATATATGTTGTTGCATGAGAACCACATGAGTGTAATGAGCAAAGCGAAACGAACAACGTCGAAATCAATGAGAGAAGAAATTCACAAGATTTGTTTATTATAAATAAATAAATGTATATATAAATATTTAAATCATGTCAAGAACGTAACAAGTCGAAGAAATATTATAGTATATAGTAGAGAATTGAATTGCACAGATTGACAGTTCGATAAAGTTATATATATGGGAGGGTAGATAGGTTGATAGATAGATAGATTAATAGATAGATAGATTGCAGTCAGAGTATGATAGATACAATATCTGATGGATAATGCAGTATCGTGTTTATATATTGAGCACATGCACACTTACTTCAGTTTTGAATTCACTGGCTGGCGCCTCATAGACGATGGTCTTGACCACCTCCTGCATGCGTTCCGGCGACGGCTCCAATATGGCGCAGTCGGCAATGCTCTTGGCCTCGCCGCCAGCATTTGTGGCTCTCACCATATACTTGCCAGAGTCCGTTGTTTGCGCTGCAAGAAAAGTTAAAGTTTGCATATATATAATCTTAAGGAAAGCTGAGCAATTCACCTTTCTCGATAATCAGCTTGTACGAGTTGCCCTGGGCAAGCAGGCGATGCTCAGAGATCCCCGCATCCTTCAGTAGCTTATCGTCCTTTAGCCAGGTTACGGTTGGGTCTGGCAGCCCGGTCACTTCCACTTCCATGATCAATCGCTCACCCTTCTTGCTAACCTGCGCCTGCAAGCGACGACCGAAGACTGGCGGAAAGATGGTCTCTGCACGGATAGAAGAAGCCAAAAATTCGTTAGAAGAATCAGACAACTGTTGGGGTCCACATGTGTTGCTGCTCACTGAGGCCACTTTCATTTGAAAGCCACAACACACACACACAGCTCATTCAATGAAAATAAATATTGGCTTTTGTATGTCATTGCAACAGAAGATCTCTGAAGATCTCGCAAAAATAATTTACTTGCACAGCCGTCTAAATGATCAGCTATAATGAGTAATTCGTGTAGACAGGCAGTAAAAATAAAAGTTTTCTTTTTTTCACTCAAACAAATTTCAACCACACAAGACGACAAGTCTGCCAACAGAAACTTGTGTTCAAGATAAATTTACATAATTATTGCCCACTTCATGCCCCCGACCCGACCCAACCCACAAAAGCCACCCACAAGAAAAAAGCCGAAAAATTATTTAGAAATTTCTGTGTAAGAAGCAAACAACAAAAAGAACAAAATCTGTTCGCCTGCGGGCTAGAAAAATCATTTGAATATAAACAAAAACAAAAACAGCGACGCCACTAAAAACTCATCAATATGCGAAACGGTCGGCATTGACGTTTCTAGATCTATTGACGCCCCCGACAATGACACTTTAATGCTCCCCCACTGATTGATGTGGCGCATGGACGGACGTACGAAATATGGACACACGATATGACCCATATGTAGGCTCGATCTCTTTATGTTCTACACGTTCGTTAGCTCATTGGGATGAAAAATTTAATTGATAATTATTTGTTAACATTAAATGTTAGCAAGACTTAACAGCTCTCTGTTAATGTAGGTATATAGTGCATATTTCGCATATAATTGAAATTATTTGAGACTAAAAGTTTTCTTTTAGGGAAGATACACTAATGAGTAAGTCCTACATATCTGTTCTATGAATTTAAACAGTTAACAGCTATAAGTTTCCATTCACTTAACATAACTCTAATAATATTCTTTCATAATTTAATTCAAATTAACTCATTAGGATTTGGAATTTAAATGAAAATTATTTTTTAACATTAAATGTTAACAAGCCGTAACATTATATCCTTATATCCTACATACATTTTCTATAAATTGAAGCTGTTTAACATCAACAACATTTTAACATTAACTTAACATAACTCTAATAACATTTATTTAATATAACATTTACTTACTTTTCACCACCAGATCCGCTGTGCTTGTCGACTGACCCACCGCATTGGATGCTGTCACCGCATATCGCCCAGCATCGGCCACGCCCACCTCCTTTAGCTCTATAGTCACACGATTGTATTTGTTGGATATCTTGGTGTGCGCATTATCGAACAGCTTATCGCCATTTTTCTCCACCTTGATCTCAGGCGAGGGATAGCCATCGTAGATGGCCTCCATGCTCACGTTGGCGCCCTGGTCCACAATCTTGCCCGTGAGAGGAGTGGTGAAGCGTGGTGCTATCTCCTTGCGCAATCTCGTTGGCGACTCGGGCATTCCTATTGCTGGTACCGCTGCACCGCCATTGGTGGATTGAACCAGCGTAAAGGATTTCTGCTGCACCGAGGGACTGCTCATTTCCTTGCTCTTGTGCAGCTCCTGGTAGTGATGGCTCTCAACGATCTCTGGTCGCTGCTGTCCTAGTTGCTTGAGGGACTGGTCAATGTGCGCCGAGGAATGATGCACCTCTGTCTGCGGCACGTTGCCCTCGTACGAGTTCACCTGCGACGTGGAGGTCGTGGTAAAGGTCTGCTTCTTGATGGTCACGCGCGACGATTCGGTGTTGTGCTCCTGGGTCATGGTCTGCAAGTTGCTGGAGGCGGGCACTGGACTGCTGCCAATGATGTTCAGGAAGGCCACACAAGTGGCTTTGCCCGCGTCATTCTCGGCCGTGCAGCTGATCTTGCCAACGGCATCGTGCGTTAGCTGCTGAATCGTCAGCACCTGACGATCGCCGCTGGTGGAGACGAGGAAGTTGTGGCCGTGCACCGGCTGATCATTGAAGAACCAGTGCACCTTGGGCGTTGGCTTGCCCACCACGATGCACTCGAACTTGACCACCTCGTCGATGTGGGCCTGCTTGTCACTGAAGAGCTCCTTGAACTCGGGGCAGAGCTGTCGCTCGACGATCTCCACGGATGATTGACTGCCGCGACGGTTCTCGGGGGCGTTCACGGACTTGACAATCAGATGCGAGAAACACTTGGCATCGCCCGCATTGTTCGAGACCTTGACCGTGTAGACGCCTTTGTCGCTGGCATCCACGTTGTTCAGAATCAGCTTGAATATGCCAGCCTCGGCGTCGGACTGGGTGGTGACACGATCGTTCAGCTGCAGCTCCTTGTTGGTCAGATACCATTGGGCTTTCAGTGGCTGATCGCCGTTGGCGTGAACCTCCAGCACCACCTGCTCGCCCTCATCGACGAGCACATCCGAGAGCAGGCGCTCAAACTTGGGCAGCGACTCTCTGGGCAAGGACTGCCGATCAATCTGTACTCTGGTTGCCGACTCCGAGGTGTTCAGTGACGTCACCTTCAGGTCACAGCTGCTCGAGGCCTCGCCCGCTGAGTTGATGGCAACCACCTTGTAGTTGCCGCCATCCTCTTGGCACACCTCCTGGATGAAGAGCGAGCACCGATCGCCCTGGAAGAGCAGCTGCACATCCGCCGACTCCTTGACGGGGCGCTCGTTGTGATACCAGATCACCTCCGGCTCGGGCTGACCCACAATCACGCAGTCCAGGCGCACTGGCTTGCCCTCGAATATGAAGACGTCCTTCAGTGGAATATGCACCGCCGGACGGATGGGCTCTATATCGCTGGCCATCTCAGAATCGGACGTCTCGTTCGGCAGACGACCCTTGACAATAATGTTGCAACTGCTGTAAGCTTCCCCGGCCAAGTTCTTCGCACTCAACACGTAGGATCCGGCGTCGTTTGGATAGGCTTGTGGTATTGTAAGCGTAACGCGTCCGTTTTCGTACTGAAATTCGTTAAAAACAATATTGAAATATGTTAAGCGTTGACTGCGCGCATCTCACCACGCGGTGAGTTCGCTGGCAGCGAGGTTGTGTGTTGAGTGTTGAGTTTCTCTGAACAGCTAATGGCTAATGCTTTTCAATCTGTGCCAGTTTTTGTGTGCTTTTCTATGGTTTTTTGCAATCTAATTTTCATTCTACACCCATCCCCAAAAACTTATTTATGTTTGGCGCACGGATGTACAATCCGGCCTATGTCTGTGCGCTGCGTATCCGGCGCGGGAGTCCACAAAAATAATGTAGTGGCGCTGAATGGACGGGGGACGAGGTAAACCCCATAATATTCGGCTGACGTACTGTTTATTTGTTAAAGAAACTGGAAAATATCTTTTGTTTGGGCAACCAAATTGCAGGAAGCGTCTGAGTTCAGGTGTTGTGCACCACTTGAAATCGAACAATGATGGTATAGGTAGTATAGATACTCGATTGTACGTAGAATCGAGCTAATTGTTTAATCAGCTCGACGCAATGAGATCATGTTCGGTTTGTCAAAAAGGCAATTAAAAGCAATGAAATCATTTTGCATTTTGGCCGAAAGCGTTGATCTCTATAAAAATTAAATGAAAATTTTTAAAGCATATATTGTATATATATATACCCGATGATTGTCTGTGTGTGCGTGTGTACATATGTTGTGCCGAATAACGGCGCCCACAATAAACAAATTGGCTGACAGCGCCCACGAAAGACGACTGTGGTGAATTGGATTTGCGCCGCACCACACGGCTCGTTGCAACTGCGACGCGATGCTGCCAAAATCACAAAAAAAATATCAAGAAAATATTGCAGCTATATGCCTGGCGACTTCTTAGCCTGTAATTTATAGTTGTGCAGTGTATACTATGCGTCGGCTTATTTTTAAAACATTTGCCTTGAATCTCATAGTTTATCTTTCATTAAATTTTGTTCGCTTTTTGCAACAGGCTAATGATGAGGCCCCCTCCAGCACTACTAAACGCTGACGTCAGCAGCGAAAGCGAATCAAGAAATTAAACATGTTCATTTAATATTCTATGGAACTATCACATATTCACGTATATATCTGCTATATATATACATATATATATATGTTACTTATGTATTTGCAACGCCCACCGCAAAATTTCGGCCTGTATTTTTTTCGCAATTCCAGCAAAGTTTGTTTATACTATACATAAAGCCATATACATATATCATTTGTGGGATCGCGCCAATGGGGAATTGTGCGCTGTGCCATTTCTTTTCGCAATACACAAATATGCATATATTTATTTGATGCCAGACAGAATGAGGGTAAAAAATTGGGCATGGAATTCACAAAAGAAAATTTCATCCCTGGAGAAAACTATATAGACACGAGATGACCTAGAAATTATTGAAGCAGCTGCCTTTTCGCCAACTGTCAATATTTCAGTTAGAGTATTTAAAGTTCGTTCCACAACATTTTCCTTTATGACTAATAGAATTTTCCCCAAAAGTCATCGAAGTTTTATTTACTCACCTTTGAGTCGCGCGGTTGGAAGGGTTTGCCATTGTGCAGCCAGCAAATCTCCGGCTGTGGTATGCCCGTGACCAGAGCCTCCATCTTGATCTTCTGTCCCACACGCGCCATGGCGTTCTGCAGCGGCATCTTGAAGCAGGGCAGTTCAGTGGGTTCGAGTGCTGCGAAAACGAGATTGTGAGTTGATTTGACTCCGGTTGGAAATGTTTACTATGTTCTCACTTACGTTCTACGATCAGACTGGCCGAGCAGTGTTCGATGCCGGCGGGATTCGAGGCGCTGCAGGTGTAGACGGCGTCGTCCTCGAGGAACACCTCGTCGAAGCGCAGCATGGCCTCGCCGTTGTTGTAGCTGATCACGTAGTCCGGCGAGTCGTCGATGCACTTGTCGTTCTTGAACCACTGCACAGTGGGCAGTGGAACACCACTGACCACGCAGGAGAATTGGAAGGCAGTGCCTTCGGTGGCTTTGCCGCTCTCCAGGAAGCGTAGGATGCGCGGCGGCACCAGCTGCAGCTCGGCGGCATTCTCGCGCACCGTCAATGTGGCGTTGGTATCGCAGGTGCCCACCAGGTTGGAGGCGCGGCAGCTGAAGCGCGCCGTGTCCGCGGCAAAGGTCTCCTCGATGACCAGGCGGCAGATGCCCTTGTCGAAGCTGGTCTTGTAGTCCGCATTGCTTTGGATGCTGATGCCGTCCTTGAACCACTCGACGCTCGGCTCCGGCGTGCCCGTGACCTCGCACTCGAAGACGAAGCGCTCGCCCTCGCGGGTCAGCGCATCCTTCAGCGGCCGCACGAACAGCGGCGAGGCGTAGCGCAGCTCCGTGAAGATCTGGTTCACCTGAATGTCCTTGCGTATGTTCTCCGTGACGATGCGCTGCTGATCCACCTGGTCGCGAAGCGTCTGCAGTCGCGTGATTTCCTCGCGCTGAATACGCGATTCGTTCTCACGCCTCTGCCTGGCTTCCTCCTCGCGCTGTAGCCTGGTCTCCTCCTCGCGCCTCAGCCGGATCTCCTCCTCGCGTTTCACTCTCAACTCCTCCTCGCGTTTGGTGTGCAGACGCGCCTCCTCATCGCGTAGCGCCTGCATGCGCAGCTCCTCCTCCCGCTTGGCGATGTCACGCAGCGTTTGGATGCGCTGCTCCTCCTCGCGCGCTGCCTGCTCCCGGGCCAGCTGCTCCCTGGCCGCCTGCTCACGCACTGCCTGCAGTCGTGCCTCCTCCTCGCGCACCGCCTGCTCGCGCAGAGATAATTGTCGCGCCGCCAGCTCGCGCTGTGCCTGCTCAATGGCCGCCTGCTGACGCTGCGCCTCCAGGCGCGCTTGCTCTTCGCGTGCCACGCGCTCCCTGGCCTCCGCCTCACGAATCGCCTTCTCTCGCTCGGCCTGATCGCGTGCCTCGCGCTCCTGCTGCTCGCGCTGACGCTGCTCTTGCTTGAGGCGCTCCTGCACAGTGTTGATGTCTGTCTTCAACTTGATGAACGATTGGAAAATGTTCATCACGTCGTTGTAGAGCGTCGACACCTTGTTCATGTCGTGCGCGCACTGCGAGGCGCTGTCCAGCTTGGCACGAAGCGCCGGCTCTCGACTGGTCACATATTTCTCAATGTCGTTCACCAGATTCGAGGCCTCGACGGCGTCGCGTAAGTAGGGCACCTTGTTGGAGACGCTGTTGTAGAAGTAGCTGATCTCGCGGTACTCCGCATCGATCTGGAAGTGGGATGAGAAATAGGATTAGATGATTTTAATTCATTTTAGTTAGAGACATGGTTTGCTCTCTCGACTTACCTTCTCGACCACCTCGAAGAACTCGTTGGCCTGGTTGAGGCTCTTTCGTTTCTGCTTCACTTGATCCTTGAAGCTTTGCCACTTATCGTTGAGCTTGCGCAGCTCGTCCTTCACATACGCCTCACTCTCGGGATTGCTAATGAGCAGCTGTTGTCGCGTGGTCTCCGTAAACTTCTCGATGCGCTTCTCGAGCAGCTGGCGAAATGCAAAAAGAGTCGAGCGTAAATCGTTTCAAAAGACTGCCAAAAATCATTTATTACAGCTCATTCTCTAATTAACCCATTAAGCGGCCGCAGCCAAAACAAATGTCTGGGCAAGCAGCCCGAATGGGCTTAAAAGATACAGATACTCTGCATGTGGTGGCCCAGGCTAAAAGTCCATAAAAATCAGAACGTCAAAAGCAATTTATAACGGCAAATGTGCAGCTAAGAGGAGTGAATTTTAAAACAGCCAAGTGCCAAGCATTCAAATATTCATATCTCTAGCTGTGTGTATTTGTATCTGTAGCTGTATCTGTATCTTTAGCTGTAGCTGTATCTGTATCTATAGCTGCCGCACTAGCTGCAAGATGTATTTCTTAAGTTTTTAATTACAAACTAACGACAGCTGCCGCTGTCCGTTCAGCGCTGCGCTGACAGCGACAACATTTTGAAAGTTGAATTTGAATTTGTACTTATTTTCGAAAATGTCTCAACGCATTTGGAAATTTGATGAATGTGCCGGGGCTGCCTCCATACGGAAACCGTGCTGAGCTGTGGCCACCCAAAATGAGGCAACAGGCAATGCAAAAATCCAAAGGGAAAGGGAATGAGAAAGGGAGGGGCATGGAATAGAGGAAACTCTTGCCACATGCCTGGGGATGGATTACATTATTACTAGGTCTGGCTACCTCTAACGTATGCGCTGACTGGCCCCAGCGTCGCTGATGAGGCGTCGATTTCACAAATCTGGGCATTGAACACTATAAGATTGAGGTTAGTATTAAATACCTTGCAGTCGAATCTGTATGTTAGCCAAGTATAAGAAGAAGAGAGTCCCTCACGCACATCGCGCCGAGTTCACTCACCTCTATGGTCCGTTCAAAGTACTCGAATGCCAGCGACGTCGTCTTGGCAGCCGCCAGACTATCCACACTCTGGCCATTAATATCGTGCAGCTGCTTGCTGACGCTGTCCAGACTGCGATCGATGTCCTCCAGGTCGCTGCGAAACTGCTCGATCTTCTCGAGACGCTCCAGAGTGGACATGGTGGCGCTGCTGTTCGACTCGAAGTGAATGCGCAGATTCTCCAACAACTTCAAAATGCGATCAGTGTCGATTTCGCGAGCGCCCGGCGGCTCCAATACGCGCACACGATCGATCAGCAGTTCGGATTGTGTGATTAACGATCTAAATTTATCCATGCACTGATCGCGGAATTTCTCGTGCTCGGCTATGGTGCGCTCCACGCCCCAAGACGGGCCCGTTGCGCCCGACTGCTGCCTGGCGAAATAGGCATCGATCTCTCGGCGCAGCTGCACAATGTTCTCGAGGAACTGCAGCACGCTCTCCAGCAGCGTGCGGTAGTCGTACTTGATGCCATCCAGCTTCGCTTTCAGCATGCGCAGATTGTTGATCACCTGCTCGATCTTGGCCAGCGACTGCTGATCCTTGGTCTGTATGCTCAGCGTGGTCTGTATGCGCTGCTGGATCTCCTCCTGGGCGCGCTCAATGTCCTGGGTCACATAGCTCAGCTTCTCGCGCGTGCTCGTCAACAGCTGCTTGGAGTCCAAGCTGGACGTGCTGAACACCGGATACAGCTGTGTGTCCACCTGCGTGCTCTTGGCCACAGTCTGCGATAAAATGTGCGAAATATTAAAGTGAGGAACTCTCTTCAGTGACTCTGCATTACCTCCTCGTTGTCGCTCATGACTTTCTCTAGCAAATATTCTACTTCGCGCTTCTCCGCAATGGTCGTTGTCCAATTTTCCAGACTACTCGTCACGTCGACTTGCCGCTTACTGAAGCCGTTCAGCGTCTCCTCCACTGCCTGCACCGAGGGCTTCGTCTCGAGATATGGATCCACAATCTACGCAGCGATGTCGTTAAAAATAGCATAAAATAAAATCAGTTTCAGTTTGTTTCTATTTTCCTCTTCTCTCTTTTTTTTTGGCTTTTTATTTTAGTTTTGCGTTTGCCTTTTTGGCTTTTCTATAATTTCTTGCTCGAGTGTCTTGGCTGACAAGTTGGAAAATTCGTGGAAAGCGCGTGGCACGTGGCACGCATCTGCCTGTGATCAGGGTCTGACGCGTTCTGGCGCAGCAGAGTCCAGGCCAAACCAGACCCGAATCGACAATTGTCTCTCTCTCTCTTTCTCTCTCTGTCTCTGTCTCTCTCTATCTATAGACGAGCTGCGCAAATTGCCTGTTTTTATTTATGGACTCAACTCGACTCGAGGCGTTGGCAGCCAAGCGAATTTTCTAATTTCAAATCTTCGTATGCGACTGCCGCACTCTGGCGCTATAGCATAGCCTCCCCTTGGCTCCCCCATGTAAGAGGGCAAATGGCTTGTCGTTTCTAAAATATATGTTTATGGTGCTGCGGCTATAGCCAGCCGAAATCATATTGTTGGAAATTTATGTGCCCTAGCTGGCAGGTACAAAGCAGTTGCTGCACAACTCGGCTAAGATGCAATCAACACTTGAATTATACATTTTCTTAGCTCTCAGCGTAAGATACTCTTATTAAACTGTTGATGGAGATCTTAAAGAGGTGCGAGAGAAATTTTAACAAATTTGTGCCAGTCTGGTCAGATATCTGGGCTAAAGCTGTGTTCGATTTTCGAATATGATTTATGATAATATATTAAACATATTTTTTAGTTGATTATTTATAGATTTTATCTTTTAATAAAATTAATATTTTATTCTATATTTTTATAAATTTTTTTTTTTCAAAATAGGAATTAAAAAAAAAATAGATAAAATATAGAAAAAATCCCTAATATATTATAAAACTAAATCTATAAAAATCAGCTGAACATTTTCTTTAATAATTTATCATAAATTACATTCAAAAAGCCAACACAACATTAGTCTAGATATCTGATATATGCTATATGATATATTTATCAGCCTCTCAACAAATAATTCGCATAAAAACTTTACTAATCTTCCAAACTTTCTTCTCATTGATTTTTGTTTATCTAAAGTACCCAACTCTTTGAGTTAGTTATAATATCTGAATGCATAGGGGAGCAGCATAAACAAAGCCAGCGAGCAATGTACTTTGGTTTTTGTTTTGCAAATTCTGAGTGCGCGCTAAGAATAGCAAGCGTTGCAGCATGTTGGAGCATATTAGTCTGCTCGGGATCTGACAGAGGGTCTGAATGCCGTCAGCAGCTGACATCAGCGGTTAGTCAAGAATAAGAAATAGGAATGCATGCAAAGGCCTAGCCTGACATTAGAGAATTCCAATAAACTATATATATATATATATATATATATATAAATAATAACTATATCCTATAGATGATAACGATACAGACTTTTAGGTTGATGAATCGCTGGCCAGCCGACTTGAGTTCCGCGTAGCTGGCGGCAATGTTGGCCCAGGTGGCCTGTAGGAACTGCAGCTTGTGCTCGTCGGGCGTTTGCAGCAACTGGCGCTGCAAATGATCCAACTGACTAGAGAGCTCGTTGGCCTGCTCGAAGAACTCGATGAGCAGGGAGACGTAGTCGACGCGTTTCAGCACCAGATCCTTCAGCTCTATCCAGTCCTTGTGCAGTGCCTCGGCCTTGGAGTCCACGTCGAAGCGTTGCTGCGGGCTGAGCGACTCCAGGTGCTGTTTGATGGACTCCAGCAGCAGATTAATCAGTTCGCCTTTAATCTGTGTGGGAATCAATGTGATAAGTGAAAAGTTTTATTAGTTACCCATTCCACTTACCTCTAGATCCTGCATTAGCTCGTGATGCTGCAGCAGAAACTGTTTGGCCTGATGCAGACTGCGACCCATGTTCACGCTCTGCTGCAGCTGCAGCTGGCCGGAGGCGCGCAGCCAGGCGAGCAGCTCATTGTGTTGCGACAGGAACTCGGCTAGAGCGCGCTGCACCCGTTGGTGATCCTCGCTGCTGTTCGCGCAGATGCCCTCTACGTACGCCTTGCGGTTCTCCAGCTCGTCTAGTACGCGCTTGATGCCCTGCGTTTCGGGCTGTGTGCGGCCCACCTCGTCCAGTATGCCGTAGCCCAGGCGCAGAGGCTCCTCGGTGAAGGTGCGCACGTCCCGGGACACCTTGGCGAACATGGCATAGCTTTCGGGTGAGTTGGTCGGTAGCTTGACGCTGGCCAGCTCCAGCTCTAGCTTCTCCAGCACACTGAGCGTGTGCTCCGCCTTGGCAAAGAAGTCGCGTGACTGCTGCAGCCAATGCTCGCGCTGATCCACCAGATCTAGATGCTCCGTGCAGATGCTGAGCACGGCGTAGGCGCGAGCGCAATCCTCGTCGCCAGCAAAGTAGCCCGGAGCCTGCACCTTCTCCTTGGCGCGCGTGATCTTCAGCGCTCGATCGCGCAGCAGCAACGCCTGCTGCTTCCACTCCCGGTACTTGAGGAGGGTCTGGTTGGCCGAGTGCTCGCACTCACCCAGGCTGTACATGGTGTTCAGCTCGTGCTTGGCCTGCTGCAGTGCAGCCTCCAGCTCGATTAGCTCGCGGCCCAGCAGCTTCAGGGCCAGACACTGCTCCAGCTGTGTCTTGCGCGACTGCCAGTCCAGCTCCAGGGAGTTGCGACGATCGTGCAGCGCCTCCAGCCACTGCTGCACCTGATGCACAGCTCGCGTGGCATCCCGCTTGATGTGTTCGGGTCGTGTGTCCAGCGTCTCCAGCTTCTCCAGCTCCTGCAGCTGGACCAGCAGCTCGTTGCCATCCTTGAGCGCCGCCATGACGCCGGTCAGCATGTCGATGCGCAGCTGCTTGAATTTGTTGAGGAACTCCTGGACGCCCGATACCTCGGCGGGCAGCGAAGCCTCGTGGCAGGCCGCCTCCAGCTGATCCATGCGCCGGAAGCACTGCGTCATCTTGTCGTGGAACTGTGTACACAGGTGCAAAATGTGCTGGCGATCCTGCAGCAGGTTCAGTATATCCTGCCAGATGATATTCAGTGTGTCGGCCATGGCGTTGACTAGCTCGGAGCTGATGCGTTTGCTGGCCAGCAATTTGTCCGCCTTCTGCACGAACTCATCCATGGGCCCAGGCAGGTTCTGCGAGAGAAGATGGAAGAGTTAATTATATGTTTGGAATTAAATGGGTCTATTTTTTAATTACCTGTAGATTACGCAGCGTCTCATCGTGCTCTCTTTGCATGTGCAGCGACTCATCTAGATTTTCGCCGAGCGCTGTGATCTTTGGCTCCAGTTCCACAACTTTGATGTAAATCTTTTCGGGACTCTGCGAATTGGGTTTTAAATATGAAAAAGCGATAAAAGCAAGCCAAGCCAGCTATACGACCTCTTAGCACTATTAACTGATGTTTCAATAAGCACTATAAAAATAGAAGAAATTCTAGAGAGCTTACTTGAAAGCATTAGAATCGCTTGGAGAGGTGGGCGGACTTGTGAAGGATAAATTTTAATGAAGACGAATATAGGAAAACACAAATAAAGTATTGCATAGTTCAATAACATGAGAATTGCAAAGAGAGGAGATTTGAACAACAGAAATATTAATGAAAAGGAATACACGCAAACACCTTTGCATAGTTCTATAACATGAAAATTGCAAAGAGAGGCGACAGAAATATCAATAAATAGGAATATATATATTGCATTGATCATGAGAATTGCCAAGAGAGGTGAGAGAAATATCAATGAATAGAAATATAGGCAAAGACTA
The DNA here is from genome assembly GCA_035045145.1 of Drosophila meridionalis. Lineage (NCBI taxonomy): Eukaryota > Metazoa > Arthropoda > Insecta > Diptera > Drosophilidae > Drosophila > Drosophila meridionalis. The sequence continues at coordinate 10,458,262 of JAWNPG010000040.1, read as the reverse complement.
TTGCATTGAATTTGAGAATTTCAGAGAGAGTTGGGAGAAATATCAATCAGACAAAGACTATTATTGTATTTCCTAGTTATAGTGAGGCAAGAGAAGTTCACAAAAGAGAGTTCTATACTGATTTCTATAAAACTTAACCCTTAGCCTCATAAATGTGGTTACTTTAAATATTATTCAGAGTCACGTTCACGGCCTTCTGCTGCTCAATCGCAGCCAAAGCTGCGTTCTCATTCATGAAACTAGTCGTTGACATCGAAACCTGCTCAGGCGACGACAATGCTGCACAGCAGCTTCTAATTTTGGTAGTCGTCGAGTTATCGATGCACAACAACAACAACAAGAACAACAACAGAGAAAACCAGGAGAATAACAACAGCTCCCAACTTTATTGGAGTCTGTGTGTGATTGCAATGAAGGTCAGCGCTGACTCTATATGGTAATGGCATCCGTTAGTTTTTCCTGTTGGGATGCGCATGTGTTGATATGTATATGCTCGCTGGAACACCCTGCTGCCTGCCCGCGCCTCCTGCTGCTCACACATATTTGGCCAGAGTTATGTGGTTCCAGTTTGCTGGAGGAAAAAGTGCCACATGTCGGAGCATGGAGAACATTTCAGCTGTTGCCCGTCCACCCATCCGCCCGCCAGTGAAAGCCACTCGCTGGCATTTTTTAGCGGTAGCGTCTGCCCCATCAAATACTTAAGCAGCCCCCGTGCGTGGGTGTCAATTCGTTTGACAGTCACGACAATCTCTAATGCTTTTATGCCCGCCCGTTTTCCTCTAGGGCTCGCCGTCTGACGTTATTGTTATTGTTATGGTTTTTTATGTTTGCGTCTCTTAACCATATCTGGCGCGGAACGCGCCGTTTAGCCGTCGATTAAATTGAACTTTAATTTGTTTGCTGTGCGTCCACACAGAGCGCGCAGCTGCCGTTCCCAAATGCATACGCTCAAGATCAACCATCTCGCTAATGACCGTAATCAATCAATTACAATGAAAACTAATAACCGTGCTATTAGACTGAAATTACAACATTGGCGCCCAGGGGCAGTCGGCCGGCCTAGCTCCAGCTCCAGCTCGACTAGTTGGACGTGAGTGAGTTTTCAATATGCAAAAATTGTTGACTCCGGATAATTCAAGTTGATGTAACGGGCGACGTTACACCAAAATACGAATCACGTCAGAGTCGTCTAACTGAAATGTGAACCATATATGGCATGACATCACTATAGGCAGGCAGTCATAGACCATAACTATATTCATACACAAATACGAATATGAGTACGAGTATGCGATATATTCATACGCGACTCTGCGCACGGCGCTTCCATTCATTGCAACATTTTCTGTCGAATCATATTTCAGAGTGCCGCACGCAGCGGGCCATTAAAATGCGTGTGTGTGTGCATTTTGGCCATTTATAAAGAGAGTTTGGACACTATTTGGCTAAGCTCTGGTAACGAGACGAAAGTCTAAGACGATCATGTCAGTAGGATACAGCGATGATATAATACCCAAGAGCTCCCATGGGCAACAGGGTATGTCCATCGGTCCATCTGTCCAACTGTCCGTCTGTCTGTCTAAGTCCACTTCTGAGGCGCTTAGCCCCAAACACGTTTTTGGCTTTTAAATTAATACTTTGTGTCAGCGGGTAGAACACGATTTCGATATAAAATTACCTTGACGTGGTTATCGTTTGTATGAAATCATTGCGCGCTTTATTTTATTTTGTTCTCCTTCTCTCCATCTCCTTCTCTCTCTCTTTTATTAGAGCCCGGCTTTCTGAAAGCCGATGCTGTTTGATGATTTGATTGAGTATCTCGCCAAGCTCTGCACGCGTTGTAGCGTGGGCGTTGGCGGATTCTCATTGGAAAACGTTTGCAATTTAAACAATTGGCAATTCGCGACACGCGACTTGCCACAAATTGAGAACTGTCCGATAGCCTATCTGCAGCTAAGCTAAAGTTAATTTGCAGTAAACAACATATTATATATGTATGTATATATATATATATGTATATATGGAGTGCCTTTAGATCTATCAATTGTGTATTTCTCTGGAACACTTGGCTGCTCTATATAGTCAGTGTCTGAGCTGCATATCAATGAAGTTGAGTCCATTAAAAATACATAAATCAATCAATCACTGACCCGCACACACTGCCAATTGTAGAGCATATAGAAATAAGAGTTTGGACAAATAGCCAAATGCTATAAAAACCGCATTAGCATTACCATTAGCATTAGCATTAGCGTATTGTCTATGTGTGAATTGGCAGGAGTGAAACATAAATTTTTGGATTTGGCAAATACGCATATGCAAATGATTGTGCGACATTGTTATTGTTTATTTTAAGTATACATTGGAATGGATTGTTAAAGGGGTATATTGGTTGGAACAGACATTGCAGAGCGAGCAAACATGATGAGTGTGTGTTGATTCAGCTTGACTGTATTTGAATACATACTTAATAGAACAATAAAATAAACGTCTCTTTTACCTTTTAAAACCCAAGACTATTTCAAAATTTGTATATTACAAGTAAACTGTAGCTACATCATTTGTAGAGCATATGCCCGTCAGTCATAGCCGTTCAGCCTGACTAGATTTGTGTCATAAAACATTGTTTTATTTTTTTTTTTTCCATTAATTTGCATTGTGCCAGCCTTAATGATCTAACAAAGGTTAGCTCGCCTCGCTGGCGTGTGATGTCAGACTTTTGAGTTCTATTAATACGCGTACAATAAACAAAATAAACATCAAATATGTTTCAGTTATTTCAGTGCTGTGTTTGTTTCTCGCACTTGGCCGGTTCCCAGGCCGAACTAGGGAGAGAGTGACTAGTGACTAAGAGAGAGTGTGTGAGAGAGAGTCTCTCGCTGCAATCGCATCGCTCCAATCGAATGCAATTTAAATTTCAATTTAATTCGCAGCCAGGCGAGAGATAATTTCTATAATTGTTTGTACAAATTGCTAACCACGACTCGCAGCAGCAGCAGCAGCCAAAAGCCGCAGTTGCAGTGGCAGCAGCCAGCGTCGACTTTCATTGAACGTTTATCGGTAAATATCAGTTTTCATGTAAACATGCAATACATTTCGCATCTACCCGAAAACCAGAAAACGTGCCTGGTAATTACGGCAGCTGCTCTGCTCCACAGTTAACTTGGCTAACAGATGCAGCCGGGCTCGACTGTTGGCTGGGATGCCGCGGTAACTGCTGCTGCTGCTGCCGCTGCCGATGGTGAATTTATGCCGCTGCCTTCGATTATCAATCAGTGCGTGCCAAAACTGTTTTGTCAGCTCCGCTAAGTAGGAGCTGCATTAGCTCCGGCGATAGGCGATAGCCAGCTGGCCAGCCAAGGAGACCGACCGGCCTGGCCGCGTTTGCCAACTAGCAACAGCGTCTGCGCATAGAATACATTACTTAACATATTTTGCTTTTTAACACTGGACATATTGACAATGTCCAGCGCCACCTCTTGGCTTGTGCATACGGCCAGCGAGGGCTGCAGACACAGCCTTGTGGTAATCAAACTTGGCTAAGTGAACTGTGAAAATGTCTATGTAGAAAAAATAGAAGCTGCTCAAGTGATATGGAAAGTAAATAGATAAATTGGGTATAGGAATAGGAACTGTTTTTTCTTGAATATCTAGGGAATATCTAAGGAATATACGTAAGACTTATTATATGTGTAAACTGATAAAGGAGGCTAGCTTCGATAGAGCAGAAAAAAAAGAGTATATGAACAGGAACTGTTGTTCCTTGAATGTCTAGGGAATATCTAAGAAATCTACGTAAGACTCATTATAAGTGGAAACTGATAAAGTATACTACCATTCGATAAAGAAGACAAAATTAACTAAAAATTTTCCCAAAAGACGATATTAAGTTAAGACCGAAAAAACGCAACTACCTCCTGTAAGTTGCATGAAAACATACAAAATATCCAATATACCTATATCGAATATATAACTTCAATCTCTGCCAATCACAGCTTTCTGCAAATTGCAAATTTTTACGACTCTCTTCAGACTGCTTTGCCATGCTGTGACTTTTATGGCTTTACTTTTGAGTGCATAATCAGGCGGCAAATCACTGTGTGTAATCGGCGCGCTATAAATCACAGTGACAATCGTGACTCTCGTCGTGATTTTCGGTTAGCCCAGCCCTCGTTGCAAGTGCGAGTGGAATGCGCAGCTTTTCATGCGTAAATTTATGTGCCTGCCAAGCGTCGTAAACATTTCTCTAACTTGGCACACGGCTTTCTTTTGCCAGGCCCGACTTTAGCTAGAGCTACAGCTAGAGCTCCAGCTCTAGCTCCAGCTTCAGCTCCGACACTGTCTCTGGCTGAGTGTCCATGCTTTGCGCAGCTGCAGCGTTTCACCCACGCCAGCCCAAAGCGACGGCACATAACTTAGATACAGACCTCGGTGTGTGTGTGTGTGTGGCGCTGCTCATATGTCTGTGCAATTTATGAGTGAAAAGCTGCGACTTTTACAAATGAAATTGCCATAAATTCAATTAGTGGCGCTGCCCTGGTCCATGGCTGCGCTTCAATTGCAAATCAGAGCGAATCAACAATGGATCTCAAGTATCTGCAGCCGCCTAATGCAGGTCGCCTTTGCGCACCAATTCCCCCCACATACCAAATATGCATACATATATCTTTATAGCCATCAAATGGTCTTAACCAATGCTAATGCCAAATTAATTTCGCGCATTAGTTCCAATTATGGAGCAACTGGAGGCGTCTGCACGCTCGGCACGCTTCAGAGAACTATTTATTTAGAGTGAGTCTAAGCGGAACACGTAAATCTTGGGGGCCCCCTTTGAAGTCGGTTTCTTGGTCTGTTTGCTTTATTTCTGCCTTCTAATTGGCTGCCGTCCGTTTCTGACCAGCCCATGGAATTTCCTTGGGAAAGTAAACTAAACAAACCCAAAGATACAATTTGTATCAATTGTAAATATTTTTTTATAGAAATGTTTTCATTTGGAGCATGAAAACTACAACAACTACAACAAGAACAACAAACAGTTGCGACCAAGATAATAAACTTTTGCGTAAATTTCTTAAAGCCATTGAGATTGATGCGTTGCCCAAGAGTTACATGTGTCTAGTAAATGAATTTCATTGGCCAAGGCTTCGGCCAGCAGTCAGATGGCAGATACGTAGCAAAAGATGCTGATTTAGATGGAAAAACATAAAATGTAAATCATGTCGATGAGTTACGAGACTCGACTCGCAGTCTCTGCGTCTCTTGGCCAACAGATTTTCCAAATGGCCAAAATAAACGGGCAATAGAAGAGTTTCAACAAGAATGATGGCAGAGAGGAAGCAGTTGCTGTTATCTTAACAATTGCCATCACATTGTTTGTATGACAGAAATTGCCTTTTCAAATATTCAGCACAGCTGCTCTCAACAGCGCCAACTTTGCTGCTCAGCAATCGCAATCAAACTAAAGCAAACTTCGGAAAGAAAGAGTTAAATATTTATCTGTAACTGAAACTTTGACATATGCGTAAGTACTCGAACTTATTAACATAGTTATGTACGCAGCAGGCGAACTTGTTGTTGCCTCAATCTTTTCACAGACTATCCATAACTATGGATGTGCTTCCGCCCCCATCATTTCCCCTCTCAATCTCTCTCTTCCTTTCAGCATAACAATAACAAACATAACAATAACAAACGAATAAGAGAACTGAGCTCATCGAAAAGTATCTTTAAGCTAAATGCCACGCCTTTTGTTATAGCTGGCGCACTCGCATGTGTAGCTAGCCTACACATCTGTTTGCTTTTTTTGGGAATTTTATTTTGACTTTGTTCTCGAAGTCAGCTAATTTGTTTACCTGCGCGCTGAACAGAAATTCATTTGTCTTTTCTTTTCTTTTATTTTATTATTTCCAACACTTTGCGCTGCAACAGGTAAGTCCTCGAGGAATCGATTTGGGTGGGTGTTGGGTATAACTTTTCATATAATTTTTATTTCGTAGAAATATATTTTCTGTTGTATTTGCCAAAATATGAAAACGTGCCGAAAAGCGCTTAACCAACTGCTCGTTCCTCCACTGACTCACATTAAATTGTGTAAATCAAATCAAATGCTAAACACATGGAGAGCGTTCGGCTCGAGCAGCCCATTCAAATTGTTGTCGAAAAAGTGGCACAAAGTGGCCAACAAAAATTTCAATGAGTTTTTTTTTTTTTCATTTTGCGAAACGGGTTGAATGAACAACGAAAAAATATACACGCCCGTGGCACAAAACTTTGGTGTCTTCTATAATTATTATTGAACCTTGTCTGGGGCATAAAACTCGCCGCACTCAACTCAACTTAACTCAACTCAAGTTCAGGCCGCAGATTTATTTTGGCTCAATTTTCGCTACGCATGTGAGGCCCTAAAGTTTCTCATTGACTTATTGTTGTTGTTGTGGGTCTTCTGCTGGGTTAACCGTTTTCAGTTTGTGTAGCACTTTTTATGCATATACATACAGATATTTTATGTTTTTTTTATGCTCTCGTGCAGGTAGCAGCTGCGCCTAATTGCCAAAGCATCTTGCAGATACATTTCTTTTGTCACGTTAGAACGCGCACGCTCGCTCCGCTGATGTCAGACAACCTTGAACCCTTTTGTTTTAGTTTCAAAAACAGAGAGAGAGAGAGAGAGAGAGAGAGAGAGAGAGAGAGAGAGAGAGAGAAGGAGAGAGAGAGACGTGCAGACAGACATAAGTAAATAAATACACACTCTACTCATACGAGGGCTATCAACAACTTTTGCTTTCGTTGTGGGGCGCTCAATGTGCTAATTGGCACGGAAATTATATTAAAGCCGGTTTCAAACCAATCAAACAACCAGTTTTTGGTATTAGTCGAAATAACAGTCAAATATTCGAATTGTCTTTTGATTATTTCTGATTTGCTGTGGAGTTTGTTCCTAAAAGTTATAACGAGGGAGGTAGAGTATGTAAGGTATATTCACTATGTGTTTGGGGCTCAAATATATTACGTGATATATACAAAATTATAAATTTGTATGAAAAGAGATAAAAAATCAAAGCATATATTAGAGAAAGAGAAGGGATGAAAACGAATGTTATAGATAATCAAAAGCCGTGCAAAAGGAAACCCGCGAAACAGATGCACGAATAATTAAAGATAAATTCTAAAATATCTCTTTCTCTCTCTTTTTCTCCGTCCATCTCTATCTCTCAGTATTAAATTTATAAAGAAAGAAAAAAGAAGAAACAGACAGATAATCAATTACAAAATCTAAAATAGAAAGTAGAATCAAAAACAAAGAAAGAACCAGATCAATCATACAGAAATGAATATAAACTTTAATCCAACAATATGGGACAACCATTAAACTGAAGTAAAAAAGACAGATAAGATGAGAAATTCAGAGACTCCAAAATGAAGATACAGCAAATATCATATCATCTATTCCCTAACAAACATCTCTCCTCACTACAAACACATATATCGTAAGGAACGAACATGAACATGAAGATCTTCACGCTTTTCGGGGTCATGAAATCGCCTAGAAGGGGGCAATAAACCAAGCTGATATCTTATTTATATAGCCCACTGAGATCTCTATGTTCGGCCAGGACTAACATCTACATATTTGCCCTTTTGACTTAGCGGCCAAGTGTAGCTGCATAAATTGAAGCGTTTGCTACTTGAAGACATAGTTATCTATTGGTATCTGCAACAATGTTCATGTTGCAACAGCAACAACAACAAGAACAACAATGACAACAACAACAAAAACAACAACTACAACTCACTTGCAAGAGCGCTATCACCAGCTGTATGGGTCCACAGCGAACGACAACGGTGCCAATTGTGGTGGCACGCAGGGAGGAGGACGTCGTCGCCTGGCTTGGCGTTGGCGACGATGATGACATTGTTGCTGAATAATTGAAGGCGTCTAGCTGCGATTGCGAGTGCGAGTGCGAGTGCGACTGGGGCTGTAGCTGGAGCTGGCGATTCGAGGAGCTGGCCGAGTACAGTGAAGACATCGATGAGTCTAACGTTTGACGACGCTCCATGTTGCGGCTGCCTCTCTCTGTCTGTGTGTGTGTTGAGTGTTGTTGTCGGCTTAGTGGCTACGTGTTCGAGTTGTTTTGTGTGGAGGCGTGGGCGTTGTTTAATCTTTCCCGTTTAGTTTTCTTTTGTTTTCTATTTTATATACATATATTTGTATAAGTATATGTATTTGTTATTGCGCGCGTCTATCGCTTAGGTGTGCATTTTGTTTTCGTTTTTTGTTTTATTTTTTTATGTTCCTCTAAAAGAAATATGTTTAGCTTAAGTTAGTTTAGTTTTGTTTTTTTGTGGTTCGTTGCTCGTTTTCGCGAATTTCCTCGAGTTAGTCGTTTGTCGCGCACGCTATCAATGCTGGCGATCGTCTGACGGCCCCCCAACACATCGAATACGCTCAGAGCGCAGAACTATGGCAAATAGATCGACTATGACTTCATGCCTCGCGCTGCCTGTTTATTATTGTGAGCTAAGCACAACAATGTATATATATATATACATACATTTATTTATATATATAAGATTCTACCTATACTGCTGTGTTTTGCATATGCGCCTGAGCGAATTTTTAGCGCTGTCTTTGATGCGTGCGCCGCGCCGATCTTTGCTCGGCCCGATGACAATGCTCAATTTGCGCTATTTTTGAAAATCAAACTAAAACGTAGAACTACGCGCATATTGAGTAATTCTCAGATGCCGCTGCCACTGCCGCTGCCTCTGTTTGAATAGCCCACATTTGGCGGATGTGCGTCAGGCTAATCATTGCTGCCGTATTGTATCTTTGCGATACTGAGATACAATCGCACACATGTGCCAAAATTGTTGCAGTGTCTGAAAATGTTAACCTTTTGGCTGCTGCTGTGTGCCTTAGCTTCGCTGCTCAATCAATTGCAACTGTTTCGGTTTGGCAGAAATTATGGCAGCTTTCATTTATTTTTGAAATATTACGCATACGCAATGTGAGCTGCTGCTGCTGCTGCCCGCCCTGTGTGTGCGCCCGGCTGTGGCATTAGGTAATTTCTTTTCAGTTTCATTATTTTCTTGAGTTTTTATGGCCAAAAACGTTTGAAGCGATTTTTCGTATGAGGCAATGTAAATGATTTTAATTGTACTTTTCTAAAAATAAACAAGCACTATAAAACCTTACACAGAGCGAGAGAGAGAGAGAGAGAGGCAGAGACAAAGCAGATGCCTGGAAATGGGGCGTGGCTGGCAGAATTTTTGGCCGCCTGCCTGCCTGCCTGTCGCTGGCAAACTCCCCGACAAATGTCAATTTTAACTGACAGCCCCAAAAAGCTAGTCAGCGAAATGATATTTATTTTTCGTGTCTTTTGCATTTCGCTTGTCTCTTGATTTGACGACGGCCAACAACAATAACTAAATTAGAACACGATTTGTGCCTCAGCATCAATTTGTATATATATATACTATATAAATGTTTGTTTTTTCTTCGTATATTAATTATAATTTATTTAGCATTCAATGTCATTAGTTGTTAATTTATTGCGAGCGTCAGAAATTCATTTACATTTCTATGCCAAATTTACATTATTCAAAAACTTTATTCGCACATTTTATGCTGTTGGGAAAATATAGAGAAATACGACGGATTGATGAGCAAATAGAAATTGAGAAGAAACGCGCGCGCCGCGTGCCCCACAACCGAACGACGCGAACTTCGAACAAGACTGAGCAGCTCAACCGGACGACGGCAGCCGCCAGATCGCCGCGAGATCGGGCCGAGTGCGAGTGCGAGTGCGAGAGCCTTGGCGAGTGCCAAAACGGTGGAGCCCGGCACTTAACCGATTCGCTCAGCTTTTGCCGCTCTCAAACGACGCGCGATTGAGCTGCAGCTCGAATGCCGGCTGAGCTGGGAGAGAGAACGATATAGTGAGAGAGCGATAGAGCGGGTGCTGGGAGAGTGGGAGGCGGTGACGACATAAATAAACAAGTGCTCTTGGCATTCGTTGCGTCGTTAATTCATGATTTCAATTTTTAATGCCCTGCGCCGGCAACAGCAACTGCAACAGCAACAATGTGCTCAAGCAAAGCTTGTACTTTAATAACAGACACAGCCGAAGAGGCAGCAACAACAACAACAATAACAACAACAACAACATCAACAACCTGACTGCATCGTGTCTTAATAGAATGCAACAGGCGGCCGCCCGCATTCACAGCTAACCCGCTCCCCCCTCCCTCTGCCTCTACCCCACTTTTACGCTACTTGAACGTTCAAAATGCGTGTGGCAGGCGCTGCTCGAGAGCTGACCAAGGCATGCAGAGAGAGGGTGAGAGAGACAGGGAGGGGTAAAGGAACGCAGGTTAGTTCGTGCCGTTCGTGTTGCTGCATCCAATCAACGTATTTTATTATTATTTTGCAGCCTATCAACGGCACCAAAAATTTATTGAATTATATTTTCCGGCCAGCTTCGAGCAGCGAGCAATTTGATTTGATTGCTACATGGCGCTTGGCTGAGGATGGGCAAGGGCGAGAGGAGGGGGTTCTGCATGCTTATAAGAACTTTGATCTAAAACTCCCAGGAGCATAGGCAAAGCTGTGTCAACCGCCTTTCAAATATATATTATTTATAATTATGTTTTTTTAATGGAAATTAATGAGATATTTGAGCAGCTGAGTTGACTCTAAGTATGAGTATGTCTGTATGTTTGTGTGGGTGTGCGACACCCTTATGACAGCTCTCACACATTAATTAAAATCACTTAAAAAGCATTTGATAAATATTTATGAACAGTCCAGGTCGAGGCAATTGAAATTAGGCGAGTGTTGAGGGTTCTCATTTACCCGCTTGGCTGACCATGGGTTAAGCGTTGGCCTTTACAGCTGCAGCCAAAAGTTATGCAACAATAAATTACAGCTAAAATGCATTGTATGGAAATATATATTTGTTCATTTATCAATTTAACTAAATTTGTGTGACTTATTTGTGACTAAAAAAGTGTGTTTAAAGACTTACATAAATTAATTTATAGCTAAAAAATAAAATTCAAATTTAATTGTAATTTCTGTGCAATTAAATAGATTAAAAATATAGTTTAAATTAATTTGGAATTCTCTAATTGTCGCAGGCAAAAACAAACTAATTAATTAGCTAATTTCATAATTTAAATAAATACAAATAAAAACATGCGTTTAGCTCATGAGCTAAAATAGCTGAAATAGAAGCGAACTTAAAATAAAATTTGACATAAAATAGAATAAAATAAAATGCCAGCAAATTCGTTTTTGGCAAGAAAAGAATTAAATGAAACAAACAAACAACAAAGAACAAAGCGGAACAAAGCCAAATGGCGCGTCTTAATTAGGCGGGTTCTAAATGGTTGGGGGGGTTAGGGGTGGCTCTCGAGTCGAGGGCGATTCTCTCAGAGAAATCCCTTGATCGTTTGCTTCGTTATATTCTCGTAGTATTTGCTGCGGCGCCACGACGCTGGCGGCGTCGGCTGCGCATTGTCAGCCGTGGCAGCGCACTGGGCACTCACCTCCGGCGTGACGGCCGTGGAGACGCTGGGCAGCAGCTCGGTGCTGATGTGGGCCGCTTCCAGGCCGTAGGCCTCTAATTCACTGTCCGACTCGATGGGCTGGGCCAGCAGCTGCAGCTGCTCCTGCTGCTGCTGCTGCTCCTCGTCAGGCGTGGGCGTCACACTTTGGCTGTGCAGCTCGGCCACGCCCACCACGCTATCCTGATCGTCGCACTTGAGGGGCTGCTGCGCGGAGAAGTAGCTCAGCTCGGAGCTCTCAAAGGACACGTTGACTGGCGACTGCGGCAGCTCGGGTATTTCAAAGTTGCTCAGCGTCGAGTCGTCGGCCTCGTCAAAGGAGTTCTTGGCGGAGCCAATGTAGGAGCTGGTGCGACCCGAGGCCGTTTGAAAGGACGACGAATGCGAATTGGGCGTAAAATTGCCCTCCGAGGCCGTGGCAAAGGATTCATCTTCCGTCGAACGCGACTGCCAGTCCTGCGTGCATCGAAAGGAAACCAAATGAAAGAGCCCCAACAACACAAAATCCTGGGCAACTGCCCCCCTTTCGCACTTACCTCGCTGGCCATTCCCAATTTCTTGTGGGTGGCGTTCGACAGGTCCAGCTCGGCGCCGCTGCAGTCTCGTATGACCGCGTCCAGGGACTCGGCCACCTCGGCAATTGCACTCAACTTGTGCGAAATGGCGGCGCAGGCCAGCTCGTTGCTGCCCGTCGGCGTCACAGTCAACGTGGCAGGTGCTTCCACGTGAGTGGACTCGCTGCCCGCGCTGCCTGCGCTGCTGTTGCGCCCGCTGTCGTGCATCGGACTCGGACTGCTGTCCAGCGGCAGCTCGTCCGGCACAACGCTGTAATCACATGAAAACAAATTGGGTTTACTCAGCTGCTGCTGCTCGGCCGTCGAATCCACCGAGGCGGTGCGTGAGTGCAGGGGCGAGGGCTCGTCGGTGTCCGTGTAGTCGCTGTGCGGATATGTCTCGCTGTCGTTGCGTATGAGCGCCTTAATCTTGTCCAGACTGTTCTGGCCGGGCTGCTCTGGCGGGCCCTCCTCCTCTTCCTCCTCCTCTAAGGCATCCTCCACTATGATATCGCGCTCTATTGAAGCCTTGGCTATTTTAGTCTTCACACTGGATGTGCTTGCCGTCTCATCATCATCTTCCTCATCCTCCTCGTCCTTCGGCTCATCCTGCTCCGTGTCATCGCTGCTCAGGTCGGGCAATTGGCTGCTTAGATTAATCGCATCCAGCAGCTTGGACAGCTCCTGCGTAGAGGCACTCAGCGGCTGCTCAGGGCCATTGCTCAAGTCCTCCTCCTCGCAGGCCAAGGGCGCGCTGGTCTTTTGATTCGCTTCAGGCAGCTCCTCTACGGGTGCCTCGTCCACGACAATTGTGGGCACTTCATCGGGCTTGGACTTGCCAAAGATATTCCGAAATCTGGCAAACATTTCTGGTTCAGTTTCGTTTTTGTTTCTGGTTCAGTTTCGTTTCTGTTTCCGTTTCTTGGCGCCTTCCACAATTAAGTAGTTTGACGCAATAGCTGAACACGCGTTTGGCTCCGAGCCAGTCGGGCAAATGTCAATTGCGTTAAGTACTCAACTGTGCGGGATCACCCAGACACGGGTCGATCAGGAGCGCGGGCTGCAGCAATTATGCCGACACTTCTATTTAAAGCACCCACACAACAAGGAAAGTTCCACTTTGACCCACTTGTTGCCACACGCACAGACGTTTTCTTTTCCAGTCGGGTTGGGGCTAAAGATATCCACAGTCTATATATACTATACGTGCCGGCTGTTCGTTCACTTGACAGCTTGACAAGTTGCTTCGCTATATGTATTACTGAATATTCCCGACGACTAAGACAAACGCGCTTCCCGTCGAGCATCAGACGCTCTGCGCTGGATCACGCACCGAAATAGACTGTTGAGGCCCAAGCGAAATTCTGTTTAGTTGGCGGCACTTTTCGCTGCGTTGATTTGTTTTAGTTTTGTCAGCTTTTATTTTGGTTTTATCTGAACAAAATATTAGTCAGATATTTGAGTGCTTGAGTGAATTGAGTGAATTGTCCTCTCTCTCCCTCTGCCTCTCTCTCTCCCTCACTCACACAGACGCCTCGACTGGAAAGTGATTAGTGATATTTCAATTCCACTTACCTTTTGCCTGTGAGCGCATCCAGCACAAAGGGCTCCTTCAGCCGTTTTTTAAGCAGCCGACCAAGGCGCACCATGCGACCCACCTCAACCAGCAGCTGCTCTCTCGCCAACAGGTGGCGCTGCAGGCGTGCGCCAAGGCCGTCGTCTGGCGAGAGTTCTGGCGAGGCCTCTGCATCGCTGCTAATGCCGCTGCTACTGCGATTGTGCTGCTGGCGCTGCTGCTGCAGCTGGCTGGCCAGCTCGTGGGTGAGCAGCGGCCGCAGATCGCGCAGCTGCCTGTAGTAGGCCTCCACGCTGCGATGGAAGACGGCCGAAACGCGCAAGCGGGTCATCTGCTCCTGGGCAATGGACTGCAGACTGTGCCAGGTGCGCTCCAGCTGCAGCTGAAACTGCTCGGGCTCCGACTGCTCCAGCTTGCAGCAGAGACGCAGCGTCTGCGCGGCCTCCAGCAGCTGACAGCCGTAGTTGAAAATGCTCTGCAAGGGAAATGGAAGACAGAGTCAAAAACTGGCCTGGCCAAAAAAAAAAAACAAAATGCAGATCTCTCTCTCCCTCTCTCTATCTCTTAGCTTAAAACTCACTCGTCCGGTTTCCTCGAACCCCTGCAGCTCGTCCTTCTGCAGCTGTATCTCGTGTATGTTGCAGCCAACATGGGAGTGACAGCGCAACAGCACCGCGTAGAGCTCGTTTAGCCACTGGAGAGCGCAGCGCACCTCCTGCTCGTAGCCGTGAATGTGGGTCACCTGCTCCAAGGTGAGCCGCTGCAGCGCCAGCCTCTGTCCGCACAGCTGCCGGCGCTCGCGGCTCGCGTCGATCTGTCGACGCAGCTGGCCAATGTCGTTGCTGTAGTCCAGCTGGAGGTCACGGCCCAGGGCATCTTTCACTGGCATGGCCAACATGTCGCTCAGCTTTTCGCCCTCGCGCACAAGTTCGCGCTCGATGTTGCCTGAGAGTGTGGAAATTGTGATCAAGGTTTGAGTCAAACAGTTGCAACCGATTGTTGTGAGTGCAACCAAAACTAGAAAACTTATTTGGGTGTGTATTAGTATGGATAGAGTTATAAAAGATTAGATTTGGATGAGGAAAGCTTCATAAATGAGGTAAAGCTGTTGAAGTGCTGAGGTAAAAGAATTTATGGGGATATATATATGCTTATCATATAAAGAGGAAAATTTTGATTGTTTGGTTGCATTGAATAGGACTGAACTAAGGCTAAAATAAATAAATAATCCATAATTATGTTATGTGTTAAGGTTCATAATCTTAAATGTGATATTGATGAGGAAAGCATGCTAAGTGAGCCAAAGCTGCTCAAGTACTGAGGTAAAAGAAGTTGTGGAGATATATTTAAATTTATTATATAAAGAGGAGAGATTTAATAGAATAGGCTCTCCTATTATTTGAACTATTGGATAAAAAATGATCCCCCATCATAGCTCATTCATATTTTCAAGCATTCGGAATGAAATTAAATATTCTGAATGAATGTTAAATGGTTTTTCAAAGTCAGATCGCGCTGCTAGTGTGCATATATAAAGCACACCTTGAAATACTCCTTTACTATGTGCTGCCTTATCTAAATAGCTCACTTGACTGATATACCTGATAAGTAGCTGAAACTATGTCACATCTAACTTGCTCAAATGAATGATAACTTGAAGATATTAAGGATTGGGTAACAAAGTTTCCACCTATAAAAGTCTGAAAGGCTATCTAAACAGTTTCCATTTGATATTTCACACTTAATGGTTAGCTATAGCTACATCTCTCTCCATGCATTTAGGCTGTCTGTTGGAGTATCTGTAACAGCTACTCATTTACATCGAGCGCGACAATTTAGAGACTTTCACTTGGTATCTGTTGGGCCATTAAATAGTTACGATTGCACATAAAGTCGACATACATCCATAGGTCGGACTTACCCAAGAGCTGTTGACTGGTCTTCAGCTGCATGAGCATGGCTTCCGCTTGTGGGGCACTCAGTTCGCTGGGCTCAGCATCGGCTGCTTGGTTGGCTATGAGCAGCTGCTCCTCGAATTGGTCGAGCAGGCGATGGAAGCGGAGCGCCGTCATCAGCACCTTGCGCCGTCGTTCCAGGCGCTCGGCAAACGAGCGACACACGAACTGCATGAAGTCGCGCTGCGAGAGCAGATCCTGGCACGTGGCCGTAGCACGCTCCTTGGCGAACTGCTCGATCTTGTAGAGCAGCTCTGCATAGCAGCCGTAGGTGTCGCGGCACTCCAGCTCCAGCTGATCGTGTGCCGCACGCAGAGTCTCGGAGGCGCGCACGTCGCTGCCAACGCTGCGCTGGCGGCTGAGCAGCTGCTCGGCCTGGTTCAGAATCCAGTTGGTGACAAAGGCCACGCCCTCGGCCAGGGTGCAGAGCTCGCGTGCCTCACGCAGCGCGCGCAGCAGCTCCAGCCAAGCGGTGCGTATTGCCGTCTGCTTCTTCTCGATCTCATTCAGGCGCAGCTCGATGCGGGCTCGCTCGCAGTTCAGGTCGGGCGGCAGCAGCGGCTTGGCGGGGCACTGAGAGCTGCCCGTTGCTGCTGCTGTTGTATTTGCGCTGGCAGCGGCAGGTGTGGCATGTGGCGTTGTCGTTTGCGTCTCGTAAACTTCGTTAAAGCGCGCCAAGATCGCATTACCTGCGGCCAAAAGAGAAATGGGGAAACGGTCAAAAGGGTTCGAGTTTCAATGAAAATCTGTTTATTAGCCGTGCGTTTGCATAGTTAACACAACATTTCTATTTGCCTACGCCTCATGTAAAAAGTGAAAAGCTGACAAACTCACTCTTTGTGCCAGTTTCGTTGCGCATCAACGCAGCTCTGACAACAACAACAACAACAACACTATAAAAGCCGGCTAAGTGAAGGGTCACGATACATACGAATGGCAGTCACCCACACACGCGCCACACGCTAACAGCACAACAATGACATGAGCATCGAGTGGTGCGGTTTCTGCGGTATTCTCCATTTGCTCAGCACTCGTCAAAGCAACGCACACAGCACACAGCACACAGCCCAACAAAGCTCTACTCGGAGTTCAGAGGTCTGTGGCTAGGTGTGAAATGGTTGCATCGGACGTGTTTGAAGTTTGAAATGAGGAAATTTATTTAAATACAGAAATTTATATTTAGAATATGAATGTGTATTATATAGGGTCATGGCATGTGACTAAATGGGTCAAACTAATTTCATGTGAACACCAAAGCAAATTATATGTATTGTGAAATAAGACAGTATTAATAATAATTAATATAATGATATTTGATCAGTAATAGTATATATGTTTATATGAATATATAAATTGGTATATTGTTCGTAGGGACTCGCTCTTATTTCAATTGAATTTTGCATAGTTAGCAATTAACTTTCACCCAATAAATTTAAAATGACTACGAAATTAGACAACAAAGACAAACAAACTTGATGCATACCTGAATTCCAGCCTGAAATTAACTAACTTTTAATTTTGAATCGAAATAACTCCATAAAATTGAGTTTTTGTTTATTATAATTATATGAACTCGTAAAAAATTGGACTGCACAAAAATCAGAGAGAGGGAAGGAGACTTGCCGAAGAAGAGAGTTAGACGAGAGTGAGAGACAGTTGGTATAGGCAGGGGCAGAAAACACAATAGAATAATTTGATGCAAAATAAAGATTTTCCTAACTATTTAATGAATATGTTAAAATTTGACTAATACATAAGAGCAACAACAATAGAGACTTGATGACTATGAATATTACAGAAGTTTATAGTTTAAATTTCAGTGATGCAGTAAAAAACTCAATATGTAATTCAGATACAGCAAGGCAGCAGTCTTCATAAAGGTAAACCCTGATTCTAGCATATAAATAACCATTGATGTGTCCGCTAAAACATCACCTAATATCAAATCTATTTGTATAAGAACTAATATTCATTAAATCTAACACGCATCACTTACTTCATCTCCATCTGCCCTACGAGCTGTTCGCATAAGTTACCCTACCAAAAGCTATTTTTGGCTATAATTCTACTTCTTTCATGCATATTTCCCCTACTCCCACTCTTACTTAACATATTTATGATAATTTTTGGGATTATTTTTCTAATTTCTAACACTTACAATAGCCTGAAAAAGAAAACCCCTTCTAACGTCGTGTGAAAGACTAAAAGAGGCTTACAAACCGAAAATAAAACAATGGAAAACTATTCAACGCAATTTATCTGGATTTTCTAAGTTTTCACTTATGTCTTTATCAGATTTTGGCAGTGGGAAATGAGAAAATGCACAAGAGCCTCATTTAAAATGCATAAAATTATTATTATGCCTTGTCTGAAGTTTTAATTTGGTCATATTTCAAATGGCCAAAAACACTTTCTAGATCACGCACATTTTTCAAGAACACAGAAACCAATTTCAATGTTAATCAGTGTAATAAAAACTCAACCCACAAAGCTACAAAACAAGTTTGCCAAACATTTTCATTTCTAATTGAAACACGCACACGACTTATGCTCGTTGTTGTTGTTGTTGTGGATTACTTGTCACATTTTGCCGTCTGTTAACTCGTTTCGTTTGTCGCTGTCGTCGGCGGCGACGGTGTTCATTGAAATTATGTAAATTGTTTCGCTCACCACGCAAAACGAAAGACTCAGGCAACGAACTCGCCGCTGCTGTTGCTGCCGCTAAGGCTGCTTCGCTTACCCATCTCAATGGCCGCCTCAATGCTGCGCTGCACGTGCGTATGCAGCTGAGCGCACTTCTTGAGCTCGACATCCGCTTCCGCTGGCCGCAGCGACTTCAGCAGCGTCAACAGCTGCTCCATGCCCGCCAGAGTCTGCGCGTGGGTCTTGCTGAACTCGTCTATGGACTGCAAGAGTGGGAGAGGAAAGAGCATTGACTAGTTGATATTCGATTGGCCATGGCTGGCGCTTACCTTGCGCTGCTGCAGCCACAGATCATAATTGAATTGCAGCGTGCCGCCTAGCTCCTCGGGCAATTGGTGTGGCTCTATGAACTTGGCCAGGCGTGCCCGCGACAGCACCAGGGGCTGTGGAGCAGAGAACAGAGAGTTTAGTGTGGTTCTGTGCCTCTTTTGCATTTGCATATGTGGCATACCTCGCCTTTGGTCTGCGACTTGGCGCAAGGCTCCACGTGCTTCTCCCAGAAGCCCTCCGCTCTGACTAGATAAACATCGACGCTGATGTCGCCGCCAAAGAGCGCATAAATTTGGCGCACGTGCTGCCTGGATATGCGCGAGCTGATCTCCTGGGCGTTGACAACGACGCTCACTCCATTCTGCAAGACGGAGGCGCTGTGGAGAGAAAGAGAAAGAGAGAGGGGAAGAGGGAGAGGAGGAAAAGTTAACAAACTATTCATTAGGCGTTTCACAGAAATCTCGTTTAGCTGTTGATTAAGTTGAGCTGAAGCTGGCTTAGGGCCTGTTGCCCGTTGATTGATCACCTCAAATATCTTAGCTCATATTTAATTTGATTTCTTGTTTTTATTGTGGCTTGAGATACAAATTTAGATATTGTTGGTTGATCTATCTATGACATGTCTTGCGAGTCAGCCTGCGGCAGGCCTCTCGCTTTGATCTGACTCGAAATAGCTAAGAAGTTCATAAAATGGCATTAGCATATCGGGGCGTGGAGAACTAAATGCATAGAACTAATGAAAAGAGTCTGATATGAGGCCTAAATCATCTGCGGGCTATTTGCATATTTGGTCTATGCTAATTAGTTCGATTAGCGGCCCGTTTCTACCTCCACTTCTGGACAGACTCACCTGAGCGAACGCTTGAGATAGTCGAGCGTCAGTTGCAGGCAGCGGCGATTCCACAATTGTTGATCATTGAATGCATTCACAATGAATATGATTCGCCTGTCCCGGTCGTAGCCGCCGCACAGATAAGCGCTGCGCATCTGCAGCGCATTCAAGACGTCCTCCTCCATGAGTCGGCCGTAAAGAACTCTTTAATTGTGAGGGCTTTCAGCGTTCGGCGTTCAGCTTTCAGAAAGCGTCATTTCTATTAACGGGCCGAGGGTTCAAATACAAAAATACAAAAATAAAAACACAAAAAGAGTTAAAAGAGGCAAAAACTTGTACGTATGACTATTTGTTTTTGTTTTTCATTGGGGCGGCCTTTTCTTCTTCTTCTTCTTCTTCATATTGTTGTTGTTGTTGAAAATTAATACGAGTCACAGTTAATGCTGTTGTTGCTGCTGCAGCAACTGTTGCCGCGGCTGCACAATGCATTTCCAATGCCGTTGTGGAACACGTTTGACAAGTCGCAGACTGAAGACTGAGCTGAAGACTGGAACTGCACACATGATTTTCACTATTTTCATGTTAGTTTAAGAGCTGCCCGAGCTGCCTGGGCTGCCTTGGCTGCCTGGTCTGCCCGTTTTGCCTGCTAGCCAGTTGTTTTTGTTTGCCACTAATGGAAAATACCAATTTTCCATATACCCTGTACATATTTAAATGTCGCCTGAAGAGTTTAAGCTGAGTTGGGCTGACAGTTGATAAGTTAAAAATTTGTTAAGTATCTGCTTGAGCTGCTTTAAGAGCCATAAAGCTTAGCTAACTTTAAGGAGTATTTAAGTCATGTATATATACCTCTTAATTATGTATATATATAGGGTATATAGCTAACACAGACTATTGTTTAGCTCATATGAATTACAACACTTTTCACTCTATATTTACAGGGTATCTGTTATTCTCACAGTCTCGTTTAGAGCATTGCCATTTGCGTTTTTTTTTATTTTTTGAAAATTACTTGACACAAATTGTAGTCAACGGGCAGGCCGCTAAACTTTTTCTATGCCAGGCAAAACAGCAGCTGCAGTTTTGGCTTAATTTGTTGCTGACTGATAAGAGGCGTGGCACACACACTCACACACACTCACTCGCACTCACACACTCTCATAATCTTTCACTTGTGCAGAAATCCTGTTTGCTGTTTGGCCAGCTCGTTGTCTATCTTACAGTTATGCGTTAAGTGAGTCTAAAACTTGCTCCGTTTTATGGCCAAGAATGTTCAATGCGGCCCGTGGGCAATTTGCACCAGTTGCCAACCTGTTGCCAGCAATATAATTGTCAAGACTTTTGAGCCGACTAGCGGTTATGGCCCGCTGCCTCTTCCGCATCGAATTACAATTAACAACAACAACAACAACGACGACGACGACGAAAATTGCAGCAGCAGCAACAACTTCGACATAAACTTCCAGCAGCAACATGAATTTCAAGTTTCAAATGTCAGATTCAAATTGAATAATTTGCAGGGGCAAAAAGTAGCAACGCGGCAAAAATTCATAAAAAAAATCCAAAAATAAAGAAGTAATTTAGAAAGAGCCAGACAGATTGGGAAAGAGAGAGTGGGCAGCAGAGAGGGGCAGAGCGGCAGCCAGAGAGGTGGTTAGGTAGGCCCTGCTGGGCATTTAATGCCCCGCTTTTGTTTGCGGCACGCCTTAGCAGGCGGTTTTTAGGCCTTGCGGCAAGTTAAATATGCTACTAAAATAGACAGAAAACAAAAAGCGAAAAACGAAAAAAAAAAAACAAACAAACAAAAAAACAAAAACAAATGAGAAACCGTTTTGTGGCGTTTTCTTAAACTTTCCTAAGAACTCTTTTACTTTGCTTTTATGATATCAAATAAGATAAGATCTATGCGGGCCAAGCGAAAATGAGCGACGTCTCTCTTCGAGCTGTTAAATTAATTGAAAAGTTCAACTGGCAGCCGAAACAGCAACACGAAACCCATTAGCATTTCGACCAAGAAATTTGTTTTTACAGCTGACAAATGTTTTTTGTTGGTTTTTGTATGTTTTTTGTTTGGTTCTCTTTGGCTTTTGGCTTCATTACAATTTTGGTGTAATTAATTATTTTGGTTTTTGGACTTTTTATGCGGCACTCAAATTGTAATTTGACATTAAATTCCAGTTAAGCGCTTTTTGCGGCACAGTTCGAGTTATTGACTTTCAAAATTGCACTTGTTTCGTTGCTGGACTGTAAGCCCGTGCCCGTACCCGTACCCGTACCCGTTGCCGTACCCGTAACAGATCTCTTTCTCTCTCTCTCTCGCTCTTGGACGTGCGCTGACCAACAGCTCGCGCGCTCAACTGAAAGTTCGTTCCTCAGCTTTGTAGGTTGCTTGGCGCCTGCGCTGCGCGCTTTGCAACCCGGTTCGAGTTCGAGTCTGAGTTCGAGTTCGAGTTGCAAGCGATTTGTTGGCTGTTGTCTCTTGATTGTTGACTGTTGGCCCCGGGCGTTGCGTGTCGGCTCAGCTGTTTTTCACTTGCCTCTCGCTTGCATATCAATTGGATAGTTGCTGCTGCAGCCGATTGCCCTTTTTCTTTATTTTTTATTGTCTGCCTGCTCATGAAAACCTGTTCACAGGTGAGTCGAAGCTGTGGTTTCTTCGCTGTCTGCTAAATTAAAAGCAAAACATGCGTTTTGTCTGCTGCAGTTGTTATCGAAGTGTGTGCACTTGCAGAAAGTTACTTGAGGAGGATAGATTAGCTATGAAGCTGGGTTGGGAAAGATTGCGAGAAAGTGTAAAAAAAGGTGTGAAAGAGAGCAGCAAGTTAGGTAATTTTGTAGATGTTCTTTAATTAAGAATTATTTAGAATGAAAAGCTCTTATCAGATTTCATATTTATATATATATTAATATTTTAGATATGTCTCATTATTTTATTTATATGTAATCTTATTTGCTTGTCCATATATCCCCAGATCTTCTTCATTCATTTGCCTGTAATCGGTAATAACTATTTTTCGTTTCATGAGTTTTTATTAAATATATAATAACTAAGGATTTACTAGAATATATGTATAAGTAATATATTATACTTACATTATACTGCCAATCTCTAGCTCATCATCCTCACATACATCCATATCCCAACTCTTACCTTTTCCATCCATCACCTCTTCGCATGGTTAGCGTATGCAATTGTCTATATAAACATCGCTCATCTGGCCGTTTCTCTCTTGTTGTTTTATTCATGCGGCCGCAAACGTGGGAACTTTTAATTGTGTGTGCGTATGGGATTCGTGGAATTCGAAGTCTTCTTGCTGCTGCTGTCTCTGTAAAGCACTTGCACATGCAAAAGGATATTTAGTATGCTCTGGACAGTGCAAATATCAAAGATTTATGGCACTGGCAACGAAGACCAGTTTGTAGGCTTCACTTGTTATGGCAACGGCAATCCCCTACGAAAAGGGACGCGCCGGCAGCGCCGCAAAGGTCCTGCTGTGCGACCCTTATAAACATGTCAATCACAAGTAAATTGTAGCAGGACTTAATGGCCAGACCGGAATGTGGGTCGATGGATGGCGAGAAAATGCAAATGGCAAATGGCTGCTGCGTCAGCAAACGGCAAGGACGAGGCCGTGACGCAGCCAAAGTTGCTGCCTAAGCCATGGCCAGGACCCCTGTCCATTGTCCGCTGTCCGCCGTGCGCTGCCGCTGCTTAGCAACAATTTATTGGCAATCTTCTAGTATAGGCGCGTTATTTTGCTATTTTTTGTTCTCCTTTTTTCTGGTTTCGGTGGGAGATGGATGTTAAAGCGCGTGATGGGTTAAATGGGCACGTAGCTGATAAAGGGCATTCAAGGAGCTCGGCGCATAGTTTGTGGCCGGCATTGCACTCTCAATTGCACTGCATACGGGCCATAAAAGCCGACCGCAAAATGGCGCCGAAAGCACTTCCGGCCAAGTCGCAAAACAAAAACCCCTTATATGCAGCTCGGCCAACGCAACGTACGTGAAATGTTTTTCGGCTTGTTTTTCCCTTTCCTTTGCCATTTTTTCTCGTATATTTTTTTTCTTCTGCTTTTTTAATAACCAACCCTGGTGCATATAGTAACGCTGCACGCCCAACTGTTTCCGACTCTGGCTCAATGCGTTAGCGGCTATTAGAAAATTGCGAAAATTGCGCGCACGTTTTAAACAAACGTCGACGGCGACGGCGACTGCAGCGGCGACGTCGACTGCGTTGCATGCGCCGCAGCAATTGAGTGCAATTTCAGATTTATTGCTGCGTCGAGAGCTGCACAGCTAGAATTTTAAGCAGCAGCGGCTTCAGTTGCAGTTTATTAAGCGGCCAGCGATAGCTGTTGCTGCTCACTGTGATGGCCTTAACATGCATAATTCATTTGGCTTAAGGGTTTTTTTTCCATTTCATTGCAAGGCATCGGTGCGTGTGTGCGAGCGACTGCGTATGAGTGTGCGTGAGTGTGTATGTGTGTGAGTCAAAAATCTAATGGTATTTGCTTAGATTAAATTGAGTTTCGTTAAAGAGAAGAGGTAGACAGTGTAGAGGTTCTTTATATGGAAAGATATTTCTTTCTTTCTTTCTATTCTATTTCTCGCTCTCTTTCTATTCTTACAGATCGTTTATCAAGCTCAAAGATTTGGAATGGTAAGCTACAGAAAGAGATATTACAGATATATTTTACATAAGAGCTCTTAGGTACACTACATATATACAGAATTTTTCTTTTGAAGTTTCCCTCCACCAGCATAGTTATACAAGCTCGAAGAGTCTCAACAGTTAACTAAATAAAACCAACTAAACTCTGGAACTCTCAGCAATTATTTCAATGTGTGAATAGATCATAAGCTTCGTTCACAAATGATCGCATACTCTCTCTGTCTTTCTGTCTTTCTCTCGCTAGAGATCTCCTTAAAGGTCCTTAAAGATTCTCAACTTTCAAGTAAACTTAAACACCTGCAGACATATTTTCCCGCATTTAAGTACAAATCCAAACTCTATTGAACTTTCGATTTAAGCTTGATTGGCTGTCGTTGAGTCGTTTAGCAAATTGAGCCTCAAATTTTCAATTTCCCTTTGGCAAACTTAATTTAATACACGCGCGCGCCTAAAAGAATGCTGCGTGTATTTCGACGAAATGTAGACGAAAACGCTTTTTCGTCATAAAAAGCCATCAGGTTTGCTTGCTGTGGGCCCTTAAATTAAAAATCTGGGCATATGCCATACCTAAGAGTTTATGGCTTCAGCTAGGCACACACGATGGCGTCCTGCGGTGATGATAGCGTGGGAGTGAGACAGAAAAAGAGAGTGAGACAGAGAGAGGGAGGCAGCGAGTCTGGCAAATTGTAAAATCGATAGTGTTTTAATATTGTTGTTGTTTAATCAAATATGCGAGAAATTTGTCTGTTAATTGATTGAATTTTCCGTGCAATTACGACGGAACTTTAAGCATAAATATTAATATCAGCAATCAAAATGTATGACAAGAAAATTATGCGCTGGGAAAGCAAATACTTATTTGAAATTCAACAATTGAGGCAGCTGTTGCCGCGCCAGACGTTGCCACACACGCACAGCAGATGTTCCAAGGACACGTGCAAGGAAGCGTCTGGAAGTTGCGACTAGCAGATACCCTGCAGTGAATATAATTGGTTTATATAAAATAAAAGTCAGAAAAATCAAAGTGAATTTATCTCTATGTTAATAAAACTCCATTTTATATAATTTTTAGGCCCGTATAATACTCATAATTATACACGTTTGATAGTGTAGTAATACATCATCTGTCAAACAACTTAAATTTAATAAGTATGCGCTCCTCTCTGTTCTTACGCTCCGTTACTACGCGGCACCTAAAAGTAGGCAACGAAAATTTTCAGTGGCTGCGAGAAATTAATATTTTGCGCTGGCGCTGAAAAGTAGGCAACGCTTTTGTTGTCACGCCAACAATGAAATGATTTTCAAAAATTGATTACATCTCGTGTTATTTAAGTGCCTGTAGGCCTCGACTATGTGGTTAATTGTTGAATGTCTATCCAGCCAGCCCTCGAAAATTTCGAAAATTTCATATCTTCGGGCTTATGTGTTAAGCTGGCTGTCAGTCATTTCTCGTTTCATGTTTAACTTCGGCAAGGGCGAAGCTGACTTGGCTAATTGTTCTAAGGCGCTCAAGTGTCTCCTAAGCAGCTTAAACTTGCTTCTACACACACACACACACACACGCACATGAAGCTAACAAATTGTAGAGTTCCTCTGCACTCAGACACTAAATGAAAAGTTTGGCATCTTAATCAGGTATTTTATATATTTAAGTTCATGTTTCCTTGGATCTTTGTGTGCTCCCCAAAGCTCTCCTAGCATCATCCATATTATCGCCACTTTTCGCAGTTGCCGATTGAGCTTCTCCCTTGCGTCCGCTTACAGCTTGTGCTGTCGGTGCTGAGTCCTGGCAAAGAAGCTCTCCTGCGCCTCGCGGTGCTCCCGCGTTCTGAGGGCGGCATCTGCGTCAGGCAACGACCAGCTGCCCACCTTGGGCGGGCGATGGCGTCTCAGGAAGGGAACTATGTGCTTGGCGCATAGGTCGGCCCTGGTGAGATGCACATGGTGGGCACCTGGCAATTCGTACATCTCAAAGTGTGGATTCTGCCTCTTCAAAATGGAAATGGCCTCGTCGCTCGAAGGTCCAATAAAGGTGGACTGGGAGCCCTTAATGGCGAGGTAGGGTACGTCCTTAATGTGACGGGTCAGCTCGGCTGCCAGGCCTGGATTCATCGAGAGAAGCGCGTAGAACTTAATGCGTCCATCCCTCGCGAAGTAGAACTTGTCCGGATACAGCTTCGATTTGGCCACAGTGCGGTACATCAGGTGGTCAGTGAGTTCCGGTGGCACCGAATTGCTGCTCCCCTTGCTGAGGAACCGTCGCAGCTGCACCAGTGTAAAGGTGGGCGGCTCACTCATCGCAGACAGCGCGGCGCGCTCCTCCTCCACGAGAAGCTTTTCCATGAAGTAGGCCATTGTCTTGATGCTCTCAGCAGACTCCAATGGCGCCACAATCGCGTCCAATGTGATGAGCAGGTCCACCCTATGCGGCCCCAGGGCAGTGAAAATGAAGCTCAGGATGCCGCCGAGCGAGTGGCCCATCAATGATACCTTTGGCCAGTTGTACGCCTTCATGATCCGCCCAATGATGAGGATCCAGTCGTCCGCGCTGTAGCGCATGCCTGGCGGCAGTGGAGAGGAGCAGCCGTGGCCGGCCAGTTCGACGCACAACACGCCCAGGTAGTCGGGCAAATAGGGTATCAGGGTGTCATAGCTGCCGAGGTTGTCCATCCAGCCGTGGATGGCAAGAATGGGACGCTCCGCGCGGTTGCCGTACCAGCGACCCGCAATGTGACCCCAAGGCGTCTCGATGCTCACATCCTCGTACTGGGAAATGCCAAAATTCACATGAATTGCCAAACAGCTTCGCTCTACTCACATTGCTCAGAGATAAAGTTCCCATGGTGCTGCGATGGCCTTTGGCAACCGTTTGATACTAACTGCTTTTATTGCACCCGCCCGGGGTTCTGTTCTATTATCTATACTACGCCGAAGAGCAGTGGGTTCGATAAGCACCGGATTTAATTAGTTAATATCTGCTGCTTATTTAAATCAATGAAACTGCCTATTCTTAGCCCAAAGTGCTGACTAATCAAGCTTTCGCAGTGCCCCAACCAAACCAATTCACGGCGAGTTCATTATCGTAGTTCGCTCTACATTATAGTCGAGTACCTTTATCAGATGTGTGTACTTGATCCAGCCCTGGTCTCAGCTGAGGGCATACACTTGAAGAAAAAGCTTTCAATAAGTATCTGAGAGCATTGTCTCTAGTCACATATACTGTACAGGTTTATTGTCTCATTTCTACAATACTTAAAGCTTGCTAAGGCGCTTCAGGTGTCGCGCAAAGAAGTTCTCCTGCTGCCTGCGATGCTCCCCCGTGCTCAGCTTCTTCTCGGCATCCACGGACCAGCTGGCGACTGTGGGCGGGCGATGGTGTCTCAGGAATGGAACGATGTACTGGGCGACCTGCTCGGGGTTGATCAGATGAACGTGATGCGTGCCCGGCACCTCGTGGTACTCGAAGTGCGGGTTCTGCTTGCTTAGGATAGAGATAGCCTCGTTTGCCTTCGAACTAATATGATGGGATTTGGAACCCTTGATGACCAGGTAGGGTTTGTTTTTGATGCGCCGAGCCAATTCGGCGGCTAAGGGAGCGTTCACTGGTAGAATATTGTAGAACTTGGTGCGGCCATCTCTCGAGAAGTAGAACCTCTCTGGATACAGCTGCGACCTTGCCACGCTGCGATGGAGCAGGTGCTGGGCGAACTCTGGGGCGACCGAATTGTTGCTGCCCTTGCTGAGGACGTTGCGCAGCTGCGACAGCGTGTAGGACGGCGGCTCATGTATTGAGTCCTCTTCCGCTCGCTCATCCTCCACCAGATGCTTGTCCAAGGCGTGGCCAAAATACGTTAGGGCAAGAGGCGTCTCGAAGGGGGGCAACAGAATATCCAAAGCAATAACCAGATCCACTGCGTGTGGTGCGAGTGCGGTGAAAATGTAGCTCAAGACACCGCCGAGCGAGTGGCCCATCAGCGAAACCTTCTGCCACTTGTACTCCTTCATGACTCGAGCGATGATGAGCACATACTCCATGGTGCTGTAGTGCATGCCAGGTGGGAGTCGCGAGGACTTTCCATGGCCGGGCAGGTCGATGCAGAGCACGCCCAGGTAGTCTGGCAGCAAGGGTATCAGCGTGTCAAAGGTGCCCAGGTTGTCCAGCCAGCCGTGGATGGCCAGAATGGGACGCTCCGATCGATTGCCGTACCAGCGACCCGCAATGTGACCCCAAGGTGCCCAGATGCGCACATCCTCGTACTATCCAATGACACAGAGCAAGCATTTCCATGTTGAGCAGTGTATAAACAAAGTAAATTGCATTGCAGCCGGCCGAAGCTTTTAATTGTGTTTACTCACGTCGCTCAGTGACAAAGTTCCCATGAGGCGCTCTGAACTTTGGCCGCCTGTTTATAATTGTCTGGGCAGCTTGTTTCGGCACTTCCAAAGGTTTTTCCTAATTATCTTGCTGTAGATTATGTTATCAACGAACAATTAGTGGTGTTTAGTGAACATCGCGCTATTCGGATTTAATGAATGCTGCTAAAATAATCCAACAAATCCGCTTCGTCTTCTTATTATAACAACTCGCTGCGAACTGAGCAGAAAAAGTTTGGCGTCGTTTGTGTACCATACGAAAGCTTTCGAAAGCTTTTCCTCGATCGTAATTATGATACAAAGTTTCGTTCTATAAACAAGCAAACTTAGCTGTTGCTCTCCGCATTACAGCTGTTGAGCTATAATTATTTGTTTTAATTGAAAAGCTGTTAAGCTGATATCAGACTTTCGCTCTAGGACTGTATTTAAATACAGATTTTCACATTTTATAGCTACGAAAAACGTTACATGGTATAACGTAGCTATAAAAATTTAAATTCTGTATTTAAATACAGTTGAAAGTGTGGAAAATACCAAAGATCTCTTAGCTGTTAAAGTTTGGGAGTTAGGTTTATGGATCTTTGAGGAAATAATTGTTAATAAACATTTAACTTCAAAGATAAAGATTTTTCCAAACAAACTTTATATTGATAGATCATCTATAAGTAAATCACATATCTTTTATTTTCTTTTAACTACAAATTATAGCTAAAATATGCTGCACATTCCTAAGATTCTCGCACAATCCCTAATCCACCTAAATCTTACTAAGACGCTTCACATTTCTCGCAAAGAAGTTTTCCTGCTCCCTGCGATGCTTGCTCATGCTCAACGTCTGCTTCTCGCCATCCACTGACCAGCTGGAGACTGTGGGCGGCCGATGGCGTCTCAGGAAGGGAACAATGTGCTGGGCAACCAGCTCAGGGCTAACGAGATGAACGTGATGAGTGCCAGGCAGCTCGTGGAACTCAAAGTGCGGGTTCTGTTGCCTGAGGATGGATATAGCCTCTTTGTCCTTTGAGTTTATATAATTTGACTTGGATGCTTTTATCACGAGAAAGGGTTTATTTTCGATGCGTCTTGTCATTTCAGAGACTAATGCAGCATTGGCCGGAAACAAATTGTAAAACTTTGTACGTCCATCCTTTGTGAAGTAGAATTTGTCCGGATAAAGCTGCGACTTGGCCACGCAGCGGTTGAGCAAGTGATGAGCGAATTCTGGCGGAACGGAGTCGTTGCTGCCTCTGCTGAGAACGTTACGCAGGTGGGCAACCGAGTAAGAGGTTGGCTCCTCGTCTGCGTGCTCGTCCATCACCAAATGCTTCTCCACGGTATAAGCTAATGTCTTCAGGCGCTGAGGCGTCTCCAAGCCTGGCAGAAGATTATCCATTATGATGGCGAGATCCACACTCTGTGGCGCGAGTGCGGTGTAAATGAAGCTAATGGCGCCGCCAAGGGAGTGGCCTAGCAGCGACACCTTGCGCCACTTGTACTCCTTCATGACTCGAGCTATGACAAAGGCATAGTCAGCCGTGCTGTACTGCATGCCAGGTGGAAGACGTGAGGACTTTCCATGTCCAGGCAGGTCGATGCAGAGCACGCCCAGGTAGTCTGGCAGCAAGGGTATCAGCGTGTCAAATGTGCCCAGGTTGTCCAGCCAGCCGTGGATGGCCAGAATGGGACGCTCCGATATATTGCCGTACCAGCGACCGGCAATGTGACCCCAAGGAGCCCAGATGCACACATCCTCGTACTGTCCAATGTCACAGAGGAAATAGTTTCATGTTGAGCAGTGTATAAGCTAATTAGATTGATCTGCCACGAGACCAAAAACATTTCAGTTGCCGTACTCACATCGCTTAGCGACAAAGTTCCCATTAGATTCCCTAATTTCTTTTTTTTCGGCTGCCAATAAAAGTTTTGACTTGTATTTTGGCAACAATAAAAATTCGCCTGAATTATCTCGTGGAATTATGTTATCGCCGTGTGATACAGAGCTACATATATTTATATACTATTGTAATAATTTGGAATTGATGAACTAAGCAAAGAAGATTCGGCAACCGGTTGTGTCTTTTGGATCGAGCAACTGGTAAAATACTGATGTCAAAAAGTTCGGCACGGTTTGTGCAGAATGAAAGCTTTTAAAAGCTCAAATTCGCTAAAAAGAAATGAATAACAATAATATCAGCTGTTGCTTATCTGACGACACTTTTTGGACCCCACGATGGTGCCTATCTGAATTTCTCTGTGGGAACGAGTATATTTTGGAGCTCTTAAACTGAAACAAAAAGCTTTTTTTAAACAATCTTAATGTCAGAGACTACCTCAAGTCGTGCTCTGTGTATGTAGACCAGAAAGTATAGCCTAAAGAGATTAAGGTCTCTGACTATAATAGATAAAGAAATCTTATTAATAATTTGTATATCTCTTATAGATTAGATTGATAATAATGGGAATACATAATTTACAACATTTCTAATTATTTTCATATATCATCTATCA
This sequence comes from Drosophila meridionalis, assembly GCA_035045145.1. Classification (NCBI taxonomy): domain Eukaryota; kingdom Metazoa; phylum Arthropoda; class Insecta; order Diptera; family Drosophilidae; genus Drosophila; species Drosophila meridionalis. The sequence goes on along the minus strand of JAWNPG010000040.1, from coordinate 10,427,250 downwards.
TCTATATACCATATCATCTATTATCTATATATCATATCATATAATTAAATCATATATCATATATCATATATCATATATCATATATCATATATCATATATCATATATCATATATCATATATCATATATCATATATCATATATCATATATCATATATCATATATCATATATCATATATCATATATCATATATCATATATCATATATCATATATCATATATCATATATCATATATCATATATCATATATCATATATCATATATCATATATCATATATCATATATCATATATCATATATCATATATCATATATCATATATCATATATCATATATCATATATCATATATCATATATCATATATCATATATCATATATCATATATCATATATCATATATCATATATCATATATCATATATCATATATCATATATAGCAACTATATTGAGCTGCAAGTCTTTGACTCCTTATAGTTTACTCAAAATATTCACTTCCCCGGGATGCTCCCACCTAGTGGCTGGTCGATGCTTGTTTATGAACGGCACAATCCAAGCAGCCAGCTGCTGGGGATCGCTGATGAGCACATGGTGCGCACCCTGGGCTAAATGATACTCGAAGGCGGGATTCTGTTTGCGCAGGATCTCGAAGGCGGGTATGAAGCCTTCGTTTATGAAGTTCGAGTTGCTGGCCTTGATGACCATGTAGGGTATGTTGCGTATGCGGCTATTCAGCTCCTTCACAAGCCCAACGCCGGGCGGGAAGAGCGAGTGGTGGACGAGTCGCGGATCGCGGAATATGTAGAATTTGTCAGGTTGATCGGGCACCTGGCGCACACAACGATTGACCAGCGGACCAGCTTGCTCCTTGCTGATCGTGGGCGCAGGACCCCAGCGAGTGTCCTTCAGCTGATCTGCCGTGTAGAGCTTGGGCACTGGCGTGGGCTTCAGCATGCGCTCCACGCTGTTGGCCAGGTAGCTGATGTAGAAGCTGCTGCTCTTGTAGGGAATGGTAAGTAGATCGATGGCAATCAGCATGTCCACGTGATCCTGGCCGTAGAACGAGGCATACAGGTTGCAGGCGACGGCCCCAAACGAATGGCCCATCAGCGAGACGCGCGGCCACTTGAAATGCAGCACCACGCAGCGAATGATGCTCGTCCATTCAATGACGGAGTACTGCATGCCGGGCGGATACGGCGAGGAGCGGCCGTGGCCAGACAACTCGATGCACAGGACGCCCAGATGGCGTGGCAGCAATGGGATAAGACGTGCAAAGCTGCCCATATTGTCCATCCAGCCGTGAATGGCGAGCAGCGGACGCACCTGACGATTGCCGTACCAGCGGCAGGCGATGCGGCCCCACGGCGCGCCGATGTCAAAGTCAATAAACTGCCGAGAGATTTTCGGAATGCGCTGCGATTAGCACGTGACCGAGAGTCGAGAAACGAATTTTCCACTTCACTTACCTCATTGGTGTCCATCGTGGCCTTTCGGTTTGCTGGTTCCACAACAACTGAACGACACGTACTTTCCATTCCTGCTCTGCGCACTCAGCCGATCAGTCAAGGAGCGCTCCGACTGGACTTGGGAACTTGAACTTGTGACAGACCCAAATATAGCTTAGCTCTCAGTGTGGCAATGTAAACATGTGATAAAAAATATTTATGCACTAGCAAAAATACTCTATCTATAGGGCATAGTTGCACTAGCTTCAAATATGAGTTTTCAACTTGAGATTTTAATTTTCACAATTTTTATGAATGTTTCACCTTTGCTTTGAGCTTTATACTTACGTGAGCATGCATAATTATCGATAACAAATAATGATGAGCATAATCGATATGATTGCATATGATTTGATATTTATGATAGGTACGGAAGACGAGCAGCTGCTGGCTGATAGTCCATCACGATTGATGAATGTCCGTTGACTGCCGTGACATTCTTGTTGAGTAACTTAGAATTTATTTTCCAAAGTAAAAAAAAAAAAACAAAAAAAAAAAAAAGAGACAAGAAAAAAACATAAAAAAAAGAAAAAAAATAAAAAATAAGACCAAAAAAGAGAAACAAATAGAACAAAAAACAACAACAAAAAATCTTTAAAACGAAATACATGTTGGTTAAATAACTTCAGTTCAGGTATTAAAAGATTGTTGGTCAAAAGACTTTAAATTAACTGTGGCAGCTTCTGAATATTAGATGGTATATCTTTTCCAAAAATACAGCATATACAATTAAACTCATCAGCCCATTTTATATAACTCAGATTTGAACTTCTGCGGATCATTATCAATTTATGAATCGTATCTAAAAGCAGCTATAATACTACGAGTTTGATTGCAAGCTCTAGTCTGCTGATGCCTTCTGTCTTTCTCTCTAAGCTTACAGGCAATGGGAATGCTCAGCGTACAACTCCCTCACGTGCTTGCTTGTTCCTTAAATTTTGCTCCTCAAGGCACTGTAAGTGCTCGGAGCTGGACTTGAAATGTAATAGTATTTTAATATTAATTAATAAAATTATTTTTAAAAATTCTGTTTCGTTGCTCTTTAATGTTACTTATTTCATTCAAGTTAATTTACAATATAAGAAAACATCTATAATATAAATAGAAGTGTAAAAAAAAATTCTGATATTTTTCAGTACTAAATTATGATTGTACAGATTCTACACTTAATAAATAAGTCCAAAGTCCAAAAAAAAAACAGAAAATATATCTGATTGTAATTATTTTAAAAGCTGGTATCTAAGAATTCATATATTTAATATTTTAAGTCAGGCAAATAGCTTTGGAGTTAATTCTATACAAACTCTCAAATCTATGCTCTTAATAGTGCAAAACCATTTTCATATTGTCTATCTCTTGGAAACTAAATAAAGAAAGAAATAAAATAACTTCCACTTTACTTTCATTAGATAAGCAGAATAAATTTCTATTGCATTGTTTTGCACTGCCAAAATTGTCTTATCAGTCACGTCATTCGGTTTATCTGAAGGCCATAAGAACTAAATTTGCTCGTAATACTTTTAGCACCTTTGCATTCATATGACGCAGAAGCAATGCTTCAGTCTGTGAATTGCTCTAAAGTCTGTCTAAACTCTCGTGACACGCCCGCAATTCGGAATGCGTTTGCTTGAATTTCCTGTATGTGAATGCTATGATTTATATATTTAATTTGTGCTTGAGCAATTTATCATGTCTGGCTGTGATCTCCGCTCAAGTGCAAGGCGCTGCTCATGCCCCAGTGCCATTTCCCTGCTGGTTTGCTATGCAAATTATCTTGGGCGCCTAAGCCCAAAGTGAAAGTGCGATTTCCCAGGCAACTACCTACGACACACACACACATATATGTTTAAATAAGTGTGCCTGTATATGTGTGTGTGTGTGTGCGCTATGTACATATTATATTGTATGCTTATGCGTCGGCCTTGAATCCATAATTTGCCTGTCAACGACAGCAGCCACCCACAATTTGCGCACATAATTGAGCTCAAGCATTTGGAAGCCAATTATGATTTCCCATTTTCCATTTTCCCACCGTAAGGGTCGCCGCCAGACTTTGGGGCCCTCGAAGTTCTTTGTGCCGCTTGGCGTCGTTTGCGCCTTTTCACATCTCAATCAACCGCGTCCTGGCAACGCCAATTCCCCCCTCTCCTTATCCTCCTCGCGCTGCTCAGCCTTGTCGTGCTTTCGCCTTTAATTGCTTCTGCCACTTAACATATGCAAATTAATTTTGCTTTTCTTTTTTTTTCGTTTTTCGTTTTTGGTTTTCCTTTTCTTATTCCACTGCTTTCATTATTGAGCGTGTCCTACTTGCGTTTGCGGTTATAGCATATTGTCCTGTGTGTCCTTTTTGACACCTTAAGTGCTGCCAGCCCCATGACAGTTGTTTGATAAATATTTATCATAGCAACAATGGATGGGTGGCAGCCAGACGAGGAAAAAAAGGGTTAACCGGAGCTTTGCCATTTCCTAGCGCCACATTCATGGCGTTTATTTTTCATTTTGCTCAACGGTAGATAAACAATGCTCGAGGATCTATAGAATAGTGCACTTCACTCCACTCCACATCACTCCACTCCACTTCACTCCACTCCTCTCTACTGTATAGCTTGGCTCGGCTCAATTCATGGACTGACGCGTTCAACCTGCCAGCTAAGTATGTGCACGGAGCGCTGAGCCGGGCTCAGCTAGGTGGATGTTTCAACAAAAGACAACGCCGGAAGCTGCCTGCTGCTTCTGATACGCACATCAGCCAAACAAAGAGCAACAACAACAACAACAACAGCAACAATACGAAATGGGACAACTTTTTGCCTTGCTTCTGCTATTATTCTTTATGTGCTTTTGCTTTTTTCTGCCCCGAATTTTCCGGCTAAACCGAGTGTGTGTGTGTGTGTCTGGGTGCGTGTGTGTGGGCTTTAAGAGCAACAATAGCATCCGGTCTCATGAACCGGGCCCAAAACAAACGTTGAAGAAATTGCATTAAGAAATCATTTGGCAAAATGTGCAGCACGTTAGAGTTTTACGTTTCTTTCTATTTCTCTTATTTTTTATTTTCGCTTGGTTTTGTTTTTCGCTTTTTCGGTTTGTTCGGTTTCCGTGCAGCGTTTTAATCTAATTTTAATGAATTATTTTCACACGAAAATTACTTAAGCTAAAAAGTTTCGTTTTGTGGTGCCGTTTTACGGTTTGCGTTTCTTTTCCTGATGCATTTGGCACGTGAATGTGTGTCTGTGTGTGTGTGTGTGTGTGTGTGTGGTATGTGTTTAGAATTGTATGAGCCGTGCAATTATACAAAACCAGGCAAATTTACATTTTTGGCTGCATTTCTAATTTGAATGCGCACAAAAACCACAATACGGACAGGCTGATGGCCTCTAACAGGACTGCAGCAATTTATTTAAAAGGAAGTTGTCGATAAACAAAAACACATGTTGAAAATGCGCTTAAAATATGTATGTGTGTGTGTGGGTGTGTGTTAATTTGGAACATGCGTCCAAAATGCATGTATTATATCATTGTCATTCGAGCAATTTGGCTGTTAACATTTTTTGGCTACACATAAAAGTATGCAACAGTTTTTAGCCGGCTGAAATAATTATTATTGGCGCCGCACAAAAGTATGCAACGAGTTTGAGCGCTTAAATCTGTGTCGACTGCCTTTAAATTATGTCGCCCGAAATTATGCAATGCTTTTCTGTTTGCCTTCTTATGCTGCCTTTTCATGCTGACGCACTGGGCGTATACTCAATGCGCAGCCACTTAATGCCACGCGCCACATTTTGCGGCAACTGTGGAAATCCCACTGCCGATAAATTAATTAGCCACAAAATTTATGATTCCGCCTGAGTTGAGTTATTTTCTTATTACAGCTTTGCTTGTTTTCATTGTTTTCCCCATGGATTGGCTTCGTTTGTTTTGTTCATTCGTTTATTAGTTGCGCCTCGCTGCCCAGTTAATAATTAATGTAGCCAATTTATGCATTGTCATAATGCCAGCTCATATATATTTGGGCATTTGTCAAGCGTAAATCTATTCGCCGCACAGCATTTCATAATTCAAACCATTCGATTTATGTGCCGGCAATGTTTTTGGAGAGTTAGGTGCTTTGTTGTCTGAGGACAAGCATTTCTCCGCCTTTGGCCACTTGAGCCGCATGCCAATCGTAATTTACGATTACCCACAAAAACGCACTCTAGTTCCATATGTGTGTGTGTATGCCAAGACAATTGCAGAGCATCGCATACCTGACCGCCAGTCTGGCAGTGACTACTGACTTCCAACTACTATTTACTACCCAGCAGTTGGAGGTATGTCTGTATCGATGCTTAGTGTTAGCCTGGTCATAAATTTGCGTTCTTGGTTAACTGTTGTTAGTCCCCAGTGTTTGCTGCCAGCTTTGCCAGCAAAAATTTCCACAGAGAGCACGATTTACACCGTAAGTGTGCTAACACAGGGAGTTTACAGCAACAAAAGGGAATAGTTTGCATTTTTTGCAGTTTTGCTTTTGGCCCCAGCGTGTTTGAAATGGGGCGAAAATCCAACTGGCCGTATCCCTTGTAATTGGAAATTGTAGTTAAAAACTTTGTAATTGAAAAGTTTATTTTTGATTCCACTCCGAGGCAAGCAGAGACAATAGTTTTCGCATTTGTGTTTGTCTGTGCTTGTGCTCGTGTCTGTGTGTTTTATTGTGTGGTCTGTTCGGAATTTTTGGAATTTCGGCCAGTAATTGAACTCCGAACTGTCACAGTAGTTCAAACGGAGTCAGTAATTAGAAATTGCCATTTCAATTTGTGGCCCAAAAACTTGTGCGTATTAATTTATGCCATGCCGAATATCCATATAAATCCAGAAAAAGGGATTCTCTCGCTCTCGCTCTCTCTCCCTCTCTCCGTCTCTTTGCGTGGCTAAACACAATTAACTATAATTTTTGCAACTACTCCAAAGTCAAATAGTGCGCCAGCTTTTAATTAAAAGCGAGTGCATGAATGCAATGCGAAGCTGCAATTTGCATGAAATCCAATTAAACTTTTTATCTAACCAATTCAAATAAATCATACGCACTGTTGTCCCCAACTTGCCACAACAACTGAAAAAGGGCAATCAAGATAAATATCCAAGCTGCCAGACAGCTTGACATGTGCACATTAGTTTCTCATCCAGATAAGCTTTGTAGTTGGCTTTCGGTTTATTTAAACAGCAGCAACAGCAGCAATGGCAACGGCAGCAGCCAAGCGAAATTTGATTGCCATTTGCTGGAATTTGCCAGGCGGGCGACGTGCCCCAGTGTGCCTGCAGGCGAAAGCCAAAGAAATTCATCAAATAAAGTAAGAATAAACCAGAGCTGGTAGCTGCTAGCTGGTAGCTGTTAGCTGGCAACGCGGCACGTACAGTGCCTAAAAATGTGCCACACCACACGCAGCTCCGCTTTGCTAACCGCCTGTCGAGTCGTCTCTTTGTTCTCCGCTTTGGCCGTCATTTGCATTCGCATCCTTCGCTCTGTTTATTTGCACTTGCATTTTGTATTTATACAGTTTTCGGCTGCTCTTTCTCTCTCTCCCTCTCTCTCTCTCTCTCGCTCTCTTTGCCTGCTGTTTGCCAATGGCGAATGCCGTGTAATTTGTTGCAACAACTTTCTGATATCAATGTAAATTTTAATTTGTTTGGCAAATATATTTCTGGCAACATTCTGTGCCATGAATTGAGCCGTGAAATTGCCACAACCCAAAATGAACGAGCCCCAAACAAATTCAAATATAAATAACCCAAAAACCAAGCCATTTAACTAAAACCATGCAAATTTAACTGTGTAAACAAATGCGAATAGGGATTTGGAGTCCATTTTAAAATGAACTTGCAATGGAGATGCAATGGAGGACTTGCAGTGCACCTTAGACTAGAAGAAAGTTATACAAAGGAATAGTATACAGATTAGAATAGATTAAAAAAAATATGCCCCCTATTATAGGGTATCTACAAGGCAAAATTAGAATGCAATTCATATGTAGATCTTAAGCAGCTAACTCTCTTCATTATAAGATATCAATAGACATTTGATATTGATTTCATAAATCATTTACTAACTCTCTAGCCAACATATGTTTCCCCTATCATCTCTTTCCTTTCCAGGGTATACAAGTAGTCATGCCTTGCCAGCCACAAGCAACTGCTAAATGCAGTGGGCCACAGTTCTTGAGCACAGTTTGTGCTGAGGCAAAAAGTTGTTTCACTTTTGATTGTCGGAACATTTGAGTGCAAAATGTAAAGTTCTCAACTTGATCAAAACTAAGTGGCGAAGCATTTGCACGCATGCCAGGACATTACCAGCCATCACCAGCAGCGTCCTGTCAGTTAGCAAGGCATTCATGTATGAGTGTGTGTGCGTGTGTGTGTGGGTGTGTATGTATGTGTGTGTGTGGGTGGGTGTGTGTGGGAGCAGTTCCCGCTGTGTTTTTCTTACTCTTTCTGCTCTGACAGCCTGTTTTCAATTTGTAATTTTTTTCTCTCACTTCAGAGTTTCTTCAAGCGACAGTTTTAAAGAAAGCAACTCGCAACTGCCGCTGACGCTCGTTGACAGCCAGTCAGTCAGTCAGTTAGCCCAAGCGGGGCCAGGCGAGGCCAAGCAGCGGAGCCAAGCGGAGCCAATCTTGGCCGTGTCTGACGCTGTCAGACACGTGCTGGCTGCCCCTATTTAGTCTAGACATTGTCGCTGCATGGCTTCACTATGTCGAAGCGTTGGCCATAATTGCCAAATGGCAAAAGCTGGTAATTGAAATTTGCAGGCGAAACACTTATGCATGCCCATAATGCACTCAACTCGACTCTTGTGAGCCAGCACTGAAAAGTTGCCAAAAGCAGAGCCTTGGCTTCGCTTCTACAGTTGGTTCGATAGCCCCAACAGCTATTTCTTATCGCGATAAAAAAATAACGAACGAAATGTAAATTGCAAGTGAAAAATGCGTTGCCAGCAAAGCGAACGAAACTAAATGAGTCGCTGAGCTGCTTCTTGTTGCTGCTGCTCGCTCTGCGCGATAAAATAAATAAAATTGACATTTTATGCTAATGCCAGCGACGAGCGAGACCCGAATGCTAGGCGAACAGACAGTTAATTTAAAAATAAGAGAGCATATAAATATATGTTAAAGAATGAAAATGAATGCACGAATTCAGCTAAATCAATGAATGGAATGAATAAAGCCAGGGAGCAAGCCTGGAACTAGGCATAAAGTTAAAAGAAAATAAGAATTTATAGTTTAAATAATGCTGACTATGTTAAAGGAAGATAATATGAATAGAACTATATACTTGAATTAGAGTAAATTTGGTTACAATAGCCCAGAAGCTGAGAGAGTGTAAGCATAGCTAATAGTTGATGTGATTATAGACAGAGAAGTCCTATATGGTCAGCTGTTACCTGACCTGAGAGTCAAAAATATTATCTTCTTTATAATGCAGAATGATATCTTATAATAATTTAAGAGTTTAGACTGAGAACTAGACCTTTTCTATGGCATATGGCATATACGGAAAAAATCAAAGAAATAGAAAACACCCATATAATATTCATATACATTCAGGAATCTCTCCTCCGTAGACCTTCGCTTTCACAAAAACCAGCCAAAAATAATCCATTTCCAACTTTCAAAGTTCGTATGCTTCAGCCTCACTCTTGCCAAACAAAGACATCAACAATAGAATTTATAAAGAAATAAAAGTTTTGGCTTGCTTTGCACTTGAGACACTTAACACTGCTCGCAGCCAAAAGCACAATCACGAGTGCAAATGGCTCTTGACTTGGCCAAATACTTGAGGCCAAGTGGGAATGCTGCACTTTTGGCAAATGTGCGCACATTTCAGCATATTACATAATTAATAATTATGGCAGAAAAAGTATTTTAATAACTCATGCCCAGGCACTATCTGCTCAAGTTCTTAAGTTCTTAAATTGTCTATGTGTGTGAGTGTGTGTGTGTGGGGGGGTGTTTGTGTGTGTGCTTGGGTCAAATCAATGTGCGAAACGTGCTAATTGCGGCAGCTGTGCAAATATGTGCCTTGGCCATTTGATAGTTTGCCATCATTTTGATGGCTTTCAGGCTGTCACATGCCACGCCCACATACACATAAGTGGCGTTGGGCTGCTGGCCATTGGTAGAAAGAAAAAACTAATTGCCAAAGCGTCAGGATTTGAGGTCAGGCAGCAAACTTTTGCATAAATGCCTGACACACACACATACACCCATACACCCACCCACACACACACACACACACACCAATTGTGTGGCATGCTTTAAGGCCAAAACTACTCGAAAGTTTCCTTTTTGGCTGCAAATGTCTTGTGCAGAGCCGAGCACGGCGGCTGTTTGCTCTTTTTTGCTGGTGTTCGGTTGAATGTCGTAAAAAATTGACATACTCATAGCCGCCGTAACACGTAATGAGATACTTCAAAATGATGTTATTGCTTTATTTATAGCATCACATAAAAACTGGCAACGCTTGGGGTTTGACTTAGCTTTGGTTTAGAGTTCGGGTTCGGGCTCGGATTCGGCTGCTAGCTCGGGCTCAGGTTCGGGTTCGGGTTAGGATTTCAGTTTTTTTTTTCTCTCGTTTTCCACATAACCTTTTTTATGTAGTTTTTTGCACCACTCGCACTTTTACAGCTGCCATTTGTTTGAGTTCATCTGCGACAGGCACCCACACCTGCAACTACCTGCTGTACGTTGGCTAATAAAACTGCAGCGACTGAGTGCCTCATCACTTTCATAAAAGACAAACACCATGAATTTAAGTAATTGCCAGCGGACGTTGTTTGTGTGCCTTGCCAGGAATCAACATCAAATTATATGATCTACTATGTTGCATTCAAATGGTACAAAGCCAACATCAGCAGCTCCACAGCAAGAGACTATCATTTATTTATTATTTCATTTTTATGCACATTATTTATATTTGAATATTTTTATATTCACAATCAAAAATTTATAGGGCGAAACATGAACATTTTATGAGGCTTCTAGTCTATAATAGTCAATAATATTACGACTCGTGTGTAGTATAATTATATCCACATAAATATTGATTACTGAGAGTTGAATATGCTTGCTCACTCCATTCTCATTCTATTTTGTCATATTATTTTGTGTAGTATTCAATTTACACAATTTTTTAAAAATGTTCTGTTTCTCTTTTATTATAGATTTGAAATGATTCAGAAATACTTTTCATATTAAAAGCATATTATAAAAACACATATTAAACACTTTCAGTAATAATTTCCAAATTATTATTATTATTTTTTTTCTTTTTTTCATTTCATTTCATTCCATAATCCAAATTTTTTCATGCAATTCGTTTCATTTTCTATGAAATTAGGATTGATTTCTTATTTTCTGTTTCTCTAGCACTCTTTTAATCTAATACTCTTTCGTTTCATTTCCATCAATTTTTTTATAATTTTAATATCATTTAAAAATGTATTCCAATTTATCTCATTCCATTCATAAAATTTATTCAGGATGACTTCGGATTAACTTCCATGCATTCCATTCCTTTTTAATTTGATTTTTCCATTCAATATTCTCTTTAACATAATTAGAAATTCTATTTGAATTTATTTCATTTTGCTTTTGTTTTAATAGAGTTTAAACTACTTTTTTCATAATTATTCAATTTGGACATTTCACTTTGATCATTTGAGCATTTAGTTTTGTCAGTTGGCTCAAACTTTAATTGTATTTCCTGACTGATGAAATGATGCAGTTTCGTCAACTTGTTTAAAAGTTAAACTCAAAGCTCTCTGTTGGCGACAGACACTTCTCTCTGCCAGTTGCAATCACAACTTTATTTATTATTATTATATTTCAATATTTTCCTTTGTTTATTTCTGCCAATATTCCATGGCGAATAGAGCAATTTAATATGTTTGTGTTTTAGAAGACTTCAATCAGCCCAGCCCAACGCCCTCCACACACTGTCGTCCCGCTGCACGAGTTGCATGAAAAATTCAGCAAAGAGTTCGCTGCATGCGCGCATTTAAAATGCACTTTGGTTGTGTGTGTGTGAGAAAGAAAGAGAGAGAGAGAGAGAGAGAGAGAGAGAGACAGGGAGAGAAGAAAGAGATGGTAAAATATTTGTAGCGATAAAGTGAAAAGCATGTTGCAAGAGCGAATGCTTTAAAGTGCATTAATTTAATAATGCAAACATGCAGCAAGTTGCATTAACTCTCGCCGCGCAGGCGGCATTAAAATTTGCATAATTGCTGCGAGTCAGGCGAGAGTCAAAGAGCGTGCGAGGGAGTTAAAGGATTTTTTGTAATTGTTATTGCTGCTGCTGTTGCTGTTGCCGTTGCTGTTGCCGTTCTGGTTGCTGCTGCAACACATGCATGCAAGGAGTTTTTTTTTCAAGCCAAAGTGAGCGTCCAGCACTTGCCACAATTAACGATTTTCCAGTGCGGGGCCGAGGCAATTTACATAAATCAGCGCAAAGTATCTGTGACAACGCAAAAGATGGCCAGGCGGGGGTGACATAGGTCGGCTTGTTGTTTGTCATGTGGGCTGCTGTTGCTGCTTCTGAAAAATGTTTACACATTTGCAACTGTCTGAAGGTCAAACTGGGGGCGCGCGTGTATGCGTGTGTGTGTGTGTGAGTGGCATGATTTAGGCGCCAGCTCCTCCTGCACTGAGCTGAGTAATTGCACGGTAGTGGGCCAGCCATTGGCTCGGTCTTGGCCTGGTCACAACTGATTTTGTGCCTCGTGCAGCTTTAATTTAATTTATGCCACAACAGCAACAAAGAGCGGAAGCCCTGTCGAGAGCCACTAAGTGGCCGCCCTCAGCAAAATTAAATGCAGTCAACAATGTTGTTGCTGCTGTTGTAGTTGCTGCTGTTGCTGTCCCTGCTGTTGCTGCTGTTTTTAAACAGAATTTATTGTTATGGCAACACAATGTGTTTAGTTTTATGACCCATAAGAAGCCTAATATTTATGCACTAAACTGCATTCTTCAGCCCGCAGCTGAGTTATTTAATGCGTAATTACAGCGCAAATCTTCTTAAGCTAAGACACTCACTCAGCTGGCAAAGGAAAGCGGAAAATGGAAAACGGAAAATGCAAAATGTTAAATGAAAATTGTATGAAAGCAGCTTAGTGTTAGCTTGACTGAGTTCATAAGAGTCGCTGTCTCTCACTCCCTCGGCAGTCTATAGAAAAAGGTCAAAAGCAAATGCGTGCAAAATACCAAAATAAGCATAAAAACCAATGGCAGTTGCAGTTGCAACAGCAACAGCAAAACTAACAGCAACAGCAACTGCAGCAACAACCGCATCGTCAAAAGTCAATTTACTGGCAACACTGGCAACAACTTCAACTAATTAGCCAGTGCTTGGCTTCAAGGGCTGCGGGTGGCTCTTCAGCAGCCCCTCGGCCGTGGCTCGGCAGGAAGGAAAAAGTGTTGCATGCTTTTAGGCGCTGCCTAGAATTCCGCAAACACTTCACGTCGCAAGCCCAGCTAGCTAGATATATGCATGCGTGTGCGTCAAGTGTTCGGTGTGTGTTTATGTGCCACTCGGTTGCATGTTGCATTTAGTTGCCAACGGCAACAGTTGCCATTAAACTGCAACCCAAACCAGCTGCGTATCTAGCATTCAGCTCACAATTCAATATTTGACTAGAAATTATCGTGTTTCATTGTTGCAAATATTTTGATTTGTGTACATCGAGTCGTTTATTTCAATTGATTGCATATCTTAGATCCAATTCATTAGCTACGAAATTCACAAGCCAGCATACCTAACACCAGCACAATCTAAATATTTGCTTTAAGTCTCGTACAAATTGCACTTCCGATTGAATTTGATTTATTTTATCGTTTGCAGTCCTCAACCGAATGCTGACACAATACAATACATCTCTAGCTGGGAGAAATTGCTCAGAAGATTTCTATCAATATTTAAAATGAAATGAATTGCTTCGGCTCTCAATTGATTTCATCTCGAAATTTATCGACAGTTGGCCATAAATATTGTATGCCTATAAATTAAGAGATAACTTTTATATCCTTAACACATTGCAAATGGCCAAAACGGGGTAAATTGTTTTTATGCAAATGAATGGAAGAGGCAGAAGCATGAAATTTATACAAATATACATTTTTGTATGCCATATGTGAAGTCAGTTTTACTTTTCAAATATATTTTCGGCGCAGCTCAAAATTTTGGTATTAAAAGTTATAAGATTATATGATCTTCTTCATGGTATGGCTAGATATGAATTTGTTATTTTAATTTTCTTTCCACTCTCAGTTCCTCTCTATCGATCTACCTATCTCTCTCTCTCTCTCTCTCTCTGTCTAGTCTCAATTGTCGCTTTGTTTATGTTGCAACCGAGCTGAGAAAAGAATGCCAGCTAGGTCGCTGCTTCACAGTCATCATTGATGAGACCTTATTGATTCGTGAGTCGTTTAATTATGGCGTCTCATGTTCGGCGGCGCTTATCTTATCGTGCCGCTCGACAATGACAAGATCGCGCTATCTGCCAGCAGCCACTAATAGTTCTTGCGCGCTTCGGCGAATGCACTGGATACCATTTGTGGAGACGCTCTCAGCACGCACAGATGTCCATGCCCCTCGATGCAGTTCCGCTCGTTGGCTGATTCCCTTTGGCAGGCAGTGCGCAACATGTTCCAGCTGCCCGATGTGATAGGTAAGTTCAAAGGAACTGGAAATGAACTCTGGTCGGCTTGTCTGATTTAGTTCCTTGCTCCACAGCTTTATGCTGCCTGTGGGGCAGCGGCCTCTCGCTGGGCTACTATCTGAAGTCCGCCCTGGTCTACGACAATCTGTGGCCCCACTGGTATGCCCTGGTGGCTGCCATCATGGCGCTGGCCCTGGCACTGGGCTGGACCCTGCGCAAGCATATCAAGCAGCGCTACAGCTTTGATCACTATTACATCATCTTCTACGGGCTGCTCTGCTCGCTGCTGGGCAGTTGCTTCCTGCTCAGCAAACAGTTGGGTAAGTTATCCAACGAATTGACTTCATTTCACATTCAAATTAACTATTCGCATTCCTCCACCCAGCGGTCAGCTACTACTTCAGCTTTATTGGCTTGAGCGTGGTCTATTTGGCCAGCTTCAGCTATGTGAGCCTGCGCAGCGATGCCTCGGGCTTGCGGCCGGCGAGGATTGCCATGGGCAACGCCTCACATGCCTGCGGCCTGGCCGCTGGCTTTGTGCTCTTCAACGAGTTCGAGCCGCAGCGCTGCGGTCTCATTGAGCTGGGCGTCAACTTGCTGCTGCTGCTGTTCCTGCTCATCAACGAGCTGCTGCAGCATCTGGGCGTGCACAGCTACAAGGAGTCACGTGACTTGGTCTTCAATCTGCTCAACGAGGAGCGGCTGGTCTTCCTGCCGCGCCAGGCCGTGTTGGCACAGTTTGTGGACCGCCAGGACTATCGGCTTGAACGTAGTCGCCAGTGGCTCGTCCTGCTGCTGGGCGGACTTGTGTTGGTGTTGCAGCGCTGCTGCCTGCTGCACTCGCCCGTCCACCTGCAGCTGATGTGGACCTCCACGACGGGATTCATGCAAGGCTCCCAGCTGTTCACACCTTTCGCTCTCTATGCCGCTGGCTGCGCTGTGAGCGCCCTCCTGCTACTGCGCTACACCCCCAAGCTGCTGTATTTGCTGATGGGCGTCATTCAACTGACGCTGGTAGCAGCGCTACTCTGCATCTATGATGAGGATCAATCGGAGCATTGTTATTTGTTTCTGTGCCTCATCTACGCCAGCGCCGGCATGCTGTCCAGTCAGGCTCTGCACTGGCTGCTGGAGTGCTCGCCATTCCTCTACACCGAGCTGTCGCTCGCCGTGAGCTTTGTGCTGCAGCTGGCCGTCATGGAGGCCAGCAAGTACGAGGTGGGCGTGGAGAATGTGTGGACAGCGCTGTTGGCTAGCAGCCTCATATATCTACTGCTGACTTTGTTGGCCATCGTGTTGACGCTCTGGCTACAGCCTCGCTCCGCCAGTTTGGTTGATGTTCGCAATCGGCTGCTGGGCATACAACGCCTCCATCTGCCCGCCGCCCAGACCCAGTTCTGGCACACCAATCACTTCCTCGCCCACGACAAGCAGCCGCATGAACTGCGCTCCGTTCAGCTGGACAAGGCGCGCGTCTTTCAGCAGTTTCCAATTAACTCCTCCGCCGGCAATGACAAAGCGAATAAGTTCTGAGTTTCCTAAGGTTAAGATAAGCTTAAGATATGCTATTTACCTAAGTGTAGATGCGCACAAAAATATCTCTTATATAGATGTGTGTTTTGTTGCAATAAAAATCAACGAAAGGAAGTATTTAAAGCTTCTATTAATGAGAGAAAAAAAACAAATAATATATTAAATTATTTATCTTCAATATACTTACATATATTTATCTACACTCTCATTAGCTCTTCAAAAACATCAATCAACTTTAATAAATGCAATCAAGCTGAAGAACAACAAAAACATTCATTGCTTAAGCACTTCAAATTTTCAATTTCTCAAACATCATTTGACCTCACTCGATAGACTAATTCATTCAGTGCAATTTACTAAAAGTGCCCGTTGAATTTTAATGTAAATATTATGATAAGAGTTTGAGTGCAGGTTAGCTGCGCTCGCCCTAATAGTTGAGCCCGGCCAATGAGTGCTGCTCGCCCAAATGGTTTTCCTTTTTTATTGATTTTTAACAAATTAAATTGCGCGTTAACCACAACAGAATTTATCATAAAGATGTTTTATCAGTCCGGCGGCCAGAAGTTGCGCTGCTGGCCACAAAAGTGAGTAGACCAATTGCCCGTTCGTCCGCCCGTTCGCCCGTCCGCCCGCACCCTTCGCTGTGATTCGCCAGCCTTTTGCCACAATTTTATTGCCGAAACATTAAACATTTATATCCGCTATCAATTTCGTTACGTCGGGAAAAGCGTAATCGCATTGCAGCCGCTGGCAGTCGGGGCAGCGCTGTCTATCTGCCAATGCGAGCGTTGCGTCGTTGGCGCAATTTTTCCGGCTCCTACCTAATTTAATTTACGTAGAAAACCCGGCCGCAACGTGCTATGGCAATAAAAACGTTAAATTTGTTTATTTTTTCAAGCCAGAAGTTGGGCCTTCGGAGCTCTGGCTACGAGTGAGTGGGCGATGGGCGGGCGGGCGGTTGGTTGAATCGCTTTCAATATCGATACACTGACTGCCTTTGCTGTTTAGTGTAGCATACCTCGAGGCACACATTGAAAATGTTCACACAGCGGGAGAGAGGGAGAATGGGAGACAGCCAGAGACACCCACACACTCTCTGGTGGCCCCTTTTGTTTTTCTGCAACGCCATTGTTTTTAAGTGGATGCCGCACATCCTTTGCTCCCTTATCACTAATGAAGTGGCCAATGAACTGCGACCCAAAGATTAAAGCGAAATTAAATGCCAGCCCCAGCTTGATTGATCGAATGGGAAAAAAAAGGTGCATGTGGTGTAATTTACTGAAAACAAAAGTATATATGTATGGATATGTGTACATATGGATATCTGAATGTGTATAGAAACCCAGCAAGCAGGCATTAGATAAGCTTAAAGAAGTAAGAACGTTACGTTTGGACGTAACCGACTGTGTGACACTCTGTTCCCATACTAAGCAGATACTAAGACACTACATAATCGTAAAGAAATAAGAACATTGCGTTTGGCCATAGCCGACTGCGTGATACTCTGTTCCCTGTTGACACTTTATATTTCGAGGCTATGCTGGAGTATATCTTCCAAATTTCAAATCTTTAGCTTAGATGAACAGCAAGACGGACATTGCACAAAACTAATATACTCATTATCACTTTGGGAACAGAATATCAAAAGTTAAGGTGTTCTGAAAGTAATTAAGATAAAAACGTCTGGCATTCGCCAACTGCAACAAAGACTAAAAAAATGTTTTTTATTGTGGTAATCAATATATATTAGTTCACAGATTTTTGTTGACGCTTAAATTATGATTTTCTGTTTCGGCTTAACTACAATTTGACTGATTTAGGGTTCTAGATAAATTCCGGTTCGCGCTGTCAGCGCCTCAGAGATGAGTGCAACAGCTATAGGTTGCTTTTTCTCTTTCTGCGCTTCACATTCTCCGCCTCGTCGACGGCCAGGGCAAACTTCTGCACCACCTCGGGCAGCTCCTCCTGCTCATCCACCGTCCACGTCTCCAGATGCGGCGGTCTGTGGTGCATTATAAACGGATTGATTATTTCGGCCACGCCCTTCGCATTGTTCAAGTGGACGTGGTGTGTGCCGTGGACCTCGTGCAGCTCGAAGTGTGGATTGTTGGAGCGCAGTATGTCGATGACCTCCTGGCTCTCGCCATCAATGAAGTTCGACTCGGAGCCCTTGATCACACAATAGGGCACGTTGCGTATGGTGCGCGCCAGCTCGGCGGCGAAGGGAGGGCTCGTGTGGAACTCGAAGTAGTATTTGCAGCGGCCGTCGCGGGAGAAGAAGTACTTGTCCGGATACTTAGTCGACTTGGCCACATTGCGGTCGAGGATGTGGTGGCAGTTCTCCAGCGGCACCGAGCCCGCGGAGCCCTTGTGCAGCACATGCTCCAGCTCTTGCCACGTGTACGCAGGCGGCTCCTCGCGCTTGGCGTTGGCGAAGCGCTCGTCCTCGACCATGTAGCGCTCGATGTTGGTGCGCAGGTAATCAATTTGCGAGGGCGGTTTGCGGTAGCGCGTCTTCACAATGTCAATGCTGATCAGCATGTCGAGGCGGTGCGGGTAGAGCGAGGCGAAGATGAAGCACAACATGGCGCTCATGGAATGCGCCATTAGCGACACCTTCTGCCAGCCGTATTCCTCCATGATGCGCAGTATCACGCACAGGTAGTCCACAAAATGATAGGCAATCCCCTCCGGCAGCTTGGACGAAAACCCATGCCCAGGCAGATCAATGCAGAGGACGCCCAGGTGTTTGGGCAGCAGCGGCAGCAGCTCATTCCATGTGCCCAAATTGTCCAGCCAGCCGTGCAGGGCGAGTATCGGACGTACCTGTCGATTGCCATACCAGCGGCCTACCACATAGCCCCAGGGCATATTGATGCGCACGTCCATCGGCTGCAAAGGTAGCAAAAACAGAAAAAAGGTGAGAGAGCGAGCGACACACACACACACACGAACACACCGACAGTGCTAATTGACATGCCAAAACTTGATAGTGTGCGGAATAACCTGAGGGTGTTCAAACAATCGAAAAGGGTTCGATGCGGCAGCAAGACAAAAGGATGGCAGTTTGGCAGCTCAAATCGTAAACATATATATATATAGAGTCGTTACAGTCGTTAAATTGAGGGAAAAACTAGCCAGAAGTTGATAACGGTTACGGCCTAACTAAATCTCTATTCGACTTTAATCTAAGTCTAATCTAATCAAAGTGTAAAACTTACAAATCGACAAAGACAAATACACAAATATTGATTGTATTTTTATGATAACAATTTCTGTCAGTTGTGAGAGTATTTGCTAGTCGGTTTCATGCGCGTGCGACTCATATTGGTTTGATCAATCGTTTGGTTTACACGTGAGGCAAGTTCAAACAATTGACAACTGAGCCGCGCCGCTGCAGATTGATGGCCAGCCAGTCAGTACGCACCAAGCCGACAATTTATCATCTAGTTTTTTGTCTGAGTGAGATAGGGAGAAGGGGAGATAGAGAGGGGTAGAGTGAGAGGGGAGGTTGAGCTGATGCCTGCCCTGTCCCCGTCTGCAATTGACTTGTAGCGCATGCAAACTTTAAATGTCGACAAATGGATTTTCGTAGTTTTGCGCCACAAAAAAACTTTTCACGACACTTTTCAATTGTCTTTGTTGTTGTTGTTGTTGCTGCTGCTGCTGCCGTTGCCGAAGAGTTTGGCTCGTTCAACTTGAAAATTAGCGCAAAATGCTTTCAAGTGTGACACAGACTCTGCAAAAGTTTGATACCAAAAACTGCCGCCCGCTGCCGCCCACTGCCAACATTTTGATGAACTTCTAATGAGCTTAATAACAGCGAGGGGCAACCGAGCAAGTTTCAACTCCACTTATCGCCGACTTGCAATCGGAATTTCTACTTGAGACTTTTGTTCAGGCGCCGCAAATGTCTAATTTCCTATTGATTTCTGATTTCTGATTTCTGATTCGCGTGCTTCAAAATCTTATCAGGCAGACATTACATATTGGCCGGCGGTGATAAGCTGAGACGGTTCAAATTGCAATCGAACCGGTTCAAAGGTACTCTGAGTCCCTCGGTCACAGACTGTGGGATTTGTATCTGGCTGAGATAAGCCCCAATGCAATTCGGTTTATGAGCCCCACACAGCAGTTGTTGCTTAATTAATTACCAGCTCGTGTTGTGGTTGTTGTTGTTGTTCATTGTGTTCGGTTTGTTTCGGAACTGCTGTCATGTTGGTGGCAACACGCGTCGTTTAATATGATATAATCTGGGTGTACGCACATGCATATACTAAATGCTTTCTATTCGATTTACATATATGTTTTAATATAGCCAAAGTTATTTGGTTTTCCGCAAAAGAATTTTATGTGACTGGGAACGGAGCAATGAACGCGAACAGCGCGCAAACTAAACTAAAACAAAATTTCCTTTTGTCGCTCACATTGAATTCTGCGGAAATGTGAGCAAAGAGCGCGGACTGACCTTTAATCAGGCTCATTAGCTGAGTTAATCAATGGCCAAACACCTGCGGAGATTGAGTAAAAGAGTGAGTGGGAGAGCGAAGAGAGAGGGAGAGACAGAGAGAGGGAGAGAATTGGCAAAGCGAGTCTTTGTCATTTGATCGTATTGATGCGGGCTTACAACAGCAACAAGTAGCAACAGCTGTCAATTAGCACAAACTTTCTAGAAAGCTCAAGCTAGCGTGTGCGCGAGCTTTTGCTCAAAAATACTTTATCTTTCGCAGCTGGATCGCAAACACAAAAGCTTTGCATGCAAAGTCATTTTGAATGTCGTTTCTCCAGATTCTATGGGTATGGTTGTGTGTGTGTGTGTGTGTGAGTATGTTTGTATATATTCATAGAAACTTATTATACGGTCAGTGATCTTGGGTGTAAAAGTTTTGCGATAAGAGCTTGCATTCCACCAGAAAGCTTTTCCGTTGTTGGCGTTGATTAACTGCAAATATATAATAATGTAGTAATACATTAATTTAATCAAAATTTTGTGGAAAATATAATCCCAATTATCTATTTCTCGCGCGTTATAATATAATAATATATTAATACATTAATATAATATTAAATAAAATAATACTATATTAAGAGCGTAAATGTTTCGCAATGTCACAATGTCTTGATCAATTATACAGTATTCTCATACATTTTACACTGACTTAGCTATAGCACGAGCAGCTGCCTATTACATAAATTTGCTCAAATGCCTTTATACCTTTATGCTCGTACCCTATACATTATACCCCTTACCCATTTCCATGATAAGCCTGCATACACACTCACAAACACAGATCTATGTACCTACATACCACACATCTATCAGCTCTGCTGCCAAATTAGCCAATCACAAATCAAAATGCATAAAAACCCGTAAGAAAAACTCAATTAGCATTTGCATTATTTATGTTGTCAGCTTTTTAGCTGCTAAATGGCCGCAAAAATAATTCATATGGCAGATAATGCCAGCGAAATGAATTCAATTACCAATTTGTTAGCAATATTCCCCCCGCATAGTGGAAACAAACAAAAAAGCGGGAAAAGAGCAGGCATCAATGTGATTAAATCGCATGCGATATTTGACAATAAAAAACGCAATTCAAATCAATTTAATTGAATTTAATTGCGTTTGCCGTTTCTGCACTTTTTGCAGCTTTTGCACTTTTTGCGGCCCGGCAAAAGGCAGCAGCAAAACGAGATAAAATATCAATAAATATTTATAGAGCTCTTTTGGCCGAGATCCGCGCGCCTGCCGCACTTGTATAAACATATTCAAAAATCCATTAGTAATGCGTCGAGTGCCGATGTCGACAACAGTTTACACAATAAATTTGTTAGACTAGTTTTTGCGGGACCCGAAAACCCACCCAAATCAAAATGAACAGTGGCAAATTGCAGCCGGCGGTTAGAATTTTGATACTCGACAATGGGAAAAAAATGCGGAAAACGAAAATGAAAATGAAAAGCGAAATTTAGTGCAGCAAGCGAAAAGCATAAATCTCTCGGCAATTGAAAATTGAAATTGGCAATTGGCGGAGGAGGGGTCGGGGTCGGAGACGGGGGCTATGCGATAAATAACGAATTGCAATCATAAATCTGATGCAGAGCTGTATGCAGAGCGTTTTAATTTCGATGCAATTAAAGCAGAAGAATGGAGCGAAGCACGCCTAAGAGAGCGAGCAAACTGTGGCAGCTGCGGCAGCGTTTAATCAAATGCAGCTGGCGAGCCAAGGCGCTGCTGAGCCGCTCACATGCGGCGAGCGCCAATTGGAGCTCGTTTTGCGAAATGAAATTACGAGACGAGGAGGAGAAAGAGGAGGAGAAGGAGGAGGAGGAGATGGAGGCAGAGCAGGAGGAGCGCCAGCTCAGCTGCCTGACCCACTCCACAGACTAATGACATTTGAATGACAGCGACAGGGCCAACAGCTAGCTGGCCCGTTGCAGTTGCAGTTGCAGTCGCGGCCACAGCAAAGTTGGCTAATGACCGTCGCTGGGTGAACTGGCTGCAGTGGCTCAATTCGGCGGCTGTTCGGGCTGTCAGGAGTTCCAGCCGCCGGCTGAGATAACAATTGCCTCAGTCATGTTGTTGTCGCAGCATTTCATTTGCGCCAGTTTCGACCATCGCCCCAATATATATATATATAGATATATATATGTAAATATTTCTGGATCCATGCCAAAAGACACGGTTAGCTGCGCCCTTTGTTGGCGGCTCAGGTTGCTTTACGCTACCCTGTTGTCAGGTGTAAAATGCAAAGTAATGACTTTAAATATGTCTGTTAAGAGGCTGGCAGGCGCAGATCCCTGGCAGACACCTAACTGGCTTTGAGCATTAAGCGAGCCTAACACGAATTTCTAGTATTTCAGCTAAGACAAGCGCTTGGCGAGAGCTGCTAGCAGGAGCAATGACAGTCGCAGCTTAACTTGTACGCAAATCTATACAAGTTTCTGGAATAGTTAGATGTAAAGTGACTTTGGGAAAATTTGTAGCAGGGTGAGTAGCCTGGAAGAGAGAGGTGGGTGGGTTTGTATATGAGTTGAATTTGCTTTCTCTAGGTTGATTTAAGCCTTTTGTGTGAACTGCTAAGCAAATCCTGGAGATATAGGGTCAGTAATGTAATCTTGAGGAATGCAGCTGATGCTTTAATTCACATCTCAATCCAATCTTCTTTCTCGGTTTTACTGTTGTTTCTGTTTCCATATCCTTGAAATGCTGAAGGTGTTCTAGACAGTCCGAGTCAAGAGCAACACATTGAGGTAGTCCAAGCTGGCTTAGTATCTGAATCCAGCTGCTCAACTAGATCTGCTGTTCCTGCTTATGTTACGCTTGCATCTCTATGATAAGCCTTGAGTCTCATGTAAACCTAGAATCCAGGCTTACAGAAATCACCTCAATACAGGCAACAGGACTCATTATTCAGCTAAAATATAAATAAATACAAATTCATATTTAAATTCAATTGCATATTCATTGATAATATTCTAACTATAGTTCTCATAGCTGATATTCTTATAGTTATAAACAATGACAACTAAATGAGTTATTATAACTTTATCTAGAAGATTAGGAATGAATATGTATATATATTATGTATGTATATTATGTATATATATTACTTTAAATATGAATTTGGAGCTTATATCATAGTCACTCACTTATATTTCCCTACATCTGCATTAGAAAGTGCATTTAGGCTTCGCCTTGTTGCCTATTTAATTTCTGGCTACGTAATGCAAACATTTCTCAACCAGCCTGCCCGGGCTACCACTGCCTTTAGCCCTGCTCTCGGCTTTTGTCTGGCACTCAAGTGAAAAGCTTTTGTCAGCGCATGGAAATTTGACGGAAATTGTTTGGTCTGATGGATGCAGATGCTGTTGTTATAGCTGTTGCTGCTGATGTTGCTGTTGCAAAAGGCCCATCCACAGTGTGCTTCAGTTACCTTTGCCTAATGGTCTCGCTGTCTCTATCTCTCTCTCTCTCTCTCTCTCTCTCTATCTATCTCCCTCTCTGTCTGCTGCCGGCCTCAGCCATCAGTTGGCTAAGTAAGCAGACAGTTTTTAGACGCATTATGTGTTGTGGCCCCAAACACTGCACATTTCTTCGGCTGGGCGAAATCGCAATTTCAATAGAATTAGAGGCCACAATTTGCTGGCAGCCAAGTGGGCTGCTCTCGCTGCTGCGCAACGAAATAAATGCAAATCGCGTTGAGAGTAAATTTTATTTTGCTCCGTCCTGACTGCAGGATAATGTGCTTAAAATGGCCAACTTTGGCGACAGGTACCGAGCGCTCTGTCTGCCAGTGGAAAGCGAAAATGGAGGCCAGGGATGGGGATGGGGCTGGGGAGCAGGAGGTCCCAGAACCCGTTGCAGATTTACTGCGGCACGCGCAACTGCCACAATTACGAAGCTAGAAAACACAATCAAAATCAAGTTGAATGTTGAACTTTTTAATGCATAATTTATGGGGGGCTGCGTGGCCTGGCAATGGCCCGCCAACCCCGGGTCAAGTTGCGGGTTAAGACAGCGCACCTTTCTTGTATTTCTTTTGTATACAAATATATCTTTATAAATATGCGTGTGTGTGTGTGTATGAGTGTGTCTGTTATAAAGAGGGACAGCTGTGGCATGAAGCGCCGCCGTATCATAAATATTTATGAAAGCTGCCAAAAAGTGCAAGGACGTGAGGACTGCTCAAGACCCACAGCTCAGCACGTGCGCCGTGTGGCATGCCACGATTTATATGCCGCCATTCAAACCAATATATCGCATATATGTATATATATACACATATATATATTTGCTTCCATCAAAAACTCATCTTAAATGCCAACACATGCGGCACATAAATATTACCCACAACAAGTTTCCCCCTCTCTCGCTCTCTCTCTCTCTCTCTCTCATACTCCCCCACTCAATTCAATTGTAGCCCTCGAGCAAAACCAATATGAAACACTTTTGAAAGAGTTTAACGAGTATCAAACCAAAAATCGTAAAATCATAATAAAATGTGGCGAAACGTAGATTGAAACATATACTTTATGCTCGGCCGTAAAGCGCGCAGTTCACATTTTAAGCTGAAATTCTCTCCCTCTCTTTCTCTCTCTCGCTTTATTTCAGTTAGTAATGCAATTTCCGCTAACAGCAGGATTCTTCTCTCTGCAACCGCTTGACTTAAAGCAAAGCCTGCTGCTCTTTAAGCTGGCCCTAATTCCGCACATACTCGTGTAAGCCACACAAAAGTTTCTCTTTCGTCTAAGCCAAAAAAAAAAGGAGAGTGAAAAAGTGCTGTTGGCCTGGCCAAAACTATCAATTAAACTAATTAGCTTGATTTGCCCGGGCTGAACACGAACTGGCGCAGAAATTCAATCAGCGCATGCAGAAAAACGCAATCAAATGATTAAGTCAACAAATGGAGTCAAATTGTTTGGGGCAAACTGCAAAAAAAAAGAAAGAAAAATAGATTAAATAAAAAAATAATCAATTGAAAGCAAAAAATAAAATAAATGAAAAACAAGCTAAAGCAGCTGCCCAAGCGAAGCTTCGCCTTAAAGTTTTCGCAACTTTTTGCAGACATCGCTGCAGAGATAAAGAGAGAGAGAGAGGGTAGGAAAGGTGAGAATATATATAACTAACGTTTTCTGAACAGGTGCAAAAAGCGAAGCCAAGTTTCTGACGTCCTAATGAGCGCTGGCCACATTGATTAGCCAAGACCCAGCGCTCGCTGTTCGACTTTTTCTATAGATTTTTGTTCAGTTGCCATTTTCGTGCCATCTCAGAGTCAAATTGAATTGACTGCAGATTGGGCGCTCTATCATGCAGTGGGCGTGGCACGTGCCATATGCACAGCAGGGATATTGATTTCCTTCGCTCGTCGTTTTGCAGGAAATTTATTTATATTCAATTTGCGAATTTATGCAAGTTTTTTTTTAGGAATCAAGACGTACGGGAAATTCACTTTTCCGTCAGCTGTGTGAGTGTGTCAGTGTGTGTGTGTGTTAGCGTCGCTTTGTGTTTGCCAACTGTAGCGAAGACTTCGCTAGAAGCGCCGTTGCCTGCATGCGATAAACCAATTTCTGAGCTAATATTTTCCACAAACTCATAAACACATCAGGCCAGACGCGAGCTGTCTATCCGTCTCTCTGTCCGGCTGACAGGCAAACCGACCTAATCTGAAGGACTAACGTCGGTCTGAAGGACTGTACCTGACCCGACCTGGCCTGTCCACCCAAAAAATTACCTAAGTAGGTAGAAGCGCAGCTCCTATATAAAGCCCAGCTCCGGCTGCATCCTTCACTCAGTCGATTTTTGGTCCTCTGTCGGGCAGCCGTCCAGCAAGCAAAGCAAAGCGAACGAGAGATATACCGCACACGTGCTGTGATAGTCAGTGCCCAGTGTCTAACCAGTCAGGATGTTGTTTCTGGCGCCGCGCAAGCATCTATTGGCCAGCAATTTGATCATCTTCCTCATGATTTATATCATGCGCAAGTGCCTGCAGTTGTTCTGCATCATCGAGAACAAGGCGTGCCAGCAGCCCGACTGCCGCTGCGAGCCCGGCCAAACGGACTGCCAGGACTCGCCGGAGATGGAGCGCCGTGGCGGATTCAAGCTCGTACCGGATGCCATGAGGAAGACCATGCACAGCTTTGGTTATGGTGAGGGCCACTATCAGATCTTCGTGGAGAAGAAGGAGCGCAATTTGCCAACCAAATCGCGCCTCAATGCGGCCAGCGCTGAACTCAAGCTGAATCCCAATTAGGCGGTCAACGATGACAGCCAGCCAACAGCTCAAGGAGCCCACAAAATGTGCCAACAACAACAACTTAAATGTCCCAACAACAATAGCAATAGCAATAACAAACTACAACAACAACAACAAAATTTGTCCAATGTCTTCTGCCATAAATATGTCTTAATTAATTATAAGCATTCAACAGCATTTCTTTTTATATCGAAGCGCATACTTGGCCATTAATAAAAATTATAAAAGTTAAATCCCGCCGCCTCAGGCATTTTGATTGATGTCATTTTCTTTGTGCTATAGATAGAATATATATACAGAAAAACAGAAAGAAAACAACAACATCAAGTTGTGATCTGCAGCATTCGCTGAGAGGCACGAAAAGACGCCGCTGGCTGCACTTGAGAAATTATCGTGCGACTGCGACGACTGTCAGCTGATGATCGCGTGGGTGTTGCTGCAGCCATTAAATGGCTACAAATTTATCACAAAGTAGCCAAACACACAAGCACACACACACACACGCACACACACATACATACACACACAGATATAGTTAAACGGGCAACAACATTGTCAGGCAATATGTTGAAGTAATTTTTTAATACTCTAGCACAAGGACGTGCAAGAGTATTTCGATTTTCCTAAGCTATTTGTTATAGATGATACATAATATATACATTGCTCTTTGTAAACAGTCTTATATAGTACATACATAAATATTATATACATATTGAATAAATTATTAAGCGCAATAAAGGAATGTGTATATATATTTTCTATATAATATAGACTTCTATTAATATAACTTCTATTATCTATTTTTTTTTTACATTCTTCTCTTATTGTTTTTTGCTTTTAAGATTTGTAGACTTCACCTACATATGCAGAGCTGAAAACAACTTGCAAAATCTACAAATATATATTTAAACCTTAGTATGACTAAGCTACAAATATAGACTATAAAGATGTCCATAGCAAACCTTTCCCCATTATTCAGATTTCTTTAGCTATCGTTGCTAATGATGTCAACTGTCTGCTGTCAAAATTTCAAGTCAAGACCTCTCGAATTTCATTGCAAATTTCGCTGGAATCACTTAAGAGACCCATGTTATTTGAGTTTTTAAGTTATGTTGAAAATTATAAATGATAATAAACAAATAAAGTGAGAAGAAGATGCCCGAAATTATTGTTAGAAAATATAATACAAAAAGCCTGCTAGCAGACTTGCAATTGTAATGAAATTAATAATTATATGTCTATATATCTATAATTTATTTTTATCTGCTTTCAGAGCATTTTATGGCATATTTATTACAGTGAAAAAGTGCCTTAAACAGTTGGTTATACCCGACTGTACAGCAATAAAAAGGTGCCTTAAGCAGCTAGTTATGCCCGAATGCCTAGCTAGTTTTTTCTGCTCTGATAACTAATTATATAAAAGAGATAAACTTTAATTCACATAAAATAACTTAAGCACATTTAATGGTATTTGCCCCGCAGCTATACCAATAATCGTATTATACGCCTAATTAAGGTAATAACACATATAATAATAATATATTATAAATAAATATGTATAACCTTAAGCTATATATATGTATATATTTATCTCCATGCCAAATCGAACTATTTGAATAGCAAATTGAAGTCAACTATTCAATAGACTTAATTATGTCCAACTTAGCCCACACCTAATTAGATTTATTACACACACTGCGTAAATGTCACAAATCTGTGGTATATATTATTATGCCTTGCTATAAGCATCCTTAGTGGAAGTGTAGAGCATCGTGCTGCCAGCTTGAGTGTAGCTTGGCCATTTGGCTGGCTTCTATTGTTCCGCTGGCACAGATAGCAGATAACAGCGCGTTTCAAGCTGAATGCGCTGCGACGTTCACTGAGTCTGGCAATTGTTAGCAAATCTATCATCATCTTCTTAAGCACGTGGCAGCGCGTCGTGTGTGTATATGTGTTATGTGTGTGTGTGGGTGTGGGTGTGCACTTGAAGATATTGTGCAAATTCTGCAGCATTTTGCCTTGCATTATAAATGAACAGAAATTTTTAGTTGTGAGCTACATTTTGCTTGAGCTGCATATAAATTTGTGCACGCACACACACACACACAGACGCACACACATGCAGATGTTGACAATGTTGTTGCCTAAGGGCTGTTTGCCTGGCAAGTTGTCATTATAATCATGATTATTATTGTTGTAATTCTAATTATGCAGGGGGGACGCCACATTACACATACGCCATGTCTGACACGCTACGTGGCAGCAGTGCTTGTGTGTGTCAGTGTGTGTGTGTGTGCCTGTCTGTGTGTGTGCGTGTGTGCACGTGCGCGTGCTTCATTTTTATCAATGACAGTTACTCGTTGTGTGCGTCTGCTGTTCATGTGTAAAATGAAAATGTCAGTCGGATTAGCGCCAGCAGCGCGCGTAAGCAACGTCGATAAAAATCCAAGCAGGCAACCTGCCAGCAGCTACAGCTATCTATAGATATAGATAAAGATACATATATATACATATATCATAACCTATATATAATAACCTTTTTCTGTAACTCGCATCAGCATAAATTTGCTAAGCTCTAATGTAAATCATGTCGACATTGTTGGTCTTAAGCAGCTCTGTTTGTTGGACTCCATGCTTTGGACTCATTATAATTAACAATTTATAAAGCGTTAATACACACACATACACACACACATATCTACTCTACACAGCTAGACGGCAATTTGCCAAGGCAGCTAAAAGAGCATGCTCAGCAGCACATCCGCACAGGCAAACAAACAAACAGCTAGTCAGACGGAGCGTGCGAAGTGAGGGTAGCGGGGGTGGGTTTGGGGGGTGTGAGTGGCATTCATTTTGCTTGTAAGCTGGTTGCCCAACTCATCCTGAATCAGCTCTCGCTCTTCCTCTCCCTTTCTCTCTCTCTCTCTCCCCCCTCTAACAACATAGCACGGCACGTTGCGCGCATTAAGTAGATGAGCTGCATTTTTCATGCATGCGAAGTCGAGATTGCAGCTGCCGCACACGCCATACCCCAACACCCCATTGCCCCCACTCACACACACACATACACACACACACATTTGTACCCATTTCCTTTCAGCTTCAGCTTGGCTTTTTCTCCCTTTCTCTCTCGCTCCAACTTTGGCTTTCAGCTTTCAACTGCCAACTTGCAGCTTGAAAACTTCTGCTTCAGCTTCGGCTTCGCGTTCTTCCTCTTCTTCTTCTTCTGCATCTCATGCCGCCGCCGCATTATCCCACTCATCAGCATCATTTGTATTAATTGCCGGGCATTTTGTGTTGTGCAATGATACTGAAAATGAGCATTGTTGTTTTTACCACAGTTTTCCGCAATTTTCATTTGTCGTTGGCCTTAACGCGCAAAAAACGACTGCCATTCACTTGTATGCAATTGCCAATGCGGGGAAGCAAACGCTTTAACTGCTTTCTATTTATTTGTCCAAGCAGATTGCGAAGAGAAGCTTTGCGAATCGATGCGCCAAGCAATCAATGGGTTAATTGCAGTTTGTGCAGCGAATTGTGAATTATAGACGAGTTTATAAATTATGGGTGATATTGGATAATAGCAGATGGATGGTACAAAATCTTCAATATTTATGCATATTAATACTGTTTGTCTGTCAACTCCCTATGCCATTGGTTAAGCAAAAGCGAAGCTTAAGACAGGCTTAAACCATGCGGTAATTATGTTTAATAATGTTCAATAACCCAGATGTAGTTCCGATGGCCTGTGGGAGAGATCATGCGGAGCTGAAGGGAGATAGCAGGCAGTAAGTGGACAGAGGATCAACAGGCTCTGACAGCGGCTTATGTGCGAATCTAAGCCTAACGGTCTAAGGGAAGGCGGAAAACCGCGCTCTCACCTACACACTGGACTGTAATAATAAGATGAGAGTCAAAGCCAGCAGCTTCATTAAGAGCAGCAGCTGCATGCACCATTCACACTCCACTCTAATCCAGCCTGCAACAGAGCAAAAGAGAGAATGTATAAGTATAAGCTTAGTTATAAAATGCATTAATATGCACACGGTATTTTTTTACATAAAATTAAATTAATAAATAAATTAATTATAAATTAAAATTCACAGTTTTTAGCAGCCTTTCAAATTTATAGACTTAAACTGAACTAAATCTTACACTTGAAATTTATTTTGGGTTGGAACATAGCAATCACAAGGTACATAGCTTTGCAGAACAGAGTTATACTAGAGTCTAACTAAAGTAAATTTTAAGGAGATATTAGATATACTTTAGGTCAAGACTCAGCAGGTTAGATACAGCAGGTCTTGAAGTTGCTGGCATCTATGGTTTTCCTAGTACCGCTGCGAACACTAAAAGAGCTTTGAGCTGCTGTACCCAGATATCTAAATAGGCTGCTTAGGTAACAATCTAACCCTTAAGGTATATATTGGCTTTTAAATAAGAGGCCTAGATCACTCTAGCTCACTTTATAGCCTCTATATCAGAGATAACCAAGTATAACCAAGTCCGTGACAAATTACCCAAAATTCAAGCTAAATGTGCAGACACATCACAGATAACACGCATGCTCCATGCCATTGTTAGCTTAAACAAATATTATTTATTATTCGCTATCGAAATATGCAGAAACTGTTCAAATCTGTCAAGTCTGGCAAATCTGTCGAATGGTTCAGTTTCCTGTTAAACTGCAATTGCTGTCATTTGATGGCAAGGCTCAATTAGTCGATGGCTCGATTGCACTGCGAATGAGTGAATTGTGCGCGCGTTCGCTCGCTGGCGCTCATTCAATTGAATTTTATTGAGTCTTTAATTGGCGCCATGCATGCGGCTTGCGGCGGAGTCATGTGGGCTGACAGCAGGCGGGCAGCCAACATCCACCACGCAACGGTAATTGAGCAAAGCCGTAACAATAGCAGCCAAATGCAACCAATTGCCATTAAACCATTTCCCAGTCATTGGCCATGGTATAATTAGCAGTTGGCAATTGCCATAAACAAAAACAGAGCGAGCGCAAAATGCAAAATGCAAAATGCGAATTGCCTGCAAATTGGGCAAAAAACAAAGCAAAATGAGAGACAGCGAGCGATGAGACTGATGATGCTCAAATGGCATTCGTAATGCGACTGCTTGAGGCGGCTTAAACAAAATTGTTACAGAATGCAGACTGGAGTGAAGTGGGAAATATATTGTAGAGTATTTCATATGTTTATACACAATTAAATAAAAAATAAATATTAATTTGTAATCGGATTTCCAAGTCGACAAATGTGGCCACAATAAAACACGCCGAGCAGCTGTCCACAGTTTGTGGCTTTACGCAGACAAACAAAACATGTAAGAGTGCTGTAGGGGAGACTGCTCGACTAGAAGATACCCTGAACCCGCTGAAAAGCAAATATTCCAATCATTCATTGCGCAGTTGACGCAGCGACTGCTCGTGGACTGCAGTGTGGGTAATATTGTACTATGTCTCTAGCTTTTGTACTTTCGAAGATTGGACGGACTCATCTTGTCGCACTGACGAAGAATATATATACTTTATAGGGTGTGGCACGCCTCCTTCAGCCTGTTACATGTATTTTCACAAAATCAATACACCCCGATTTCCCATTTTCAATGAGTTCAGGGTATAAAAACTAATGATATACATACATATATATACGATTTACTATATATTGATATAATTGCAATTATATACACATAAATGAAACCGCATGGACACACGTTCCAATGCCCCCGAGTCGCATGTCAATAAAGACCAGCATCACACTTTGAGCCAAACGTCGCTCATTGTTTATGGATACATTGAGTCGACTGCTATGCTCTACCTTTTGCAATTAAAAATGAAAAGCAATGAAAGTCCACACTCTCAATTTAATGTGTATTCAAGTCTGCTGGACAGCAGCTTGGCGCCCAATAAACAAATTTATAGACAATTCGACTTATGTGAAAACGTTTGTAACGAGCTCTCAATAAACTGCAAAAGCGCATAAATTGTTTGCCCGCCCCGGCCGAAATATGCATGTGAAATATGTAGCAATCTAGCGTACAGTGGGCGCAAAAAGTGCTTAAACAATGGCACGGCAATTGCTCAAATATCAACAATTTCTGCAACAGACAAATTAATTGCCATTTGCTGGCAATTTTTCTGACAATTATCCATTTAAATTGCAATAAATGCAGCTGTTTGCATACTGCTTGCACTCACTGTGCGCACACAGACACACACACACACATATGCCGCAATGTTGTTTTTCGTTTTCATTCTTGTTTGCTCGCCACTGCCCCGGTCAGCCCCGCCCCCTGCCCTCTGCCCCTATTATTATGGCTGCGAGCATTGTCAGAATGCAAATTCAAATGCCGTGTGAGTTGAATATACGTTGACTTGGTCGCTGCCAAATGGGTCAAAGTGGCAGTCAGCCAGGCGGGCATAGAAGACAGAAGAGAAAGAAGAGCGAAAAAAAAAACGTTTGCCAAACCAATACACTCAGCCCAGCGACAGGGCATATGCAGAGCTGAGCTGAGCGCTGTAAAGTATGCAGCAAAAAAAAAAAACGAAATTCTGCGCTAAATTTGAAATCAAACAAAAAAATAAACGCGAATCCATGTGTGTCCCTATCTCTATGATTGTGTGCGACTGCGTGGAGCCAAAGGCAAATAGAAAGATGCACGGTCTGGGCACAAATGTTAACACAAAGCCACACACACACAGACAGACAGACAGACACACACACACACACACACACACACTCACATTGAGGGCAACCGCATGGCCAAACATTAGTGCAAGCTCCTGCCCGCATGCTGTGTCCTTGTTGCTGGACTGTGCCCTTGCATCGGGCCTGGTCACGTACAAATCCGATTTGCACAATTCAAATAACGAACATTTTGAGCAACGCATTGCACACTATTTGCTGAAATCACCCACACACACGCACACACACACACGCACACACGCACAACACATACTCATGTTTACTGTGCCACGTTTGACGCCCAATGAAGTTGGCAAAGAGTCGCGTTCAGCTTTTCGAGTTGCGTTCTGCATTCGGCCGTGAATTACGCGCCGACTGCGACGACTGCGACTGCGTCCGTATTTTATGTAATTTTAATTAATTTTTTGCGGTCAGCTTAAGGTCCCCGGCGCGTTGCACTTGGCATCGCTGTGTCAACTGGCTCGCTTAACCGCGTTTCAGTGTCATGTTTTAATGCGCGAGCCTTCAACTTTGCTTTCGTTTTAATTAAAAATGTGTTTTAATGCGCTTGTCCAAGGATTTGTCACAGTGCGTAAGCGCACTCCACAATTATTTTATTTTTTATTTGATCCTTTTTACTCCTTTGCATGCAACAGATCTGTCAGTGGTATGAGAGTGGAATGCAATAAATAGCCAAAGCAAGCACAAAGTATGTCAGCAATGCCATTAAATGTCAAATAAGAACCGAAAACAAAACAAAATTCTAATGCAAATGCCAGATTTCTGCTGGCTTACATATTTTGCAATAACAAAGGCGAAGCTCAACGAATTTTAGATACTCTAAAAGACAATTGAATTATATAGAAAGGAATTTTGGCTTTGACTAGACTCGCTCCATCTCTCACTCTCTTTTTTTGCCTGTCTGCTTGCAAGACAATTTGATTATGCCCCAAGCGACGGAGTGTATAAAATTCTCGACAAGTTGACTTCGCTCTGCTTTCAGCTTGGAGGAAAGTGCAGCGACAGCAACGCCCACTTCAGATTTATGGACACATTTTTAGCTGCAGCTGACTTGAAATTAAGTTGCACAAACACCAAACACACACACACACACACTGTCGCACTCTCACACACACGCCCTTAATGCGGGGTCAGTTTATGAGCTGTGCATAAAGCTGTTAACTGTTTGAAAAGTGCTTAAAGTGCGGCATTAGCTCTCGTTATTATCACACAAACACACTAGCTTTATAGGGGCCTGCCAGACACAGCGCCAGCCAGCACCTCTGCCATTTGCACCCTCTGCTGCCACCCACACACACACACACACTTACACCTACACACACTTCGTTATGCTTCATAAATTGCGCATACGCCACGTAGCACAGCATAGATATAGATATCCTCGAACAACAAACGTGAACCACAGCATCGCTTGCGGTGCTATTTTATGGCAATTTTCAATGCACTTTAATGCGCTGCTGATGCCGAAGCTGAAGCTGAAGCTGGACCTGATGCCGATGCGCCCGCAACTAGCATTAAGCGTAGCCGTAATAAAAGTCGCAAGCCAAAGCTTAACAATAACAAGTAGCTCTCGCTGCAGTAGCCGTAGCTCTACACGCAGCTTGATTTGCTTGTAATAAAAAAAAAACTTTAGCTGTAGCTAAACTTGAACTTGATTAGCATATTAACGGGGTATTAAGGGCTTTCATAAGAAACTTTATTATATTTTAATTATTTTTTTTTTATATTTTTATTGTTTTTATCAGTCAAGCCGCACATTAAATAAGTAAGTAAACTTAATAAATGAAAGTCGAAGTTTTGCTTAAACTGAATTAAGTTTTGTGATCCATTAAATTATGCTGTGTATATATATTATATAATTACTCTTTGTTTTATAGTTTCATGAGATATACTGTAGTATCAAACACGTTTAAACTTGACAGTAGGTCATGATTTGCTTGTAATAAAAAAACTTGAGCTGCAGTTTGAACTTGCTTAATATAACAAATGCAATGATGTAAGTTTTTTAAAGAAATATATATATGCTTAACAAATGCATATATATATATTTAAGTCTAACATACAATAGTACAGCCTAAATTAATTTACCTCCAGCCAACTCAAACTCACATAACAAAAGTCCAAATCAAACTCAAGCTGACTTAATTTTGGCTGCCATTAAGCCATGATATATTTTATTTTTCTTTTGCTGCCGTTTTTATTGTTTTAAATTAAATAATATTCCGTGTGCTTTATAAATCACTAGTGAAAACCTTTGTACAGCGACGAAAACTTGAAGTTAACTGCAAACAGCGGGAGTCTGTTGCCGGCGCAGTTCTATCTAATTGCGTTTTGTTTGCTTTTCCTGCAGTTCTTTTTCTTGTTCTTGTTCTTGTTTCCCCTAACTTCAGGTGGTATTATCTGCAGCTCGTTAATTCCTGCGCCAAGTCAATATACGTTTTGTGGAGGTGGCGGGCGGGCGGCACGCGGAACAACTTTTATTCGTGCTGAGTAAATTTTATGTTGCGTATAATTAGAGCAAGTTCGGCCCTGGAGATTATTTGGTGGGCGTAGACGTTAACGTCTTCCGCTTTGGCATTTAAGTTAATTTCTTATGCTGTGTGCTGTTTATGAGTGGGCATGGCAGCTGACCAACTGCAAAAGCAAATGTAGAAGAAGTAGAAGTAGAGGAAGACGAAGTCCGGCAAGTAATTGAGATTGTAATCGTTACTTATGCTGCGTATTGGCTTACAACAAAAGCCAATTGGGCAATAGTCAATCCCCGTTGCCGCAACACAAAGCTGGGATATCGATGTGGCTGCGTGTGAAACTTTTTGGGGCATTAAGTTATTAAGCTGTTTGCTGTTGCTGCTGATGTTGCTGTGGCTGTGGCGCAGCTTGTGGCAACGCATATTGAAATATGCTGTAAGCAATTAATAACATGCCCCATGGCCAGGCCATTTTGTGGCTCATCAATGGCACTAACCGAGCGGGATTTATATGCCATCGATAGCTATATCTATGTGAGTGAGTGTGAGTGTGTGTGCGTGTGTATGTGTGCACATATAGAAGACTTTCAATGCCATGGCACGTAATATCGACAATGAATTGCACTTGAAATCCTGCCAGCAGGCGGCAGACGAGCTGGCTGCCTGAAAGTATGCAGCAGTTGTGTGACAAGGCTTAAACGCCCCTAAACCCATGGCTGCCGCACCCTTACCTCCTCCGTAGATCAGACCCTGACTAACTGTACGTTTTTTCAATATCAAACAAATAGACAACGAATTACATTGTAAGTAGCTCACGTGCTTTGGATTATGCGTGATATGCCTCGAAATTACTTCATTAGCAGCCGCAAATACCGACCTGCATGCTAAATACTAACAAGTACACACACACACACACACATCTATGCACACTCAGACAACATTGAGGACTGTCACTTTTTATGCAAAGCAGCTGCGGATACAAAAAAAATTTGCTAAACAGCGCACACAAAAACTACAACAAGGCATTTGTTTCTATATTGGCATAGGGCAGGAGACGGGGCTGGGCAAGGAGCACGACGACGTGGGCGAGGCGTGAGCTTGGGCGTGAGCTTGGGCGTGAGCTTGGGCGTGGGCGTGCCTAAATAGCGTTCGAAATGCGCTTAATAATCAATATTTTGAGGTGATAATTGTGTGCGTGCGTTGTTAGACCAAGTTGCTACACGAGCTGCTGTCGAGGCAGCGCAAGCCACGTTCAAATGTGTTAAAAACAATTTATTTTATTGTGTTGATTCAAATTATTGCCGAATTCCCTGTGTTTTCCTATATTTTATTTATCTTTTGTGATGTGCCGTAAAAAAGTCGAACGTAACATAAAAAACACGTATAACAAGTAAGAAAACTCTAGTCGGAGGTGCCCGACTAGGAGATACCCTGAGCCCCGTCCGACTTGGATTGTTTAATACGCTCCATAGCTTGCATATAACATTAAATTTTCCAAAATTAAATAATAATTTTGAAATTTTATTCAACTAAAATGTATGTAAGTCAAAAATAAATAAATAATTAAATAAATAAACAAATCAACAAAAAAAGAAGAAGAAAAACAAACATCACCGCATCTGGACTCGAACCTGCATCTGTTTACTACATATGTAACGATAGAGCGCATCATCTCAACTAGCACAACCACCTCCTGTTTATAAATTAAAAAAAAAAATTTTAAAAGTTATGCTGTCGTCAATGAGATTCGAACTCGGGACCTTTTGCTTACGTGCTTTGCGTCTACCCACTGCGCCACGCCAGAATTGCGTTGCTCGTTGGCAAAACCGAAAGTAGTACTACAAGGGCGATATGTGACAAATACAAAACTGAAGAAGCTAAAGAAGCAGATCAATCGCAATTGTAATTCTTAGAATATGCTGAAATGCGCGCATATGAACGTATGAGTATGTGTACATACAAAAACGGTGGTCTGTTTCAATGTATGCGTGTAAAGGGCGATATATGACAAATACAAAACTACAGAAGCGGCTGAAAATGCTCAGAAGCGGCTGTGCACATGCATAAGCAGACGCGTTTGCACGCTTCAATGTATGTGTATGTGTAAATGTTTTTTGCTGCGCGTCGCTGCTTGCCACGTGCGTGTGATTGGCTAAACGTTTTGTTTAATAAATCGGGACTGACTTAACGGAATTTGATGAAACTTTCGGCATATAATTCTATTGAATTTTTTACATTTTATAAAAATGCTAATTTATTCACATGGTTATATATGCAACTCTCAATGGGTCGAGTAGGGGGGGGGGGGGGGTAATTAGTAAAAAGAGCCGGTACGCAAAAAATAAAAAAAATTAAAATTGCATAAAATTCACGTGAATCTATATGCAAAATTTGAGGAGTCTAGCTCTAAAGGTGTGGCAGATAGAATTTTATAACCTATTTTCGATAAGGTTTAAAATCGATAACAAAACAACAAAAATAGATATCGTTTTTTGGTAACAAACTTGACCTGCGCGTGCTATCCACGGACCCAACAAAAAAAAATTCAAGTCTCTAGGTCAACTACGTTCTGATTTCCACGCGTTCAAACATACGGACAGACGGACAGACGGACAGACGGACAGACGGACAGACGGACGGACGGACAGACGGACGGACAGACAGACGGACAGGGCTAAATCGACTCAGCTCGTCGCCCTGATCAAGAATATATATACTTTGTGGGGTCTGACACGCCTCCTTCTGCCTGTTACATACATTTAACAAAACCATTATACCCTGATTTCCCATTTTCAATGGGCTCAGGGTATAAAAAATATTTACTTGCAATATTCAATGAAATTGCAATTTTTCAGTGCAAACAAATGAGATTTTCTGGCGCTGGAAAGTGATTGACTGGGAGATACGGTAAGTATGAAAGAGACACAGAAACTTCATATTTGAGAAAATTATAGTAATACAGTAAGGATTAGTTATCAGTGAGCTTAGATGAGAGTGCTAGTTGAGAGTGCTCGACTAGCTCGTAATAATATTTAATAATATTTAAACTTTAAATATAAATATACATTAAATAAACATTAAAAGTATAAGTTTTACATTGTCGCTTAACATACTTAACTATTTTAATACTTACCAACAGATAGAAGAAGAGGAGAAGCACCGCGCTGCACTGGACGACTGCACTGGACTGGACAACTGGACACCAAGAAATGAAGAATGCGACTGAAGCTGCGCTGCAGCAGGCTTGACTTTATATAGGGCAGCGACAGCTCCACTCAAGTCAAACTCAACTCTTCAGCCTCTTTCTGAGTTAGTCTTCACACTCGATTATTGGGCGACCAATCAGAGCACTTTCTGCTGCTGCTCTTCTGATCTTCAGTTGCCTTTATATAGGGCAGTCTTCACACTCGATCATTAGGCGACCAATCAGAGCACTTTCTGCTGCCGCTGCTGCTGCAAGAAGCAGCTCTTCTGATCTTCAGCTACCTTTATATAGGGCAGCGGGACTTTCACTCGAAGTCGAGCTCAACTGTTAGGCCTCTCTCTGAGTTAGCGAAGGCTAAACTCTCTATCAGTTAGCGACCAATCAGAGTATTTTCTGCAGCCTCTGCTGCCTCTGCTGCATACATATGCAAACTAACATCTCCTCTTCAGAACCCTAACTCTTTTTCAGCTCTTCGTCTTTCTGCTCTATTGATTAAATTTGAAGTCTCTAGCTTAAAATGATGTGAAAACTACGCCTTACAAATTATTGATAAAAAGGTATCAAGATATTGCTAACATGTTTGTTTAGATGTCAAGATTCTTCTGTTTACTGTTTCAAAATATTATGTCAAGCTGAGTATATCAAAGTTGCTATAAATCTGATATTTGTGTTAAGGATATCAAGCCTTTGAACAGGCAAATGTGAAGGCTACAGACTTATATAGATTAATATAGCAAATCATAGATGTATATATTGAGCTATAAGAATTATATATCTACTCATACAAATGGAATTTGTCTGCTCTCAGTGATTTATATTTCCACAAAAACAATACACCCAACACTACAAATATGCCAGAGTATATATATTGCATATAAAAAGTGCTGTACA